>CM033477.1:82677929-83225429 GCA_019447015.1 Hymenochirus boettgeri
ACCCCAAGATCCCCTTCCAACAGGGATTTACTTAAAGGGTATCTCCACTCGTTTTCAAGATTTGGTAATCCAGTTCTATTGAAGAACGGGAGGTAAAGCTGTGCCTTACCTTCCATTCATCAATAGAACAAACAGGAGCCAGGAGAGAAGGTAAGAAACTTACCCGCTTGCTCGCTCCCCCAGCGTTTAGTCTGACAGGTCCCGACGGACCTTGTCTTCTATGCGCATGCGCGATCTATGCGCATAGAAGACAAGGTACAAACACAGAGATTGTACTATCAATGCCTTACACTAGATCCTTTATTAACAGGTAAAAGCACCGGACCCATGACAAACCCCTGGGAAACAACCCTGACAACACTGGCCAAACTAGAACTTGTTCCATTCAGGGCAACGCAAGTGCTCTGAATGCACTTTTCTTCTTACTAATCTTAGCACTAACACTTTTATTACACCATAGTGGGCTTTCCTTGTTTGGTTTCATCAAAGAGGCTTAATGCCTTCAAGCCGCCTACTTTCTAAACTCAGGAGTGCAGGCAATATCTCAATATCCATTCTCACACTGTATGCGCACTTACCAGACTGGCAGAAGTGCCAGTCCAAAGCAAAATACTGATGGATTGTAAACCGCAGAATCCCAGGTAGGGAGTGTTAGGACAATGGGTGTACCAGGCTGTGCTGCTTCTCAAAAGGGGCTCCTAGGCCTCACACACACATACACACACAAAACCTACACACTGTCTCCCAAACAGATACTCACACATACAGCACTAACATATAGACACTAATGTGTGCAGCTTCATTGAAAGGCATGGCCTAAACATTTCACGTCGCAAATTTTTACATATTTATGGACTTGCATCCCTCACTGCTCCAATGTCTGGATAGTCAAAATACTATTTAAGGTTGAATAAAGACATATATACATCCATCCAGTCCAAATACTCACATTTCTGGCCTAACAGTTGATCCAGAAAAAAAAAAATCAGTATAAAAAGTCCTATCCAAGTGGAAATAGGAAATATCTCTGGATCAACTCCACTTTTGAACATGCAACATTCTTTCTTTTGAGAAAATATCCCAAAATTATAACCTGAACTGATTGGGAAGAAGATTCCATTTGTAAGAGCAACTGTGCCTCATACTCCTCACTAATCATAGGTGCTTTACAGCATACTCTAATGTTCTAACTATAAGGCCTCCATATTATCACCTAAATTAGCCTTGATCATTCCTTTAATGCGGTTTTACATCCTTCTGTTTTTCATAAAATGGTCATAACCACCTATAAGCAGACACTAGTCATTTTACTCATCCAACCATGCCCCAGTAATCCCAAGTATATCAGCACAATCAAGTAATTAAAGTTCCCCCATTTTGCACAATAAATTATGTGCATTTGCATGGAGCTATTTTAAGTTGTCTATGTTCCTTAGTGCTCCCTGCAGTTTCATACATATTACCTTCAGGTTGTAAGTGGGACAGCTATTCTATCCCTCCCTCCTTCTCCAGCCTATACTGGCTACCTAAATATTTTCTAGAAGCACAATCTTGAAAATGCAAGCAAATTCAGATTAAAAACAGTGATACTGGATACACTAAAGCAATTCTTACAGTGGCGTAATTGCAAGAAACCACTGACCCCTTCCCCAAGTAAAACTATGATGGGGCTAATATCACTGCTTCATCTAAAGTAGTTTTCTATGAGGAGCCTCATTAAATCATAGGAAAAATAAGCAGATGGGCACCATTGTGGTTGCAGGCCCTGCTCCCCTGGTAGTTAAGTTTCTGAATTTGTATGTAGTATAGTATAGTATTTTGAGGTTGAATAAAGACACACGTCCATCCAGTCCAACCCATCTAGCAATATCCTCATTTCCTGCCTAACTGTTGATCCAGAGGAAGGCAAAAAAACCCCACCAAATTTATGAAGGGGGAAAAACTCTACTTTATGCATCAATACCCGTAACTTGCAACATTCCTTGTTTGCAGAAACTCATCCAGCTTTTTTTTTTTTAAACTGACCAATGAACCTGCCATAACAAGATCCACTGAAAGACATTTCCATAGCTTTACCGTTCTCACAGTGAAAAACCCTTTCCGAACTTAAAGCCTAAACCTTTTTTCTTCAAGTATTAAGGGATGTCCGCGTGTCCTCTGACATGTTCAAAGTTTACTGTATGGCCCGTTAAAGGGCATGTCCACCCCATTTTTGGACTTTTGCCCATTAGTAACTATCCTGTCCCCAGCCCCAACAGCCATAAAAGATTTTACTGGAACTCCCCCGATCTTTACTTACCTCACCTTTTTCCCACAGGTCCCTGCTGGGATGTGAGGTAAGGATTTTTATACACTACACAGTGGGGCCAGTAGTGGGGGGGGATTATAATTTTGGGTGTGGACATGCCCTTTAATGTATTTATACACAGTAATCATATCCCCACGCAAGCTCCTTTTTTCCACCGTACATAATTGTAACTTTTCAAGTCTCTCTTCATATTCAAGCTCCCCCAATCCCCTTTTTAATTTAGTTGCCCTTCTATGAACCCTTTCCTTTTTCAAAGATGTCCTTTTTGTACACAGGATTCCAAAATTGTACTGCATATTCCAAATGAGGTACATAAAAAAACAAAGAGAAAGACTGATACACATTCCTCCCTATCCCCTATCTAGCCCCACCCCCTTTCCACCCACCACGGCCTATCTACACCCTGCTTTCCTCCTGGACAATCTATCCCAGTGAGACTGCTAATACCCTCCCCCCCCAAACCTAGTTTAAAATCTCCTCCAACCCTCTAGCATCTTCTCCCCTAAAACAGCTGCACCACCATCAGTGAGGTGCAACCCATCCCTACAAAGAGCCTGTAGCCGACAGCAAAGTCTGCCCAGTTCTCAATAAACCCAACCCTTCTTCCTACACCACTCTCTTAGCCACGCATTAATGCTCCTAAGCTCCCGCTGTCTCCCTGGCTTAGCACGTGGCTCGCGGTAGTATTTCTGAAAACACTACCCTGGAGGTCCTTGCTTTTATCTTGGCCCCTAGTTCTCGGAAATCATGTTTAAGGACCTCACCTCCACCTCTAACTTTGTCATTGGCACCAATTTGAACCAAGACCGCCGGGTCACACCCGGCCCCCACCAATAATCTGTCTACACGATCCACCACATGCCGAACCCTAGCACCAGGCAGGCAACACACAGTTCGGCATGTAGGGTCTTGGCGGCAGATTACCCTATCTACTCTCCTTATAATGGAGTCCCCTACCACTACCACCTGCCTTGCATTCCTGACCCTTCGTTCTCCTCCCTGTATCAGAGATGGCAGTCCCCTGGGTGCTCAAGGGACTAGCCCCCTCCATACATGCTAATTCCGAGGCGTCCTCCTCCACTTCATTACCTAAGGCGGCAAATCTGTTGGGTGGACAATCTGGGAAGAAGCCCCCCTACTCTTCCGTCCCCCACTTCCCTAGTAACCCTAACAAAACTACCTCCTCTCTCCATCCTTTCTTGTCCCTCTTCCACCCCCTCTATACTGGCCCCAGCCAGTGCCTGCTGACCCCCAGTTCTGCCAATCCCGCAATGCTGCAAGCTGCCCCCTTAGACTCTCCCACCTCAGCTTCCAAACGGGCAACCCACTCACACCTGACACAGACATAGGTTCCCGGAACGTCTGCTCCAGGTTCCTTACATGGCACGATGCACATTGCATGGTACTGACAAAACTGTCCTTCTAATACACCACACCAACACAGTGACCGCACAAACCTTGTTTAATTGCCCTTCTTGTTCAATGTCCTTTTTTTGATGTCCTTGAGATCAAGGTCCTTAAGAGAAAGGGCCACTCCACAAGTTCGTTACACTCACAGGAAACTCCTTTGTTAGGTCCAAACCACAGGCCCAACACTGTGAATCCTATTTAACTAATAGGCCCCAACCCCCACACAATTAGTGCAAGAGCCAGAAAGAGAGGGGAAAAAAAAAAAAAAAACCAAACACTTATTAACCCTTTTACAGCCTGTTTGTGATTACAACAGGTACAATACTAGAATAGAAGTCCAGCACACCCCTTTAACTGGAAGAAGAAAGATTAGTCTGCTTACTGCACACTCAATCCTGCACACAGTTTTTAACAGTACAAACAATCCTTTATTTCAAACTGTCAAACAATCCTTATTTTCAAACTTTCACACACACCATACAACCATCAATGTATTAAGTGTCCTTTTTTTGTCCTTGAGATCAAGGTCCTTAAGAGAAAGGGCCACTCACAAGTTCGTTACACTCACAGGAAACTTCCTTTGTTAGGTCCAAACCACGGCCAACACTGTGAATCCTATTTAACTAATAGGCCCCAACCCCACACCAATTAGTGCAAGAGCCAGAAAGAGAGGGAAAAAAAAAAAAACCAAACACTTATTAACCCTTTTACAGCCTGTTTGTGATTACAAACAGGTTACAATACTAGAATAAATACTTTAGCAATTTCAGCTTGAGTTGCATTAAGTTCTTTAATGTCCTCTTTACTATATAAAGTTAGATATTGTATCTTGGTTAAGTTATATGTCAGTTGTACATGGTATAAGGAGATCAATAGGGTTTTGTTGTTTTCCGTTTCCCTGTACAGAACCCATGGGTCCAGGTTACAGGAATTGGTTGTAACTATCTTAAATGAGGTGAGATCCTCCATTCGCATAATATGTTCAGTTTTGACACCCAGGTTAAGTAAGTGGGACAGATAGTTGTTTTCCAGAACCTAGGAAGGACCATTCTTCCTACTGTGAGAAAAGGGCTTTTTTGTTGCTGTTTGCACAAGAATCATCGGCTCCCTGTAACATTTAGCATTCAAAAACCATTGCGTGTGTTGGGAGCACTTGGGGGGTACCATTCTGGTTCCCCTTTGCTCCCTCGATCCCCCATCGGTTTTGCCGGAAACCAATGTGGGGATCCCTGGTATTTAACCCTCAATTGCTGATCGTATAGGCAGTGGTGCTTCAAAACGAGGCCCACAGGCCGAATGCAGCTGATCGCAATCAGGAGTGGCCCTGGGCACTTTTGCTGCATACTGCAACTTTAAAGTAGCTAGGGGCAGCATTCAAGTGCCCCCCTTGATCCCCATCGGTTTCATAAAAATCCGATGTGGGATTGGGGTGTTCCCCTGTTGCTCTCCTGGTGATCTCTAGTTGAGGTACTGCACGATCCGTTCTAATATTGGTCTTAGCCAATCAATGAAAAATCATTTCCTGGAATATGCTTTCCGGGAAGTGATTTTTTCTATTTGACTTTGAATATGACTTGGATTTTGACTTGGAATACGGGCATAAATGCACATTTCCCAAGTTCGTTATCATTCCCTAAGATGATCTGATGACTGCACCGCCCCCCCAACTATAAAGCTAATTTTAAAAAATTGGTTTTCTCCAAACTGCCCAAAGAGAATGATCAAAGAGATCCATTCACAAACAGAACTTCCGGGTGGTTCAGTGTAAGGTACAGAACTGCGATCCCCATTCAGTACCTGCTATAGTTAGCTGTCACCAATGTTGGCCTGGTGATCGAGTGGAGGTACTGCACTGTTATCAGCTTTTCGATCACAGCTCAGTACCTGCTATATAGTAAGCCATCACACAGATAGCTTACTATAGTATTTGTGGATGGATCAAAAAGATCCAGTCGCAAATAGGGATTTTTGTTGTATTTGTTAGTTAAAAATTTAGAAAAAAATTAAAAGGCACAGATTAATATTAAGTAATTTCATCAGATCAGGGCCTCTTCTCTATTAAGTAGAGTGAGACACTTGTGTCAGTTGCGCCTCTTCGGAAAAGGCGCGGAATAAAAAACCCCTGCCCCTTAAAAAAAAAAGGTGTGGCGGAGAGCACCTATCGATTGCCCGCCTTCACTCAAAACCGATGTGGGATCACTGGTAATTTACCCTTGTAGTGCTGGGAGCCTGTTCCCCTGCAGAGCCACAGCGTTAAGGGAGTCCCCATGTTATCAGAGTTTCATAAAATTATGAAAACTGCCCTTTCCAAGCTGCACAAAAATTGCTCACACTGTGGCCTAGGGGAGAAAAAATTATAAATCCAGCCCTGATGGTACAAAAAACTATCTTATATAGAGGATGGTCTATGTTCTGGTATTAAACATGGGAGACATTGCAGGGGGAATTGTACTGTGGCGAATTCTAATTGAATCCACAGTTTCAATTAGAATGATGGAAGCTGTGTGGTATAGGCTTAAGTTCGGTAGTCCAGTGCCTCCTTTTGCAGCGTGTTAATGTGGAGTATTAAATCTATGGTATGTACCAGACCGCATAAACTAAAAGGAGAATACGCCTTGTGAGGTTGAAAAAGGATTTCGGAGACATAATGGGAATGGTTTGAATTTTTTTTTATTACTTAGGGTGCCAAAGTGGTCTAATACATGTATAATGGAAGGGAGTGATATGTGTGGTGTATGGACATAAATTAGGACGTCACCAGTGTAGCTGATTAGTACCGGTATGTTGATGAGTCCACTTTTATACCACCAGTATTTGAGTTGGAACGAAGTGCAGTCAGCAGGTGTTTCATGGTGAGGATGTATAGCAAGGGGGGATAGGGGGAAGTCCCTGCCTGGTTTCGGTTAGGATTGGGCATAAGGTAGAAGGAACCATTGATTTTAATTCCGGCTCTATTCGTGGATGATATAGGACCACTATCTATCTATTGTAATAGGGCCTATTCCTACATGGTCAAGGGTGAATTTAAGAAAGGTCCAGCTAACCCTATCAAATGCCTTCTCGGCATCCAAGGCCGAGCTAGTGAGCGGGAAATCAGGGAAATTGTTTTAATAGTATTATCTTGTTCTCCTGCCAGGCACACAAACAACCGTTCTGCATGGATCCATACTACTGAGATATTCTTAACAATATTACATTTAGGGCAGGGGTGCCAAATTCACATGATGTTGCAGGCTAAACTTTTTTTTTTTTTTTTTAATATAGGAACGACTGTGGCCTACATTTTGGGCACCTATGATTTAGTGTATAGTATGGTATATTTAGGTTGAATAAAAGACATAGAACCATCCAGTCCAACCATCTAGCAATATCCTCATTTCCTGTCTAACTGTTGATCCAGAGGAAAGCAAAAAACCCCACCAAATTTATGAAGGTAAAAAAATTCCCCTCTGACTCCAGGTGGAAATCGGCAATTTCCCTGATCAACTCTACTTATGTATCAATGCCAGAAACTCGCAACATTCTTGTTTGCAGAAACTCATCCAGCTTTTTTTTTTTTACTGACCAATAAACCTGCCATAACAACGTCCACTGGAAGACATTTCCATAGCTTCTCAAAGTGAAAAACCCTTTCTTAACTGGAACAAGTCTTAAGGGATGTCCACTTGTGCTCTGACATGCTCTATTGGTATACAATGCCCCAGAGGCCTTACCAATGCTTTGTAAAGAGGAAGAATAAAATTTTCCTCCCTTGAATCTATACCTCTCTTTATACAACACAATACCATCCTGTTAAGTTTGTTATCCACCAAAACCCCAAGATCCCCTTCCAACAGGGATTTACTTAAAGGGTACTCCACTCGTTTTCAAGATTGGTAATCCAGTTCTATTGAAGAACGGGAGGTAAAGCTGTGCCTTACCTTCCATTCATCAATAGAACAAACAGGAGCCAGGAGAGAAGGTAAGAAACTTACCCGCTTGCTCGCTCCCCCAGCGTTTAGTCTGACAGGTCCCGACGGACCTTGTCTTCTATGCGCATGCGCGATCTATGCGCATAGAAGACAAGGTACAAACACAGAGATTGTACTATCAATGCCTACACTAGATCCTTATTAACAGGTAAAAGCACCGGACCCATGACAAACCCCTGGGAAACAACCCTGACAACACTGGCCAAACTAGAACTTGTTCCATTCAGGGCAACGCAAGTGCTCTGAATGCACTTTCTTCTTACTAATCTTAGCACTAACACTTTTATTACACCATAGTGGGCTTTCCTTGTTTGGTTTCATCAAAGAGGCTTAATGCCTTCAAGCCGCCTACTTTCTAAACTCAGGAGTGCAGGCAATATCTCAATATCCATTCTCACACTGTATGCGCACTTACCAGACTGGCAGAAGTGCCAGTCCAAAGCAAAATACTGATGGATTGAACCGCAGAATCCCAGGTAGGGAGTGTTAGGACAATGGGTGTACCAGGCTTGCTGCTTCTCAAAAGGGCCCTAGGCCTCACACACACATACACACACAAAACCTACACACTGTCCTCCCAAACAGATACTCACACATACAGCACTAACATATAGACACTAATGTGTGCAGCTTCATTGAAAGGCATGGCCTAAACATTTCACGTCGCAAATTTTACATATTTATGGACTTGCATCCCTCACTGCTCCAATGTCTGGATAGTCAAAATACTATTAAGGTTGAATAAAGACATATATACATCCATCCAGTCCAAATACTCACATTTCGGCCTAACAGTTGATCCAGAAAAAAAAAATCAGTATAAAAAGTCCTATCCAAGTGGAAATAGGAAATATCTCTGATCAACTCCACTTTGAACATGCAACATTCTTTCTTTGAGAAAATATCCCAAAATTATAACCTGAACTATTGGGAAGAAGATTCCATTTGTAAGAGCAACTGTGCCTCATACTCCTCACTAATCATAGGTGCTTTACAGCATACTCTAATGTTCTAACTATAAGGCCTCCATATTATCACCTAAATTAGCCTTATCTTCCTTTAATGCGGTTTTACATCCTTCTGTTTTCATAAAATGGTCATAACCACCTATAAGCAGACACTAGTCATTTTCTCATCCACCATGCCCCAGTAATCCCAAGTATATCAGCACAATCAAGTAATTAAAGTTCCCCCATTTTGCACAATAAATTATGTGCATTGCATGGAGCTATTTTAAGTTGTCTATGTTCCTTAGTGCTCCCTGCAGTTTCATACATATTACCTTCAGGTTGTAAGTGGGACAGCTATTCTATCCCTCCTCCTTCTCCAGCCTATACTGGCTACCTAAATATTTTCTAGAAGCACAATCTTGAAAATGCAAGCAAATTCAGATTAAAAACAGTGATACTGGACACTAAAGCAATTCTTACAGTGGCGTAATTGCAAGAAACCACTGACCCCTCCCAAGTAAAACTATGATGGGGCTAATATCACTGCTTCATCTAAAGTAGTTTTCTATGAGGAGCCTCATTAAATCATAGGAAAAAATAAGCAGATGGGCCACCATTGTGGTTGCAGGCCCTGCTCCCCTGGTAGTTAAGTTTCTGAATTTGTATGTAGTATAGTATAGTATTTTGAGGTTGAATAAAGACACACGTCCATCCAGTCCAACCCATCTAGCAATATCCTCATTTCCTGCCTAACTGTTGATCCAGAGGAAGGCAAAAAAAACCCCACCAAATTTATGAAGGGGGAAAAACTCTACTTTATGTCATCAATACCCGTAACTTGCAACATTCCTTGTTTGCAGAAACTCATCCAGCTTTTTTTTTTTTAACTGACCAATGAACCTGCACTAACAAGATCCACTGAAAGACATTTCCATAGCTTTACCGTTCTCACAGTGAAAAACCCTTTCCGAACTTAAACCTAAACCTTTTTTCTTCAAGTATTAAGGGATGTCCGCGTGTCCTCTGACATGTTCAAAGTTTACTGTATGGCCCGTTAAAGGGCATGTCCCCCACATTTTTGGACTTTTGCCCATTAGTAACTATCCTGTCCCCAGCCCCAACAGCCATAAAAGATTTTACTGGAACTCCCCCGATCTTTACTTACCTCACCTTTTCCCACAGGTCCCTGCTGGATGTGAGGTAAGGATTTTTTACACTACACAGTGGGGCCAGTAGTGGGGGGGGATTATAATTTTGGGTGTGGACATGCCCTTTAATGTATTTATACACAGTAATCATATCCCCACGCAAGCTCCTTTTTCCACCGTACATAATTGTAACTTTTCAAGTCTCCTTCATATTCAAGCTCCCCCAATCCCTTTTTAATTTAGTTGCCCTTCATGAACCTTTCCTTTTCAAAGATGTCCTTTTGTACACAGGATTCCAAAATTGTACTGCATATTCCAAATGAGGTACATAAAAAAACAAAGAGAAAGACTTTATTTAATAAAGTAGTGTATATTCTTGGACGAGCAGTGTGCATACACGTTATTTATGGGGTATTATGGGATATGGTCCCCTTCCCATAAGAACCATTATTTTATGGGATATTGGTAGTTGAGTGCCATGGAACTTTGTGTCCCATGTATATAGTGGAGTCTCTTTGTTTTTTTATGTATTTAATTAGTAACTTCCTCCGCCTAGCACCCACCATAATTGGTGTATACTACTATCCCAAATAAGCAGTAGGAGGCCTATGAGTCACCATCTATTTCATAATATTCCAAATGAGGCCTTACCAATGCTTTGTAAAGAGGGAGAATAACATTTTCCTCCCTTGAGGATTATCTTGTACCTTATCTGTTTTGTCCCTTGCAGACACCTTTATATGACTTTGTTAACACACCTTCCACACGGATATTCCTTTTTCTGGCTATTTGTACTATGAGCCAAATGTTGTATAAATATCAGAGAGCACCACAGTTTCATTGTATTCAGCTTAAAAAAGGAACTAGAATGTTCTAAAAGCTTGCTATGATTATCTTATACAATCTGGCGGCCCAAATAGCACCACTTTGGAAAGGCTTACAGGCAAGCAACTGCAGTCCGACTTCTTAAAAAGTATACATTTTTATTGATACATCCTTAAAATTGCTTCCTAGCAAACACATCAGGGTATAACATCGTGGTCTGGCGCGTTTCGGATCGACGATCCTTATCATAAATGGGTCTATGTTATGATGTTATACCCTGATGTGTTTGCTAAGAAGCAATTTAGTATGTATCAATAAAATTTATACTTTTTAAGAAGTCGGACTGCAGCTGCTTGCCTGTAAGCCTTTACAAAGTGGTGCTATTTGGGCCGCCAATTGCAGGAGTAGTATGATGTTTGACTGGGGTTTGGAACAACCCAAGACGGCAGCACGCTTTGGCTATTACAACGAGGAAGATCAGTCAGGCCCAACAGTAGTAACCATCAAGAGCGGGTTCTACCGTACATGGATGTCGACGTGGGGAGAGGTAAACTGGCCTGGAGCTTAATTTTTTGGTATTTTTGTATATGATTATCTTGTTAGCCAATAAATGTATCACATTATACCACTTTTATTTTTATTTCAAAAGGGTTACCCTGTAAACATTGCTTTCTTACACTCCTTGTTACAGTTTTTATAATCCCAAAGGTCCTTTCCGTTCCCTCTGACTAAAGGTTTTAAAGGGCATCTATAGTGAAAAAAAACACAATGGCCCATTGCAAAGTTAAATTCATGTACTCTGTGCTGCCTTATCCTATCTCTGTCAGTGACAGTGTTTTTCTATGGTGTCAGATCTCTGTGCCGCACTCCCCCTTCCCCTCCCGTTACCCTCCATGTCTCAACTCCGGTCTAAGTTCAACAGCACAATGGCCAATTGAAAGCAAGCTGTCCTGGAGACACGGATTTAGATGTGAACTGGATTAAAATCCCCTCATACACATCCACTTCTGTTCAGTACCTTTACCTGATAATAGCGTATCCAGTTGACATTTTGAAGAGCTATTTTTAACCGGGTAAAATTGCCTTCACGAAATTAAAAGTCTTTGTTAACCCAGCGCACTTTTCCTTTCGATAACATAGTCCAAACAACACTATTTCATGGTCACTATTCCCTAGGCCTCCAGTTACCTTTATATCTATATGCGCTCCATGATGTTAATATTACCAGATCCAACAGAGCTCTCTTTTCTAGTAGGAACTTCAACCACCTGTGAGAGAAAATAATCCTGCAGCAAATTCGGAACTCATCGCCTTTTTCTGTGATGGCGTTCCACTACACCAATCAATGTC
Organism: Hymenochirus boettgeri; assembly: GCA_019447015.1. Lineage (NCBI taxonomy): Eukaryota > Metazoa > Chordata > Amphibia > Anura > Pipidae > Hymenochirus > Hymenochirus boettgeri. The sequence continues at coordinate 82,689,892 of CM033477.1, forward strand.
AGGGTAATTAGTCCCCATAATGAGCACACTCCCCAAACTTGCAGCCCTTGCCAACTGCATATGAACTGACTCACCTCCTTCTGCTAGCATTTGGCAGCTTATAGCAGACACCAACAGTGACATTACTCCCTTTCCTGTTGCCGAATTCCACCCATATTGCCTCCGTGTTTAACATTCATATTGCCAGTTCTCACTTCTTTTAAAGTGGCTTCAATTCTTTTTTAACATACACACATACTCCTCCCCTTTCCTTTTTTCTCTGCCCTGCCTAAACAAGGCGTATCCTTCTAATTTACAGCCCAGTCATGAAAACTGTTCAACCACGTTTCTGCTGTACCTATTACATCATACTTTTACATATATATTCAATGCCATAATTTCCAATTCACCCATTTTGTCAGCCAGGCTTCTTGCATTTTCAAACATACTTTTTAATTATGATCCTGTAATTTATTTATAGACTTTAATACACATGCCACCCTACCCTATCCCCTTGCTACCCCACCCCCTTTCCACCACACCACTGGCCTATTACACCCTGCTTTCCTCCTGGGCCATCTACTCAGTGAGACTGCTAATACCCTCCCCCCCCAACCTAGTTTAAAATCACCTCCAACCTCTAGCCATCTTCTCCCTAAAACAGCTCACCTCCACCACCACATGCTGAACCCTAGCACCAGGCAGGCAACATACAGTTCGGAATGTAGGTCTTGGCGGCAGATTCCCTATCTACTCTTATAATGGAGTCTGCCCCTGGTTCCTATACATGTGGCAGGATGCACATTGCATGGTACTGCAAAAAAAACTGTCCCTTCTAATACAGTAGTATTTTCTAATCAGCAATTTAGGGCACAAAGCAATGTGAAAATTTTGTTCAGCTACAATATGATGCAAGTGAACATCTTCTCATCATTCTAATTTTCATATTATCATCTGATGGTGCTTTACAGTCTATTGGACACTGTAAGTACTATGGAATGACTTCATAATACAATCACCTAACTAACCTCCCCAGGGATCATTTGTTTGGGAAATGTAGCAGGGCCCATACCCTCTGATCGGAGCCCATATGCATGATCAGTGGAAGTCCGGGTCCGGTCGTTTTAAACAGCTGATCATGCGTATATTTTCATTCATACCTTGCGATGAGCTGTTTAAAAAACATCATGGAGGGGGTAGGGGCCAGCCTCCAAGCTTGCAGGAGGGCCTGGGCCCTGCAGTTATGCATTGACTGTACTGTACATGCTTAATTTCCCCGGCGCTCTGGATTGCCGGCAGCCGCGTCTGTGATGGCTGCCTACGTGAAAAGTGGAGTTAGCCTTTAAATAAAGGTAAAAAAAGCAGACCTTAAGGTTTTGATTACTTTATGTGCATTCTCCTTAGCACTGTTACAGAAGTACTTATATGAGAATGTGGGACTCTTTGTATAAACAAATCTTTGGTGTGATTGTGAAAGTCCTCTACAAGCGATTATGTTCGAATCCCATGTGATTCGTGTGCATTTTGTTGCGTTGGCACATGCATTTTTTTTCAAGTTTGAAAACGCATGCGATTGCGATTTAAATGTGGAACGCAAATTGCAACCGTAAACGTTTTCGGTGCTTTGCCGGGGTTTCAATGATATATATATAAAAAAAAAAACCAAGCGCAAACGCAAAAAAACGCAGCATGTGGCCTAGCCCCAACAGTCTTTTAGGTCTTTCTATATGGACTGTATATTCTGTACGAGATCACAGGCGCACAGCACTGGACTATTTCAAGACATATGCAAATATGCTTCATCATATGGACTTTTTGCTATGGGGGTCCATTTCGTGCTTGCTTTCTTCCGGATTCGCCAGCTCTTCCTTCCCTCTTTTTACTCTTATTCCTTTTGTGTTTCCCCCTTTCTCTTTCTTCGTCCCGTTTCTTTCGTTGTCGTGTGTTGCTTGCGGCTGATTCTCTTTTTTTCCTGTCGGTGCCGCGTGCTTGTCTTTCCTCGTCCTCCCGTTCTCTTTTCCTCCCCCTTCTACCCTTTGTTTCTATCCCTGGCCCACTCACTTTTTCCCTTCCCTTTTTCTAGCCTTCCCCCCATCTTGCTTACCCCTACCTCTTCCTGGAGGTATTTGACTTTCGGGCTACCTCTTTTGACACTAACTTATTTTATACTCTCTCTTAGCGTCCGCCTGTGCAAATTGGTACACTTGCTTTGCAGAGCATGCTTTACCATTGGCTACATTTGCGGACTGGTAAAAGGACCCATACGCAGAGGAAATTTAAGGTAAGGACATACAGGGGCGGTTAGGAAATTACCCAGTTGATGACTAAAGCTTCACACACGTGCGATTGCAGGGGGCCGACCCTACGCCCAAGTGTGTATGCATGGCGTTCCCTACACTGCAAAAAGTTGACACACGATGTGATGCACGGCCATTTTCCAGCTTTGTTGCCAGAACGGCAGTTCGGTTGAGAATACCACACCAGCCGGGTCGGGGATCATTTTGGCAGACAAAGTGCCCATACACGGCACGATTATCGACTGAAATGGCCGTGCATACACACAGGTTTACCGTATATACAGAGTATAAACCGAAGTTTTCAAGCTTTAAAAAAAACCCTGAAAAGCGTACCCTTTTTATATTCAAGTCAATCTTTCTCTCACCTTGTCTGGCAGCCTGGCGCTGATTAGTGATGTTATCCAGAAGTGCAGAGGATCCGGAGCATGCGGCCGTCAGACAAGGTAGGAGAAGGCAACAAGTTCCCAATTTCCAATAAAAGTAAAACCTACTGTATTTGGAATTAGCAACCAACCAAAAAGGTTGGTTTGTTATAGCACGAATAAAGGAGGATTACCCCATTGGCCACTGTAGATTTGGATCTACAACTCCCAGCAATTTAAGCATCATTTCCAAAAACATGTGGAGTTGCAAGGAATTGGGGGTTAACTGTATTTACTCTACTTTAAAGGGCAACTAACCATACAGAATCAGGAGGATGGTTACTATTGTTAAGGATTGCCTTGATTCTGAATGTTTTGAGGCTTTAGTTGCCCTTTAAATGGACAGCAAAGTTCCCATCAGCAACTGCCATACAGAATTGGCTATTATGTACTGGGACTACTGTATGGACATTCTGGCTTCTATTAAAGGGCAACTAAAGCCCTCAATACAAAACAGAATCAGAAGGCAGTAGTGGTCACTTTTTCTACACCCCGGTTATACGAGTCAAATACTTTTACTCCCTTTACTCCCTTTTCCAGGAAAATTGTGGCTCGGTTTATACTTGTGTATGGTTTATATTCGAGTATATGCAATACATTTACACGTACCTTCTTTTATCTCCTTATAAGCCATTCCATTTAGAGCCACTCCACGTTTCAGACATACCCCATTAAGCATCGCATATTCAAAGTGTACAATAGTTTGGCCAATTGGTGTGCACACTAGTGTGTGGTGCCTGTGATCAGATTATTACCTCTACGCATGAGATTACCATTTTGGTGTGCGATTGCATACGCAAATGTGCTTGCTCAATGTGGCTCGGCCAAAGTCACTGGTATACATCACAGAACAAACAATTGCACAGGGCTCTGTCTGCAAGTCTTTTATGGGATGTATGGAATATCAGATCACAGGATCCCCCATGACATCTATTATTAGTGGCCAGTTGTTAGGCAATACGGACAAATTACTTGCCCTTCATGGCCCACAACAGTTGATCCCCACCGGCTCAGTCATCATATGTGGCAAATTGTCCATTGCAAACTAGCTATTCTCCCTGCACATCGTTTGAAAACAGCAGATTTTATTAAACAGGTTGATTGTATGTTGCATAACATTGTACTTTTATGTCATTTTGTTCCTTGCACTGGGCACTTTTTTTGGATACTGTGTTTATATGCGGTTTAGAACCAAATAAGCTTTTAAACCCATTGGCTGGACTTTCACCCTTATTTTATAAAGTAAGGGTTTTATGTATTTAATATAGTTTTTTGATTTTAACTGGATAAGAATTTTTAAAAACACTTGTTCTTTTATATCTTTTACGTGAGCGCAACCAATCAATACTAAAGGACTGTAAGATTTTATTAAACACTCGTAGATTTGGTAATCTGACTTTTTGCCCACAGATGTTCATTGATTAGTGTCTGAGCAGATCCTTCTGTGTTTTTGCGTTGTAGGAGAAGGTTGTGATATATTTGATAGAAGAGGTTTCTTCTCTCTTTCTAAAAGATGCTATAGGTTTTTCACAACATCTCCTACAGCGACTGTACTGATTCTATTCACATAAAGAACTAGTTTCATCTTAAGAAAAGCAGCCTAAAGAATATGCTGCTCCATTTTTTATTTATTTGGGGTATTGGTGTGTTTTGATGATGGTATTATGGGCAACATACAGTAGGTTTTAACACGGCCTCACTAGACTAAATAAATATTTTTGGTAACATGGTTGTGGGAGATTAAATGCACCTTTTTGCAAAGTTCCAATATTCCTCCAAGAAGGCCCACATTAACACTGAAAATAATCCATTACAAAAGTTAAAAACTTTGTAATTTTTTAAATTTTGATATAAAATGTATATTGTATAATTACACTGCTATGCTTTTAACATGGTAGAGTATCATCAAGGAAGAAGTAAAGGCTTACATCAACATTTATTGTTAGACTTTATTGTATTTTAATACTGTACAGCGCTGCGTCCCCAAGTGGCGCTATATAAATAACTACATACACATTTATTTTACAAATACAGTATGTATGATGCTCAGTTGATTTCTGCTTTTGCCCACAGTCACTGTAAAACCATTACCCTATTATTCTCACACCTCTCTGGAAGATAATTTTCTTACAGATTTTCAGATCTTACAGTACTTCCTAGCCAATAGTGTAGTCTTCTCTACCATCGAAAGAATTGTCCACAAGTTTGCACAAAGCTAATCTAAAAGCTGCTATAGTCCTCTAAGAGGAGCGTGAGAAGTGTCAGGTCAAGCATACACACAAGAGGCTTCTATAACATAAGGAAATAAGGAGCATTTTAGTTGGGGGGGGGGGGTTACGGTTCAGAGGACTGCCCTTTAAGAAACCATGACCTCTTTACATATAATATAAAAATATTAAGTCACCTTGGAGTTCCGCGAGCATTAGGGGCAAATTAAAAGTAAGGACCCAAAGGGTGGTGTTTTTTTAGAAATCACTACTGCCAGTGACGTGCCTGTGATGGGATGGTGTTTTTAGATTGGGTAACTTTTCTGTTACAGGCTAGAGGGTTGGAGGTAGATTTTAAACTAGGATAGGGGGTGGGACATTAGCGCTACACATGGGTAGATAGGGGATTAGAATCAGGTGATAATAAGATAATGGAGGATGGAAATGGGGGAGAGGGGACATAGGACGTCCAAGTTTGATAATGTAATCTAAAATGTATGTTTACAAATGGCAAGAAGTTTGTCGGAATACTGGAGAACTAGACTAATAAGGTTAAAAGGAAAGGTATGTGTTTTGGTATTGCAGAAACAGGCTAAATGATATACTGATGGACAGTATATATGAGGATACTCCTTATTTATACATAACAACGATAATAAGAAAGGAGGGGAGGGGTATGTTAAACAAGATTGAAGCCAAATTTTAAAAAGACGGGATAGATGGGGGGTATAGAGATAAAGGAGAAACAATATGGGTGAGCTACAGGAAGCAAGAAGGTGGATAAATTAATTGTTGGCGTATGTATAAGCCGCCAAATGCCAGTTAGGATGTGAAAGAATCTTCATATGCAGTTGGTAAAGGCTGCTGGTATGGGGATGTTTTGGTTATGGGGATTCAATTAAAGGGCATGTCCACCCAAAACTATAATCCCCCCAACTACTGGCCCCACCTGTAGTGTATGTTTAATCCTTACCTCACTCCCAACTCCATCTGGTTCTCCGTGTAGTCCCCCCCCCAAAGTTCCAAAAAACCCTGCCCACCGGGCTAGCAGGTCCATATAGGACACTGCCTGCACTGGCCCCGGAGATTCGCCATGCGTGTGCAGCCCTTCTCCCCCCTCCCTTCCCCCTCCCTCTCCTCTCCTTCCTCCGTTCTACATCCCTCCCCTAGCATTAAACCCTTAATATCTGCTCCCCTGTCCCCCAGCCCAACCGCATGTTGTTTTTTTTAAAAAGCTCCCAAACTCTATTACACTCTCCGCTTTTCTCGGCACTGAATGACGGCAGCCGCATCCGTGATTGGCTGCCGCTCAGCCAATCACAGACGCGGACGCCGGTCCCCCCCTCTGCTTGACATTTCGCAAGCAGAGGCCGGCAGTGCGCGGAGGATCGAGGGGGGTAAGTAAGAGTTTGGGGGGCGTTTAAAAAAAACAAAACATGCGGTGGGGCTGGGGGGACATGGGGGAGGCAGAATATTAAATTTCTATTTTAGGGTGTGACATAGCCTTAAATTATTTTGTAGCGGTCTGGCCCAGCTCTTACCCATTCAATCAGATTTTAGCAAACGTACTGAGGTGTCTGAGCACTTCTTCTCCTTTACATGTAAATAATTGGTTTTCTGTCACCTCCGCACCACTTGGAATCGCTAGATAGCATTCATATATAAAAATGGTAACTCCTTCATTGTAACAACTTCAAGTATCAAAAAAAGAAAACATATTAACAATCATTGTCTGACATATTTTTTAGGCTCAGTTGGTCCTTATTCACAGACATATTACACTGTTGCAATCGCCACCACCATTTTTAAAAACCTCAATCAATTAAATTCCAATGTGTTAATCTTTAGGTTACTATGCTCTCCTATTTGTTCATATGGGAGAGAGCCATGAATACGAGTTTTTAATCAAGGGAGGAAAGTGTTGAGGATTATAGATCATTTAGGGATGTTTTTTTACATTTTTTATTTAATTAATCTCATATTATTATAATTTAATATCTAGTATCATATTTTTATTTCAAATTCAAAGGTTAAAGGGGGGATATTGTGAATCTCCTTTCCTTTCCTCTATATAAGTTAGGGTAACCGTAATACCCGAGTATAAAACCGAGTTTTTCAGGCTGAAAAAGCCTATGAAAACTTGGACTCGTTTATACTCGAGTCACAGCTACCTGAGCATTCCGGCAGCGCACGATCTTTCTCTGTACTGGCGCGCCGGCCTGACGTCACAGCTCGGCGCCGGGCAGTGACGTCAGCCGGCGCGCCAGTACAGGATGAGCGCGCAGGAAGCCGGAATGCAGAGCATGATTGAGGATACCGTTTCTTCAATGCGGCCCTTGGATGGGAGGACGCCTTGCTGGGTGGAGGAGAGAGCCCACAGGTATAGTAGCCCCACAGGTACAACTGAACTGGCTGAGAGGGGAGGTGTAGTTATGCAGCAAGTTGTGCAAGCTAGGTGGCTTTGGGAACTACAACTCCCAGCAATAAAGCTTTATCTGGGGAGTTGTGTAGTTCCAAACATCTTGAATTGCCAATGGGTGGCATTCAAGATGTTTGGAAACTACAACTCCAGCTAATTAGCATAGCTGGGAGTTGTAGTTTCCAAACATCTTGAATGCCAAGTACACTTGGCATTCAAGATGTTTGGAAACCTCAACTCCACTAATATCATGCTGGGAGTTGTATTTCCAACATCTTGAATAGGCGAGTATGACTCGGCGAAGGAGGCGGGGCTGGACGGGGGGATGCGCAATCTGCCGCAAGCTCTGTATGGGCTCGCTCTCGCCGGCGCCCCGGTCCGGGTCGGGGCCGGGGGGCACTTGCTCTTCGTTGATGCAAAAAACACTCCGATACACATTCCTCCCTATCCCCTATGCTAGCCCCACCCCCCTTTCCACCCACCACTGGCCTATCTACACCCTGCTTTCCTCCTGGACAATCTATCCCAGTGAGACTGCTAATACCCTCCCCCCCCCAAACCTAGTTTAAAATCTCCTCCAACCCTCTAGCCATCTTCTCCCCTAAAACAGCTGCACCACCATCAGTGAGGTGCAACCCATCCCTACTAAAGAGCCTGTAGCCGACAGCAAAGTCTGCCCAGTTCTCAATAAACCCTAACCCTTCTTCCTTACACCACTCTCTTAGCCACGCATTAATGCTCCTAAGCTCCCGCTGTCTCCCTGGCTTAGCACGTGGCTCTGCGGTAGTATTTCTGAAAACACTACCCTGGAGGTCCTTGCTTTTATCTTGGCCCCTAGTTCTCGGAAATCATGTTAAGGACCTCACCTCCACCTCTAACTTTGTCATTGGCACCAATGTGAACCAAGACCGCCGGGTCACACCCGGCCCCCACCAATAATCTGTCTACACGATCCACCACATGCCGAACCCTAGCACCAGGCAGGCAACACACAGTCGGCATGTAGGGTCTTGGCGGCAGATTACCCTATCTACTCCTCCTTATAATGGAGTCCCCTACCACTACCACCTGCCTTGCATTCCTGACCCTTCGTTCTCCTCCCTGTATCAGAGATGGCAGTCCCCTGGGTGCTCAAGGGACTAGCCCCCTCATACATGCTAATTCCGAGGCGTCCTCCTCCACTTCATTACCTAAGGCGGCAAATCTGTTGGGTGGACAATCTGGGAAGAAGCCCCCCTACTCTTCCGTCCCCCACTTCCCTAGTAACCCTAACAAACTACCTCCTCTCTCCATCCTTTCTTGTCCCTCTTCCACCCCCTCTATACTGGCCCCAGCCAGTGCCTGCTGACCCCCAGTTCTGCCAATCCCGCAATGCTGCAAGCTGCCCCCTTAGACTCTCCCACCTCAGCTTCCAAACGGGCAACCCACTCACACCTGACACAGACATAGGTTCCCCGGAACGTCTGCTCCAGGTTCCTTACATGGCACGATGCACATTGCATGGTACTGACAAAACTGTCCTTCTAATACACCACACCAACACAGTGACGCACAAACCTTGTTAATTGCCCTTCTTGTTTCAATGTCCTTTTTTTGTATGTCCTTGAGATCAAGGTCCTTAAGAAGAAAGGGCCCCCTCCACAAGTTCGTTACACTCACAGGAAACTTCCTTTTGTTAGGTCCAAACCACAGGCCCAACACTGTGAATCCTATTTAACTAATAGGCCCCAACCCCCACACCAATTAGTGCAAGAGCCAGAAAGAGAGGGAAAAAAAAAAAAAAACCAAACACTTATTAACCCTTTTACAGCCTGTTTGTGATTACAACAGGTACAATACTAGAATATAGAAGTCCAGCACACCCCTTTAACTGGAAGAAGAAAGATTAGTCTGCTTACTGCACACTCAATCCTGCACACAGTTTTTAACAGTACAAACAATCCTTATTTTCAAACTGTCAAACAATCCTTATTTTCAAACTTTCACACACACCATACAACCATCAAATGATTAAGTGTCCTTTTTTTATGTCCTTGAGATCAAGGTCCTTAAGAGAAAGGGCCACTGTGTGAGTGTAACGAAATTGTGAGTGTCCCTTTCTCTTAAGGATCTTGCTCTCAAGGACATATAAAAAGAAGGAACTTAATCATTTGATGGTTGTATGGGTGGTGTGAAGTTTGAAAATAAGGATGTTGACAGTTTGAAAATAAGGATGTTTGACTGTTAAAAAACTGTGTGCAGGATTGAGTGTGCAGTAAAACAGACTAATCTTTTTCTTCCGTTTAAAGGGGTGTGCTGGACTTCATATAGTATGGACTGTTGTAATCCACAAACAGGCTGTGAAAGGGTAATAAAGGTTTTGTTTTCCCTCTCTTTCTGGCTCTTGCATAATTGGTGTGGGGGTTGGGCCTATTAGTTAAATAGGATTCACAGTGTTGGGCCTGTGGTTTGGACCATAACAAAAGGAAGTTCTGTGAGTGTGAACGAACTTGTGAGTGTCCTTTCTCTTAAGGACCTTGCTCTCAAGGACTATAAAAAGAAGGACACTTCATTTGATGGTTGTATGGTGTGTGAAAGTTTGAAAATAAGGATTGTTTGACAGTTTGAAAATAAGGATTGGTTGTACTGTTAAAAACTGTGTGCAGGATTGAGTGTGCAGTAAGCAGACTAATCTTTTTCCAGTTTTAAAGGGGTGTGCTGGACTTCTATATTCTAGTAGGTACGTTGTAATCACAAACAGGTGTGAAAGGGGTTAATAAGTGTTTGGTTTTTTCCCTCTCTTTCTGGCTCTTGCACTAATTGGTGTGGGGTGGGGCCTATTAGTTAATAGGATTCACAGGGTGGGCCTGTGGTTTGGACCTAACAAAAGGAAGTTTCCTGTGAGTGTAACGAACTTGTGAGTGGCCCTTTCTCTAAAGACCTTGCTCTCGAGGACAATATAAAAGAAGGACATTGAAACAAGAAGGCAATTAAAACAGGGGTTTGGCGTCACTGGGTTGGTGTGGGTGTATCTTAGAAGGGACAGTTTTGTCAGTACCATGCAATGGCATCGTGGCACATGTATAGGAACCTGGAGCAGATGTTCCGGGGAACCTATGTCTGCTGTAAGGTGTGAGTGGGTTGCCCGTTTGGAAGCTGAGGTGGAGGTCTAAGGGGGCAGCTTGCAGCATTGCGGGGATTGGCAGAACGGGGGGGTCAGCGGAGGCACTGGTGGGCAGTATAGGGTGGGTGGAAGAGGGACAAGAAAGGATGAAGAAGGAGGGGTAGTTTTGTTAGGGGTTACTAGGGGAAGTGGGGGGGCTTCTTTCCCAGATTGTCCATCCAACAGATTTGCGCCTTAGGTAATGAAGTGGAGGAGGACATCCCGGAATTAGCGTGTAGGAGGGGGCTAGTCCCTTGAGCACCAGGGGACTGCCATCTCTGATACAAGGGAGGAGGAACGAAGGGTCAGGAATGGAAGGCAGGTCGGTGGTAGTGGTAGGGGACTCCATTATAAGGAAGGTTATCTGCCGCCAAGACCTACATGCGAACTGTGTGTTGCCTGCCTGGTGCTAGGGTTCGGCATTGGTGGATCTGTGTAGACAGATTATTGGGTGGGGCCGGGTGTGACCCGGCGGGCTTGGTTCACATGGTTGCCAATGACAAGTTAGAGGTGGAGGTGAGGTCCTTAAACATGATGTCGGTACAGGCTCTTTAGTAGGGATGGGTTGCACCTCACTGATGGTGGTGCAGCTGTTTAGGGGGAGAAGATGGCTTAAGGGTGGAGGAGAATTTTAAACTAGGTTTGGGGGGGGAGGGTATCTAGCAGTCTCACTGGGATAGATGTACAGGAGGAAAGCAGGGTGTAGATAGGCCAGTGGGGCGGAAAGGGGGGTGGGGCTCGCATAGGGGATAGGGAGGAATGTGTACAAAGTGTACAATAAATTACAGGATCATAATCTAAAATGTATGTTTGCAAATGCGAGAGAAGCCTGGCTGACAAAATGGGTGAATTGGAAATGATGGCATTGAATGAAAAGTATGATGTAATAGGTATAGCAGAAAGTGGTTTGAACAGTTTCTCACGACTGGGCTGTAAATATAGAAGGATATGCCTTGTTAGGCGGACAGAAAAAAAAGGAAAAGGGGGAGGAGTATGTGTTTATGTTAAAAAAGAATTGAAGCCAAATTTAAAAGAAGAGATAACTGGTGATAGGATGAAAATGGAGGGGACATAATGGGTGGAATTAGGCAGGAAAGGGGGGTGTGGGTGTATGTCATTGGTGGTGTCGCTATAAGCCGCCAAATGCTAGCAGAGAGGAGGTGAGTCAACTTCATATGCAGTTGGCAAGGGCTGCAAGTTTGGGGAGTGTGTGCTCATTATGGGGGACTTCAATTACCCTGACATTGTTGGTGTGGTGGAACTGCCATCACGAAAAAGGCGATGAGTTCCTGAATTGCTGCAGGATAATTTTTCTCACAGGTGGTTGAGGTTCCTACTAGAAAAGGAGCTTGTGGATCTGGTAATATCTAACATTGTGGAGCGCATTATAGATATAAAGGTAGATGGAGGCTTAGGGAATAGTGACCATGAAATAGTGGCATTTGGACTTTGTTATCGAAAGAAAAGTGCGTGGGTTAACAAAGACATTTAATTTCAGGAAAGCAAATTTTCCCAGGTTAAAAGCAGCTTTCAGAATGTCAACTGGGATAAGTATTATCAGGTGAAGGTACTGAACAGAAGTGGACTGTATTCACGGGATTTTAAGCCAGTTCACATCTAAATTTTACCCTTGGGAAATAAATGTAAAAAAAAATACATTCGCGCCCATGTGGCTGAATTCTGATGTAAAGAGGCAAATGGTTAAGGAAGAAAAAGGCATTTAAAACCTTTAAGGCCGCGGAACGGAAGAAAGGCCTTTAGGGAGTTAAAAACTGTAACAAGGAGTGAAGAAAGCAATCAAACTAGCTAAAATAATAATGAAGTTAGGATAGTGAGAAAGCATCACTAAGCCTAAACATTTTTTAAGTATATTAATAGTAAGAAGATGAGGACGAGAATGGTGGCACCATTAATTAATGGGGATAAGTTAGTTACGGAGGATTGCGATGAAAAGCAAATGTCTTGAATAATTTTTTTCCTCTGTTTACACTATAGAAGATCCAAGTACAGATATCATAGAGTTAAGTAGCAATAAAGGTATACAAGATTCAAGTTCACTTTGGTTAAACGAGGATAGGTACAGAAGAAACTAAATAAGGTTAATTAGTAAATCTCCTGGACCGGATAAAATACATCTCGGGTACTTAAGGAGCTAAGTTCAGTTTTATCTAGGCCATTGTTTCTTATTTTTGCTGATTCCCTCATGTTCGGTGGGTGTGCCTCTGGATTGGAAAAAAGGTGATGTTATTCCAATATTCAAAAAGGGTAGTCGTTCACAGCCGGGTAATTTCAGGCCTGTAAGTTTAACTTCAGGGGGGAAGATCCTGGAAAGTTTAATAAGGGAACATGTTCTAGAGTATGTTCAAGGACTGACATTATAAGTAGTAACCAGCATGGATTTAGGAGGATAGATCTTGTCAAACTAAATGCTTGGCTTTTATGAGGAAGTAAGTAGAAATTTAGACTCTGGTATAGCAGTAGATGTAGTTTACTTGGATTTTGCAAAGGCTTTTGATACAGTCCCCCATAGGCGACTGATGAATAAGCTAAGGTCTGTTGGTTGGGGGAGTCACATTTGTACATGGATAGAAAATTGGTTAAGGAATAGAGGCAGAGAGTAGTTGTTAATGGGGCTTCATCATTATGGACTAAAGTGCTAAGTGGGGTGCCACAGGGTTCTGTGTGGGGCCGCTCTATTTATCTATTTATAATGATTGGAAGTGGGTATTGTCGGCAAGGTTTCTGTGTTTGCTGACGACACAAAACTTTGTCGACCATTAAAAACTTCAGAGGATGTGCAATCGTTGCAAGGGGATTTAGAAGATTAATCACATTGGGCTGCTAAGTGGCAGATGAAATTCAATGTTGATAATGTAAGGTGATGCATTTTTGGACTTAAAAATCCTGTGCTACTTATATAAAATGGCTCTGTGTTAAGTGAATCCTGTTGGAAAGGGATCTTGGAGGTTTGGTGGATAACAAACTTAAGGTAGCAAGCAGTGCCAGGCGGCAACAGCCAGAGCCAGCATGGTATTGTCTTGTTATAAAGCGAGGTATGGATTCAAGGAGGAAAATGTAATTCTCCCTCTTTATAAAGCATGGTAAGGCCTATTTGGAATATGCAGTGCAATTTTGGAATCTGTGTACAAAAGACATTTTGAAATGGAAAGGGTTCAGAGAAGGACAACTAAATTAATAAGGGATTGGGGGAGCTTGAATATGAAGAAGACTGGAAAAGTTACAATTATGTACGCTGGGAGAAAGGCGCTGCGTGGGATATGATTACTGTGTATAAATACATTAACGGGCCATACAATAATCTACTGGGCATTGTTCACCAATAGAACATGTCAAAGGACACGAGGACATCCCTTAAGACTTGAAGAAAAAAGGTTTAGGCTTCAAGCTCGGAAAGGGTTTTCACTGTGAGAACGGTTTTAAAGCTATGGAACTGTCTTCCAGTGGACGTTGTTATGGCAGGTTCATTGGTCATTTTCAAAAAAAAGCTGGATGAGTTTCTGCAAACAAGGAATGTTACAAGTTACTGGTATTGAACACTAAAGTAGAGTTGATCCAGGGAAATTTCCGATTGCCACTTGGAGTCAGGAAGGAATTTTTTCCCCCTTCATAAATTTGGTGGGGGTTTTTTGCCTTCCTCTGGATCAACAGTTAGGCAGGAAATGAGGATATTGCTAGATGGGTTGGACTGGATGGACGTATGTCTTTATTCAACCTCAAATACTATACTACTATACTAACTACCCCTCTATGACAGGCGGACCATAATACTCACATGGGTGGCCTTCAATCCCCCAAAACTTAAGGTATGGAAAACTAGGATAGACAAAATACTGCCCATGCTTAGATTAATTTATGTTAAAGGGCATGTCCACCCTTTAAATTAACTTTTAATATGTTATAGTGCTAGCTTGCCCAGTCCCAACCACATTAATATTATTTGCAGAAACTCCCCCAATCTTTACTTACCTTCCCTCTATCCTCCACCGCACTGGCCGGCCCTCTGCTTGCATGGAACTGCAAGCAGGGGTCGGGACCAGCACCCGCGTCCGTGATTGGCTGAGAGGCAGCCAATCATGGACGCGGCTGCCGCCAGTTTAGAACGGCTGAGGATAGAGGGAAGTTAAATAAAGATCAGGGGACTTTCTGCAAATAATATTAATGCGGTTGGGGCTGGCGAGCCACTATAATATTAAAAGGATTTATGCTAAGGGAGGGAGGAGACCAAAATGGGAGGGAGAGGGAGGGGGGAGGGCTGCTCAGAGCATGCCACAAACCTCTCGGAGGAAGTCTCAGAGGCGAAAACAATTTCCCCCTCTGCTAGGCTCCTGGTGGCCAGTTTTGGAGGGGCATAACAGGGCAACCATTTGGAATGGGATGTATGCAAGGATTTTTCACACTACAGAGTGGGGCCAGTAGTAGTGGGTTAAATTATAATTTTGGGGGTGGACATGCCCTTTAAGAGGCACTGTGAACAATTTCAAATCTATCTGGTCAATATGGAATGATTAGTGAGAATCTGAACAGGAGATAAAATGGCCAATACTAAAGATCAATGCATTGTCAAGCGCACCAGGAGGCACCCCCCCCCCCTCAACATATTATGCTCACAATATAGGCCTCATATGCCCACAATCAGCATTGGATGGATTACTAAATCTTGTAAGTGATAGCCCTGAGCACCACCACGCCCAGCTGATTGACTACACTACACCCAACAGTATTGAGAGTACCTACCCTTCTAACCACACTGTTTAACTGCAACCAGTATAACATTATTTCCCAAGTTAGCTGTTATACCATCTGTAAAAGTATTTTGTATTTATACAAGAATTGAACAGTAATGAGTGTATTATTTTGTATTAATATGTGACTGTACCACTGATATGCAGATGTTGTTGTTAATTTATTTTGATTTCAATAAACCCACCAGGAAATATAATTCCTACCAGGAGGCCGAAAGGAAACATTAAGGGCCCCTTCTGACATAATTTCCCCTTTCTTTTTTATTTAATATCTTACTTTCTCCCATTGCCAATGACTGAAATATTGACCCTCTGGGGTGTTCTTGTTGTCCTGTTAGGCCCTTGATTCTTCCAGTTCAACTTCCACAGTTTGTTCATTGCCCTTTTATATTGTCTTGTCCTTATTGTCCTTTCTGTACACTAAAACTGTTCTGCATATTAGACAGGAAGATTAACAGAAATATCCATTCATAAATTAACACACATGGTCACAACAAGAAATGTACTATTGCATTTGTGACTCTTGTGTGACGTTTTAAATGCCAGCTTCTAAAAAAATTGTGATTTTACAACATAGGGGCACATTTATAAAACGCTATTACCGCAAAAAAATTACCACCGCATATCGCGGCTGCGAAAATAGCGCTATCGCCGTATTTATAATGGCGAGTGCTATGTATCGCGGCCGCAATGTCCTGCGGTAATTTGTCCCTTTGCGTCGATACTGCATTTAGCGCAATGCGCTAAGTACAATATCGCCGCGAAGTCCCGGCGATACCAGCTCCGCTGAGGCTGCCGTCCCCGAGAAGAGGTACCCCTGGCGGACGCCGGCGACCTCAACAAGGTCGATGTTGCCGGCGTCTTGATCCGACGCGACATCTTCGGGCTGGCGACACCAACCCCACTAAGGTCGCCGATGCCAGGCAGACTCACTGCGGAGCCGATGTTGCCAGCTGCTTCTATCTTCTATCAGATTTCTGTTATGAAATCTGATTGGTTAATGTAAAGCATGTAAACCAAGCATTAAAAAATTGACCAATCAGAAACGGATTAGGGTTTCTGCAAACCTATATTAAGAGGTGGACTCTGCTGCGGAACTCAGATGCCATCACAGTAGATGGCTGAAGATAGAAGAAAGAAGCGGCTGGCAACATCGGCTCTGCTGAGGCAGGCGGTGCCAGCGGGGCTCACTGGAGGTCGCAGTGAGTCTGCCTGGCATCGGCGACCTGAGTGGGGTTGGTGTCGCCTGCTCGAAGACGTCGCCCAAGGGTTTTTAAGAGCCGCACACTGGGGGTCCCGGTTCGAGCTGTGGGATCCCGCCAAAGGCACTTGTCAGTGCCCAAGGGCCCTTACAAGGGCTGGGGAGTAGGGTCCCTGTTTGAGCTGCGGGACCTCTAAGCCCCAAAGGGCTCTTGTCAGAGCCGCAAGGGCACTTGTAAGTGCCGCAAAGGCCCTTACAAGGGCGGGAGGGGGTCCCGGTTCGAGCCTGCGGAGACCCCTAAGCCCAAAGGGCACTTGTAAGTGCCGCAAAGGCCCTGATAGGGCGGGGAGGGGGTCCCGGTTTGAGCCAAATGGCCCTTCTCAGGGCCCCGCTAGAGATGGGCTAACTTGGGAAATAATGTTATACTGGTTGCAGTTAAACAGTGTGGTTAGAAGGGTAGGTACTCTCAATACTGTTGGGTGTAGATGTGAGTCAATCAGCTGGGCGGTTGGTGGTGCTCAGGGCTATCACTTACAAGATTTAGTAATCCATCCAATGCTGATTGTGGGCATGCATGAGGCCTATATTGTGAGCATATTATGTGGAGGGGGGGGGGGTGCTCATGGCCGTCGCCTTCGACCCCATTCCTTGCATTGATCTTTAGTATTGGCCATTTTATCTCCTGTTCAGATTCTCACTAATCATTCCATATTGACCAGATAGATTTGAAATTGTTCACAGTGCCTCTTAAAGGGCATGTCCACCCCCAAAATTATAATTTAACCCACTACTGGCCCCACTCTGTAGTGTAGAAAAATCCTTAGCATACATCCCATATCCAAATGGTTGCCCTGTTATGCCCCTCCAGAAAACTGGCCACCAGGAGCCTAGCAGAGGGGGAAATTGTTTTCGCCTCTGAGACTTCCTCCGAGAGGTTTGTGGCATGCTCTGAGCAGCCCTCCCCCCTCCCTCTCCCTCCCATTTTGGTCTCCCTCCCCCTCCTTACCATTTGCCTCTTTACATCAGAATTCAGCCACATGGGCGCGAATGTATTTTTTTTTACATTTATTTCCCAAGGGTATAAATTTAGATGTGAACTGGCTTAAAATCCCCTTGAATACAGTCCACTTCTGTTCAGTACCTTCACCTGATAATACATTATCCCAGTTGACATTCTGAAGAGCTGCTTTTACCCCCCCCAAACCTAGTTTAAAATCTCCTCCAACCCTCTAGCCATCTTCTCCCCTAAAACAGCTGCACCACCATCAGTGAGGTGCAACCCATCCCTACTAAAGAGCCTGTAGCCGACAGCAAAGTCTGCCCAGTTCTCAATAAACCCAAACCCTTCTTCCTTACACCACTCTCTTAGCCACGCATTAATGCTCCTAAGCTCCCGCTGTCTCCCTGGCTTAGCACGTGGCTGCGGTAGTATTTCTGAAAACACTACCCTGGAGGTCCTTGCTTTTATCTTGGCCCCTAGTTCTCGGAAATTATGTTTAAGGACCTCACCTCCACCTCTAACTTTGTCATTGGCACCAATGTGAACCAAGACCGCCGGGTCACACCCGGCCCCACCCAATAATCTGTCTACACGATCCACCACATGCCGAACCCTAGCACCAGGCAGGCAACACACAGTTCGGCATGTAGGGTCTTGGCGGCAGATTACCTTCCTTATAATGGAGTCCCCTACCACTACCACCTGCCTTCCATTCCTGACCCTTCGTTCCTCCTCCCTTGTATCAGAGATGGCAGTCCCCTGGGTGCTCAAGGGACTAGCCCCCTCCATACACGCTAATTCCGAGGTGTCCTCCTCCACTTCATTACCTAAGGCGGCAAATCTGTTGGGATGGACAATCTGGGAAGAAGCCCCCCCACTTCCCCTAGTAACCCTAACAAAACTACCTCCTTCTTCATCCTTTCTTGTCCCTCTTCCACCCACCTCTATACTGGCCCCAGCCAGTGCCTGCTGACCCCCCAGTTCTGCCAATCCCCGCAATGCTGCAAGCTGCCCCCTTAGACTCTCCACCTCAGCTTCCAAACGGGCAACCCACTCACACCTGACACAGACATAGGTTCCCCGGAACATCTGCTCCAGGTTCCTATACATGTGGCACGATGCACATTGCATGGTAATGACAAAACTGTCCCTTCTAATACACCACACACACCGTGACGCACAAACCTTGTTTAATTGCCCTTCTTGTTTCAATGTCCTTCTTTTTATATGTCCTCGAGAGCAAGGTCTTAAGAGAAAGGGCCACTCACAAGTTCGTTACACTCACAGGAAACTTCCTTTGTTAGGTCCAAACCACAGGCCAACAACTGTGAATCTATTAACTATAGGCCCAAACCCCACACCAATTAGTGCAAGAGCCAGAAAGAGAGGGAAAAAACCAAACATATTAACCCTTTCACGCCTGTTTGTGATTAAAACAGGTACACTACAGAATTTAGAAGTCCAGCACACCCCTTAACTGGAAGAAGAAAGATTAGTCTGCTTACGCACACTCAATCCTGCACACAGTTTTTAACAGTACAAACACCTTATTCAACTGTAAACAATCCTATTTTCAAACTTTCACACACCATAACAACCATCAAATGAAGTGTCCTTCTTATATGTCCTGAGAGCAAGGTCCTTAAGAGAAAGGGACACTCACAAGTTCGTTACACTCACAGGAAACTTCCTTTTGTTGGTCCAAACCACAGGCCCAACAACTGTGAATCCTATTTAACTAATAGGCCCCAACCCCCACACCAATTAGGGCAAGAGCCAGAAAGAGAGGGAAAAACCAAAAACTTATAACCCTTTCACAGCCTGTTTGTGATTACAACAGGTACAATACTAGAATATAGAAGTCCAGCACACCCCTTTAATGGAAGAAGAAAGATTAGTCTGTTTACTGCACACTCAATCCTGCACACAGTTTTTAACAGTACAAACAATCCTTATTTTCAAACTGTCAAACAATCCTTATTTTCAAACTTTCACACACACCATACAACCATCAAATGATTAAGTGTCCTTCTTTTTATATGTCCTTGAGAGCAAGATCCTTAAGAGAAAGGGACCACTCACAAGTTCGTTACACTCACAGGAAACTTCTTTTGTTAGGTCCAAACCACGGCCCAACAACTGTGAATCCTATGTAAATAATAGGCCCCAACCCCCACACCAATTAGTGCAAGAGCCAGAAAGAGAGGGAAAAAACCAAACACTTATTAACCCTTTCACAGCCTGTTTGTGATTACAACAGGTACAATACTAGAATATAGAAGTCCAGCACACCCCTTTAACTGGAAGAAAAAAGATTAGTCTGTTTACTGCACACTCAATCCTGCACACAGTTTTTAACAGTACAAACAATCCTTATTTTCAAACTGTCAAACAATCCTTATTTTCAAACTTTCACACACACCATACAACCATCAAATGATTAAGTGTCCTTCTTTTTATATGTCCTTGAGAGCAAGATCCTTAAGAGAAAGGGACACTCACAAGTTCGTTACACTCACAGGAAACTTCCTTTTGTTAGGTCCAAACCACAGGCCCAACAACTGTGAATCCTATTTAACTAATAGGCCCCAACCCCCACACCAATTAGTGCAAGAGCCAGAAAGAGAGGGAAAAAACCAAACACTTATTAACCCTTTCACAGCCTGTTTGTGATTACAACAGGTCCATACTAGAATATAGAAGTCCAGCACACCCTTTAATGGAAGAAGAAAGATTAGTCTGCTTACTGACACTCAATCCTGCACACAGTTTTTAACAGTACAAACATCCTTATTTTCAAAATGTCAAACAATCCTTATTTTCAAACTTTCACACACACCATACAACCATCAAATGATTAAGTGTCCTTCTTTTTAATGCATTGGAGCAAGGTCCTTAAGAGAAAGGGCCACTCACAAGTTCTTTACACTCACAGGAAACTTCCTTTTGTTAGGTCCAAACCCAGACATCATCCTCTGGAATTCCCAGCAAACATAGCTTGGGATCAGTTGGGACTGTAATTCCAAGTATTTGGGATAGGTGTGCAGTTTATTCTTTATTACTTTATTCCAGAATCTGTGTACCTTGTTGCATGACTAGATTAAGCGCCAGAAGTCTGCATTGGCATTGTGGCATTTGGGGCAGTCTGAGCTGAAAGAGGGAGACATGCATGACTTCCGTAGGGGGGTGATATATACTTGGTGTAATATATAAAATTGCATCAATTTATTAGGGGCTGATGGTGATATTTTAATATGGGATTTGGCCAGATATTCCCAGTCTTGCCTCTGTTAGTGTGGGAATAAATCTGGTCCATTTACTAATAATTGTGTTAGTGCCTTCTGTAAGTTGCGCGTGTATCAGGGATGTATAAGAGTTAGAGACTAAAGGTTTGTACACACATGCGATTGCGGGACCGGAAGCGCCACGTAAGCCGGCCGAAATGGACGTTCGGTCATGGATCAGCGAACGACAGATTTGGCGGATCCCCAAACGAACGTCCGTTTCGGCTGATAAAGGGCCCATTAACGTTCATACACATTATGCGTCGCGGGTCGGGAACCGCAATCGCACGTGTGTACGAACCTTAAGCATCTTCCACCATGGGATTTTACCAGTCTGATAATTGGACATCATTGTACTGGAATCGTTGAAGATTGGAATTCTGCTATAAGGCAGTATCTGATTTGAAAGTATCTAAAAAGGAAATTGTCCGGGGTGTTAAAGGTTTGTTTGAAATTGGTGTAAGGGATTAGTTGTATAATGTGTTCAAATGTGATAACTTTTTGTCTTTCTAATATATGAGCATCTGGGAAGAAAGGGAGGTTGGGGAATTGCGGATTGTGCCAAAGTGGCATTTCTTCAGGGATGCCATTGAATGTAAGAAATTTGTTCACTCGTTTTCATACCTTAAATTGTTGCACATGGAGAGGTGTTCCTCCTCCTGGGATATCGATAGTGTGTTGTTCTAGGAAGACTAGGGGGTGTGTTGGTAGGTATGCATGTAGGAGGACTTATCATATAGAGTGGATGGTGTGTCAGTCGGGGTGTCCGGTGAGGGCAGGAGCCAGGATTTGAAATATTTGCGTTGAGAGGCTAAGTAATATAGGTGGAAGTCTGGTAGTGCTAGTCCTGCTTGTGTTTTGGGCCTTTGTAATGATTTACATAGCAACATAGTAATTAAGGTTGAATAAAGACATCCATCCATCAAGTCCAACCTATTCACCCCCCTTTTTTTTTATTTTTTACCCTACCTAACAGTTGATCCAGAGAAAGGAAAAAAAAAAGCTAAAAAAAGGGGGGGGGGGAATTCCTTCCTGACTCCAAACGGCAATAGCACAGTTTCACCGTTCTCACTGTAAAGAAACCTTTCCTAACCTGAAGATGAAACTTTTCTTCCAGCCTTAAAGGATTTCCACGAGTCCTCTGATATGACCTATTAGTGCACCAGAGAGTTCATTGTATGGCCCATTAATATATTTGTATAAGGTTATCATATCCCCACGCAAACGTCGCTTTTCCAATGTAAACAGCCCTAACTTGTCTAATCTGCCTGCATATTTAAGCCCCTCCATTCCCCTTATTAATTTAGTTGCCCTTCTCTGAACTGCTTCCATTTCCAAGATGTCCCTTTTGTATATGTGATTCCAAAACTGCACTGCATATTCCAAATGAGGCCTTACCAGTGGGAGGAAGGGAGAATAATATCTTTCTCTCTTGAATCTATTCCCCTCTTTATACAAGACAATATCTTGCAAGCTCTAGCCGTTGCTACCTGCCATTGTTAACTACAGCTAAGTCTGTTATCTACCAGAACCCCCAAATCTTTTTCCATTACAGATGCACTTAACACAGAGTTATTTATGGTGTAGATGGCACAGGGATTATTAAATCCCTAATGCATCACCTTACATTTATCAACATTGAATTTTATCCGCCATTCTGCTGCCCATTTTGATAATCTATCTAGGTCTGCTTGCAACACTTGCACATCATTTGATGTTTCCAAAGCTCTGCATAGTTTAGTGTCATCAGCAAACACTTGCTCTCAATGCCTCCTTCTAAGTCATTTATAAACAGATTAAACAGAAGCGGCCCCAGTACAGAACCCTGAGGCACTCTGCTTAGAACTTTAGCCCACATAGATGTAGCTCCATTTACTACCAGTCTCTGTTTGCGATCCAATAATATTCTCTGTCGATGCACAAATGTTTTCTTCAAGGCCAACAGTCCTCAGTTTATACATTAGTCGCCTATGAGTATCAAAAGCTTTTGCAAAATCCAAGTATACCACACCCACTGCTGTGCCTGAATCTAAATACTTACTTGCTTCTTCATAAAAAACAATTACATTTGTCTGGCATGATCTATTTCTTATAAATCCATGCTGACTACTACTAATATGATGATATGATGAGCTTTGGAGACAAAGTCAAGGATATGATCCTGTAACAAAGTTTCCATCACCTTCCCTACCACTGGTGTTAGACTTACAGGTCTATAGTTACCAGCCTGTGAACGACTACCTTTTTAAAATATTGGTATTACATTGGCTTTTTTCCAATCCAGCGGCACATCCCCAGACCAAAGTGAATCTGAAAAGATGAGAAACAGTGGTCTAGACAGAACTGAACTAAACTCTTTTAAAATCGGAGGATGCAATCCATCTGGGCCTGGGGCTTTATTGATATTAACTTTGTCTAACTGTTTTCATACCATATGCTCTGTTAGCCTATGTGAATACTCCTCATTTCTACCCTGCACATTATCACAATCCCTGCTGTAAGGACTAGGATTCTCAACAGTGAAAACTGGTGTAAAAAATGGTTTAGCAGATTAGCCTTTTTGGCATCCTCTACAACCATCTCAGCCCCATTATTTAATGGTCCCACATTCTCAGTCCTCATCTTTTTACCATTTATATACTTAAAAACATTTTGGGGTTGGACTTGCTTTGTTCGGCAATCCGTATTTCATTTTCTATTTTAGCTAATTTAATTGCTTTCTTGCACTTTTAATTATAGCTGATTATAACATTTAAAAAAACAAGCCTTTTTCCATTTCCCTTTTTACCTGAGCATTAAGCCATGCAGTAGTGGAACTATTTTTTTTCACTTGTTCCCTAAAGGTACAGATTTAGAAATGTAATAGTTTAATATCCCTTTAAAAGTGGTCCACATCTGCTCAGTATCTTTAGATAGAAACAATTCCCCCCAGTCTATGAACAGGAGTGATTCCTTTAACAGCATAAAATTAGCTTTTCTAAAGTTAAAAGTTTTTGTTAACCCAGTGTAGTTTAGTTTTTTGCAACCTATATTAAATGACACTATATCATGGTCACTATTCCCTAAGCTTCCCATTACCTTCATCTCCAAAATGAGCTCAGGGTTATTAGATATCACTAGATCCAACAACGCATTGTTTCTAGTAGGAACTTCTACCATCTGTGAAAGAAAATGCTCATATAGGAAATTTAAGAACTTTATACCTTTTGAGGTGCTGGCAGTTCCCTTACTCTAATCTATGTCAGGGTAGCTAAAATCCCCAATAACCAAAACATGCCCCATACCAGCAGCCTTCGCCAACTGCATATGGAGATTCATTTCCACCTACTCCCTGGCATTTGGCGGCTTATAACATACCCCAAAAATTAATTTACCTGCCTTCTTGCTTCCTGTACACAGCTCTACCCATATTTTTTTTGCCATATCGTTTATGTCCCCATCTATTCCATCTTTTAGATTTGGCTTCAATTCATTTGCATTTGTAAACATACATTTTAGATTATCAATTGATTTACTTCCATACTTGGTTGTACATGCCTCCTTATCCTCTATGCTCACTCACATCTGATACATACATAGGTCCCTTGGGGCGGCTGCTCCAAGATCCTATACATGCGGCAGGATGAACATTGCATGGCCCCAACAAAACTGTCCATACTAAATAGCAATACACAACAATAGAAACAGCAATACACGCAAGAGAAACAGCAATACACGCAAGAGAAACAGCAATACACGCAAGAGAAACAGCAATACACACAAGAGAAATAGCAATACACACAAGAGAACCAGCAGTCTTGTTCTTAAACTCTTTTTTGTTCTAAACCCTTTTGTTTCTTAACGCACCCCTTAAAAACAGATAATCCATTTGAAAGAAAATCGCTCAAGAGCTAATCGCTCTGGATAAATGACTTAAATAAGGTTCAAAACCCTTTTAGATGAACTCTGCTCCTGCCGGCTCCCCAGAGGAAGTGGATTAGAAGGATATGTAGTTTTTTCAAAGAATTGGTCTGGTATATAGCTTAGACTATGTTGGAAGATGTATAGAAGTTTAGGGAGTAGGATTATTTTAATTAAATTGATACGCCCAATAAGATTGATGGGTAGGTTTTGCCAGTAAACCTTAATGGCTTTACATTTAGGTTAAAAAATTGTGTTGGGGAGCATGTAATCTTGATTCCTAGGTATGTAAAGAAGTCAGTTATTTGGGCTAGGTGCCTTGCAAAAGGTGGGAGTACACACTCATGATCTATTGGGAACAGACAAGATTTGCTCCAATTGATATATAGTCCTGACGGGGGACCAAATTTTGTAATTATATTATATACAGTGAATGGTCGGGGTCTGCCAGGTATATTATTATATCATCAGCATAGAGACTTAGGAGAGATGTGTGTTGTCCCAGGGTAAGGCCGGTGATGTCTAGATGTGCGCGAAGTTTGATTGCCAGTGGTTCTATGGCAATGGCAAATTAGTATGGGGAAAGTGGGCATCCTTGTCGGTCGCTCTGGCAAGAGGGAAGGGGTTGGATAAGCTGCCGTTTATTTTAATCGCTGCTGTGGGCCTTGTATATAGGAGTTGTATCCATTTGATAATTTTTGAACCAAAGCTGAATCGTTTCAAACATTTCCATAGCTATGACCATTCTATTGAATCAAATGCTTTTTGTGCATCAAGGGATAACCTTATTTGTGTACCAGAGTTATCGTGGTCTACTTGGGAGTGTATTAGGGTTTTCCTGATATTGCTAGATGTTGATTTACCAGGCATAAAGTCCGTTTGATCAGTGCGTATCAGCTCCAGGATTAATTTTTGGATGTGATTGGGTAGTATTTTGGCTAAGAGTAAGGATATTGGTCAATAGGATCTGCAGTCAGTGGAGCTCTTCCCGGCCTTTAGTAGTAGAATAATATGGGCTTCATACATAGAGGGAGGGAGCTTATTGGTATGGAAGGCTGAGTTGAACGTGTTTAATAATTGTTGGGGGATTTGTTCATTGTATCTTTTGAATATTTTGACAGGGATGCCATCTGGGCCAGGTGTTTTACATGTAGCCATGCTCTGTTTGGCTTCATTAATTTCCAAGAGGAGGGTATCCTTTAGTTTAGGGAAGTCCACTCTGTCGAGGAAGTGTTCTGTCATTGGTTCTTGTGGGGTTAGTTGGGATTGGTATATTGTAGTATAATATGTAGTGAATCATTGAAGGATTCCCTGCGTTTCTGTAATTGGGTTACCCTGGCGGTCAGTGATTTGGTGTATTACATTTTGATCCATTGTGCCATTCTTGCTAGTAACATAGTAACATAGTAATTAAGGTTGAATAAAGACATTCGTCCATCAAGTCCAACCTATTCACTTTTTTTTTTTTTTTAACCCTACCTAACAGTTGATCCAGAGGAAGGCAAAAAACCCCAGCTAAAAAAGGGGGGGGAGGGAAATTCCTTCCTGACTCCAAACGGCAATCGGAAAGTATCCCTGGATCAACCAGATCTATATGCATTAATACCAGTAATTCTCAATATTTTTTAGTTTTAGAAACTTATCCAGGCCTTTTTTAAAGCTATTCAATGAACTTGCCATTACCACCTCTGCTGGAAGACAGTTCCACAGTTTCACCGTTCTCACTGTAAAGAAACCTCTCCTAACTTGAAGATGAAACTTCTTTTCTTCCAACCTTAAAGGATGTCCACGAGTCCTCTGATATGACCTATTAGTGAACAATGCACCAGAGAGTTCACTGTATGGGCCATTAATATATTTGTATAAGGTTATCATGTCCCCACGCAACCGCCGCTTCTCCAATGTAAACAGCCCTAACTTGTCTAATCTGCCTGCATATTCAAGCCCCTCCATTCCCCTTATTAATTTAGTTGCCCTTCTCTGAACTGCCTCAATTTCCAAGATGTCCCTTTTGTATATGGGATTCCAAAACTGCACCGCATATTCCAAATGTGGCCTTACCAGTGCCTTGTAAAGAGGGAGAATAATATTTTTCTCTCTTGATTCCATTCCCCTCTTTATACAAGACAATATCTTGCTAGCTCTAGCTGTTGCTACCTGGCATTGTTTGCTACAGCTAAGTCTGTTATCTACCAGAACCCCCAAATCTTTTTCCATTTCAGATGCACTTAACACAGAGTTATTTATGGTGTAGGTGGCACAGGGATTATTAAATCCCAAATGCATCACCTTACATTTATCAACATTGAATCTCATCTGCCATTCTGCTGCCCATTTTGATAATCTATCTAGGTCTGCTTGCAGCACTTGCACATCATTGGAAGTTTCCAAAGCTCTGCATAATTTAGTGTCATCAGCAAACACAGAGACCTTGCTCTCAATGCCCCCTTCTAAGTCATTTATAAACAGATTAAACAGAAGCGGCCCCAGTACAGAACCCTGAGGAACTCCGCTTAGAACTTTAGCCCACATAGATGTAGCTCCATTAACCACCACTCTCTGTTTGCGGTCCAATAACCAGTTCTCTATCCATGAACAAATGTTTTCTTCAAGGCCAACAGTCCTCAGTTTATACATTAGTCGCCTATGTGGCACAGTATCAAAGGCTTTTGCAAAATCCAAATATACCACATCCACAGCTGTGCCTGAATCTAACTTCTTACTCACTTCTTCATAAAAAACAATTAAATTTGTCTGGCATGATCTATTTCTCATAAATCCATGAATGACTACTACTAATAAGATGATCTCTGGAGACAAAGTCAAGGATATGATCCCTTAACAAAGTTTCCATCACCTTCCCTACCACTGATGTTAGGCTACAGGTCTATAGTTACCAGGCTGTGAACGACTACCTTTTTTGAATATTGGTATTACATTGGCTTTTTTCCAATCCAGCGGCACATCCCCAGACAAAAGCGAATTGGAAGATTGGTGGCCATGTTCAAAATAATTTTGTTTGGTGAAAAACAGCATTTTTTCTGTTATAGTTGTGTTGTATAGGTTCTGTGCTAGTTGCCAGGCGGTCTCATTAGCAGGTGTGGGGTTGTCAACAGAGTGCTTGATGTGTGAAATATTGGATTGTAGGTATCCACGTAGAGTTGCTTTAAAAGCATCCCATGTGTTGTTCGGGTTGGGGTAATTGTTGTGGAGTTGGAATTATGTTTCTATTTGTCCAGGGATCGCATCTTCTGATGGGGTGAGAGTGAGCCAGAAGGGCTGGAAGAGCCATGGGTGGATGCTAGGCCGGTCTGAAGATGGGTTTCTTAAATTAAGTAGTACAGGAGAAATGCCTCGAGGCAGGTGTAGAATATCTGTAATATTTGGGGATAGTCCTTTGTTGACAAATATGTAGTCTAATCTTGATAACGAGTCATGCGTTTCAGAGTGGCATGTAAATTCTTGTGTATATGGGTGTCTTAGTTTCCATTTTTCTACCAAGTTTAGTCCATTGACAAGATTGCACAATGTGGAGGGGGGTTGGGGAGTGGTTGGGGGCTGTGGTGTTGGTTGTAGTCTATCTTTGGAGAGTTCCATGAGGGCATTGAAGTCTCCCAGACATATTAAATGGGATTGTGGGTATTTTGTAATGAAGGGGAGGGTGTCCTTTAGAGATCTTTGTTGGGCAGGTGGTGGATCGTATACAGTTTCTGAAAAGTCTTGTTGCCTGTGTATTTTGCAGTAACTCCTGCAATTAACCTGATTTTTAATTGATCAATTGATGTTAGAAATAGCTCATATTAAAAGCTAAATCCCTCCCAAATAATATTAAATGTACTGGTAAAAAATAGTTTCACTGAAAAAAGATTTATCATTTAATCAAGGCAGAAAGGTCAAAATGTTGCAAGACAAAAGTGTAGTCGCCTATACAAAAAATGATCTACTTTACAGCCAATCCAAAAATATGTCAGCAAATTACGGTAAGTAGTGGTGCTGTGAGATCCAAATTTAATATCTTGTATGACTTCCATGAACTTGAAGGATAGCATCCATGTGGTTTGGCAAGGATTCATACAATTTATTGATGAAATCATCAGGAATAGCCAAGAAAACAGTCTTGCATTCCTCCCAGAGTTCATCAATATTCTTTGGTTTCGCCTTCCATGCTTCCTCTTTCATCCTACCCCACATATGCTCAATGATTTTCATGTCAGGTGACTGGGCTGGCCAATCCTGGAGCATCTTGATCTTCTTCGCCTTAAAGGGCATGTCCACCCCCAAAACTAAAATTTAACCCCTTACTGGCCACATCAAGTAGTTTAAAACAATCCTTACCTTACATTCCTGCTCAAAATAGTTCCCCTGCTGTGCCCCTCCAAAGTCCAGGAAACTGCTGTGTAGGAGCAGTGTGTGACTCATGCTGTGCCTGAGACTTCCTCAACCTCATCAAGGTTGAGGCATGCTCAGTGCAGCCCTCCCTGCCTCTCAGCCAATCACTGACGCGGCTGCCGGTCCCGCCCCTTGCTTTCAATTCCATGCAAGCAGAGGGCCTGAACACTGCAGCGGAGGAGAGAGGGCAGGTAAGTAAGAATCGGGGGACTTTCTAACAATTATATTAATGCGGTTGGGGCTGGGGGAGCATGCCCTACCACATATCAAAAGTTAAATTTCGGGGTGGACATGCCCTTTAAGGAACTTTAATGTGGAGGTGGAAGTAAGCGATGGAGCACCATCCTGCTGCAGAATTTGGCCTTTTTATGGTTGGGAATATATGAGGTAGCTAATATTTCTTGGTATTTTACACTATTGATGTTGCCTTCCACACTGCAGATCCCTCGCACACACCCATACTGGATGTAACCCCAGACCATGATTTTGCATGATTTTTGCAGTCACTGCAATATTTGCAGTGACTGTGGTGTAATTCAACAGAAGATTCATCTGAAAAATCCACCTTTTGTCACTTTTCCAGCATCCATCCTTTTAGCAGACTGTGGGACTTGGCAAATGCCACACGGTTTTTCAATTGTCTTTTGTTTAGAGCTGGCTTATGGGCACTGATTCGACCATGGAGGCCATTTCGAGACAGAATCCGACAAACTGTTCTGGTTGACACAGGGATTTCAGGTGACCAGGTCTCCTGGAGCTCTGCTGCAGTTGAAAATGGGCTTGCCTTGGATTTTCGAGCCAACAAACGGTCCTCTTGAGCAGTTGTCTTGCGGGGTCTGCCTGACCTGGGCTTGTCAAAAACTTCTCCAGTCTCTTAAAATCTTTTCTTTATCCTCTGAACTTGACGCTTAGATACATTGAAGGTGTGCGCCACATCAGCAGTGGATTTGGTCTTCAGCCTTTTGATAATCAACACATTAGTCTCAGGGTGATTCTTAGGCATGTTTGCAGAGGTCTATTTGCAGTTGATGTGAAGGTCTAGTGTACTGGGGTCTTTTTATACACACCTGACACCTAATTCATCCATTATTAGTCACAGGTAAAACCCATATGACAAGGCGACAACACATGTCTTTGCAAAAATTGGCTCAATGGGCTTTACCAAGCTGTGAATATTAGAATACTTTTTGTTAGTTTCGATTTGCATTGAAACATTATTACAAAAGCTGTTTGGGGTAAAATGAAACATTTCTTGAAACAAAATCTGCATTAGAATTATCGTTAAGCGGCACTTATTTGTACACAAGCGACAAGACTTTTGTCAGAAACTGTATGCCTATGTGGATTCTATGGTCAAAGCAACACATATGTATTTACCTTTTTTATCTGATTTCACTTCTTGTATTTCATATCTCAATTGTTTGCTTAACAATATTGAGACTCCACATGAGTAGAAGGAGAGTGTACTGTGGGCGGTCCAACCAATACAAGGTACTGGAGAGAAGGTGGGTTTCTTGCAGGCATATAATATCTGCCTGGAGGGATCTAATTTGGGACAACACTGCCAGTCTTTTTGCTGGGTTATTTAGTCCTCCCACCAGGAGGGGAAGGTGAAGAAAGGGTTGGGGATTAATGTGGTTGGCTGG
The DNA here is from genome assembly GCA_019447015.1 of Hymenochirus boettgeri. Classification (NCBI taxonomy): domain Eukaryota; kingdom Metazoa; phylum Chordata; class Amphibia; order Anura; family Pipidae; genus Hymenochirus; species Hymenochirus boettgeri. The sequence continues at coordinate 82,720,541 of CM033477.1, forward strand.
CCAGGTTGGTATGAAAAGGCCTGGGCCTTCATATTGATATTGTGTTTGGGTATGTGGGTATAGTCTTGGAGCTTGGTCAATCTTTGGTGTGGCATGCCACGTGTGGTGAAATGGTGACACATGGCTATTGTTCTATTGATCGTCAGCAGTTGTGTTGCCTTATAGATTTAGGATATTTATTTATTGTGTAGTTGTTGGTGGGAGTACAGCTGGGATTAGGTTAGGTGGGTGGGGTGTTGCTTCTTGTTGTCTCATGTTAAAAACAAATATGCTTAGTTCCCACAGGTTGTCAGCAATACATTTATGACAGATAAATAGTAGCAGGTGATCTATTATAGTAACCTTAGAATATTATCATACAGTAAGAAGAAAGTATAGAGGAAGGGGGGGGGAGGAGGAGGGAAGAGTGATAATGCAAAGATGCGAGTTAGATTAGATTACAAAGATTACTGGTTATAGCATTTAGTACCGGTAATGTATACATATGTGAATATATCGGCATTTATAGCAATCATTATTACAGTTGTATCACAGGATAGGTAGCCTGAAAATTTTAGAATACCTGTTTAAAGGGCAACTATAGTGAAAAAAAAACTTTGTCTGTATACAATGTATAGATCACTTAGTATAAGCTGCCTTACTTTCATGTTTCTGTGTGGCTTCGTTTCTTCACACTGGCAGAAGTTTGTACCAAGCTGTGTAGTCCCCCTCCCCTCTCTGTCTACTCCCCCTCAAGCAGTGACGGGCTGTATACAGAGTCCGAGCATTGTCAGTTGAAAGGACTTTAAATGAAGTGCTGACATCCTGTTGACCCCTCCCTTCCAGAGCTAGACTGCAAGCAATCAGTGTGGAATAAAGTAGCAATATGCTGAAAGGAGGGGCAGAGGGGGAGACAGGAGGACAAGTGGTGCTGAGATTCTTTACAAGTAAGTTACTGAACTCTGCCTGTTCTCTAACTTTGCTAATTGTTATTTATTTTTTACCTAAAGTTCATATCTCTCCCCCTGCTTAGCTGAGATCATAATCACTGAAGAGAGAGTCAGTGTAACAGCAGCTTGTAGTGAGACCTTCACAAACACAGTGACACTGCTTGTTGTCCTGTTACATTTCAGTTGCTTTAGTCTATATATTTCATAGATTGCACTGTGTGTCTTGTTTGGTATATAGTCTGTATTACTGTATTATATATACTGTATTAGTGTTCCATTTGAGTCACTGGTTTTGTATGTATATAAGATTTTTTTGGGGGAGGGGCTGTTTTATAGTGTGTTATGCTCATATTACTGGGTTAATGGTTTATTGATTGTGTTTAGCACTACAGCATTTGACTATATGTTGCACATGGTACATATAGTGTGGGTGAGAGAGTGTGTGACAGTACTGCAGGGGAGCTTTGGATTGTGTGGGTGTGTGCCTTTGATTGACAGATGAGGTGTAGCAGCTCCTACAAATCACAGCATATTCAAAGGCTTATATCTCGGGGACTATGTAGAATTTAAAGAAACTAAAGGTACCCTGGTGGATGGGATGACTTATAGGATGCATTAGAAGAAATTAAAAAAAAACAATTTTCTCACTATAATTGCCCTTTAACTGTTAGTATACATTGGAGCCACATCTCATTTCCCAATCTTTCCTCCCAATCTTTCTAATTTATATATCTATCATATATTGTACAGATCTATACTTGGTTGAATAGGTAGGGCAGATGGGTTGGAAGTTGGGTTGGGGTTGGCCATCAGATCTGCTGGGAATTCCAATTTAGATTCCAATTTACAGTGTTTGTCATTATGTAGCATGGGGGAGGTGGGGTAGCGTTATGGGGTGGGTAAACATGGAATAAGCTCCTAAAGATAGCAGTTAATTGTTTATATACACAATATAACAGTGTTTCAATTTAGTAGCGTCAGTATATTCAACAATAAACATTTGTGGCTATCATTATTGCAAATAATACAAATATTCAGTTCCCTTTGTTTAGATATTATGAGATAATTCGATATTAGTTTATGGGGATAGTAAAGATAGAAGAGGAAATACTTGGGGTAAGGAGGGGATGGTTACCAGCATCTAGGTTCACTGCACTGGGGGGGAGGGATAGTATAAAGATGAGCGTTAAAAATACATAAAAGTATTGGTTATAACATTTAGTACCGGCAATGTATACATACACAGAGACAATAGCATTTATAGCATTCAAAGTCACAGTTATATCACAGAGAAGTTGACCTGATAGCCCTGGGACATCTATTTAACTGTTAATAGATGCTGGTTCCACGCATTGATTACCAGCCTTCCTTCCTACACCATGGAGGAGCCAATTTAGGCTGATTTCAGCTTATATAACTGACATATATTAACATTAGTTTAACTTAATGGCATTAGTATATTCAACAGTATACATAGGGGCAGAGTAGGTATACCCATTTAGGTATTGCAGGTAGGAAGTTTAAGCATTTCCAGCATAGACAACTGATCTTTAACATAGACGTTTGTGTCGTCATAAGGTTAAGTACAAATTTAGTCCATGCATAGATGTGTGTGGTCTTTAATGGCATTGCATATTATCCAAATATTGTCCACAGCATTGAACATTCAGTCATTAGGTTGGTAAATAGCTTAAAGAGCTAGTTACTTGGATATAGTGCTGGTTCAGAGTTAGTAAGGTGGTTCAGGGGATCAGTTGTAGGTGGTGGGTAGGGGTAGTAGGGGGTAAAGTGGTCGTTGGCACAAACGGGTCTCCCAAGGTAAATTGCATTGATTATGGCAACTGAAGGGGTCAAATTATGGCAGTCAATGGCTTAGTTCCTGTAGGGGTTAGCAGAGGTTCAGGGGAGTTGAGGCAGTTCCAGTGGGTCAGGGTATTCCTTACCTGTATGTAGGTTTTATGCACCTACCAGGACTTGGTTTAGCGTGTGTCCAACCATGTGCATGCCTCAGAGGGACTGTCTAAGAAGCGAACTCTACCATCAGCTTGTACTCTAAGTCGAGCAGGGTATGCCATCGAGTAAACAATATTTTTACTCGATGGCGTTTTCTCATTTCGGTAAAAGTGGCCCTTTTTTGCAGGTTTATTGAATAATCTGGGATCTTGTCGCAGTCCTTTAAGAAGGATCCAGCATTAAGAAGTCTAGCAATTTTAGGCCTGGGAGGCTCCCCAGGAACGGGTGGTTTGGTGGGAATCCTATGGGCCCTCTCGATGCTGAATTGGGTCGACAGATCTTCGCTGTGGAAGTGGGACTTTATCCATCCTTGTTGGGTCTGGGGTTTTAACTCCTTCCAGGAACCCTATGAAGCGCAAGTTTCTCCAGGTTGTCTAGCTGGCTTAGCGTCATCTGGAGCTCCTGTTGTAACTGCACAATATTATGTGTTTGTTGGGTAACCGTGTCTTCCAAGGATGATATTCCTGACTTTATGCAGGTCTTCATGCAGCAAGGATATGTTGGGCTTCACTTCTTCCAGCATTGTGGTAAGCGTTTTGTTTGAATCGCAGATCGCACCCAATAGCTCTTGCTTGAGGTCAGTTAGGGTACAGTTGGTGGCTTGGTTGGCTAGGTCACCTTCAAATGGGAGGTTAGCCATCTGATTCTCCAATGATGGGCTAACCTCCCATTGGGAGGTGTCTTCTGAGGCCTTGCCATGCATAGTGCTGAAGTTTGCAGGTGTTTATTGTTTCTGCGGCTTGTGTGGGGCATTTATCCTGGTAGAGTATAATTTACCCAAAGCTGAGGGTTTTCAAGTTAAAAAATGCAGGTTATTAGCCTTGAATCAAGTATAGGTCCAGGAGCAGTTCAGCCACACGTCCTACTCTGCCTCCCCCCTAAATATGACTTTAAATAATAATCAGAATGGATTTATAAACAATAGTTGTTGTCAAACTCAATTGCTTTTGAAGTGAAGTGAGTAAAAACTTGACCTCAGTTTAGCAAATGCTGTGTGTACTTAAAATGCGTGTCCACCCCCAAAACTTTATTCCCCCTACTACTGGCCCCACTCTGTAGTGTAGTAAAATCCTTACCTTACATCCCAGCTCCAAATGGTTCTCCTGTAGTCCCCCCCAAAGTAAAAAAAGGGGTCACCAGGAGGATAGCAGAGTCCATATAGGACTCTGCCTCCTGTCTCTCCCCCTGGAGAAGTTTGGCATGCGCACTGCAGCCCTTCTCCCCCTCCCACCCGCTTTGGTCCCTAGCGTAAATCCCTTTCTGTATATTATAGTCCATGTTCCCCCAGCCCCAACGCTATAATTATATTCTCAGACTCCCCCGATCATTACTTAAGTTGCCTCTCTCCTTCGCCGTTCTGAGCAGCCGGCTGCCTCTCAGCCAATCACAGACGCGGCTGCCGGTCCCGCCCCCTGCTTGCAGTTCTGTGCAAGCAGAGAGCAGGGGCAGTGCGACGAAAGGAGAGAAGTAAGGTAAGTAATGATCGGGGGACTTTCTGATAATAAAATTATAGCGGTTGGGGCTGGGGGAACATGGACTATAATATACAGAAAGTTTGTATAAAAGGTGGACATGCCCTTTAAGTGCCTAATAAGTGATTAAAGTACAGTATAAAGTAAGGCCAACAGATATAAAAGTCACATTTGTACTTTGAAAACTCTCTGTTGGAATTTGTACAGAGAGTAGTTGTCAATGGAGCTTCATCTACATCTACAGTAGATAGTTAAATTGGGCGACTGAGTGGCAGATGAGATTCAATGTTGATAAATGTAAAGTAATGCATTTGTGGTTTAACAATCTTTTTACTTCCTATACTATAGTCAGTAAAAGTTAATCTTTGTTGGAAAAAGATTTCAGAGTTCTAGTTGATAGCAGACTTTGCTGTATTAAACAGTAACAGACAGCAATGGCTAGAGCTAGCAATATATTTTGTTGTATAAAGAGGGGAGTAGGCTTTAGGGGTGAAAAGTATTATTTTCGCTCCCTAAAAATCATTAGTAAGGCCTCATTTGGAATAAGCAGTGCAGTTTTGGAATCCTGTTTATAGAAAGGATATCTTAGAAATGGAAAGAGTTCAGAGAAGGGCAACTAAATTAATAAGGGTAATGGAGGGTCTTACCTATAAGGACTGATTAGACAGGTTGGACAGCATGACCAGGGATACAAATACATAAATGGGCTTGTCTTTGGTGCACTGTTATACAATTGGACATTCCAAAGGACTCTAGCACATCCTTTAGGATTTGAAGAAGAAAAGAAGTTTAACTGTCAGGTAGGTTAAAAAATGTTTCTTTAAAGTGAGAAAGGTAAAACTGTGGAACTGTCTCCCATCAGATTTGATAACATCAATAGTAGGCTGGATACGTTTCTAAAACTGAAAAATATTACTGGTAATACTGGTATTAATACAGTTCTTGGAGATCTATTCTGATTGCTGTTTGGATTGCTGTTTATAAACTGTTTTTTATTTATATTTTTACCATCCTCTGGATAAACAGTTATACACACACACATACACAGATTGTGCAGCACTCTCTAAAATGTATTTAAATAGAACACAGTTACATTGTGTTACACAAGGTGACATTTCGGGATTATCCACTCCCTTTATCATGCCTCAACAAAATGAGGCTTAATAAAGGGAGTGGTCCCAAAACGTTGCCTGGTGTAACACAATGTAACTATGTTCTATTTAAATACATTTTATAGAGTGCTGCACAATCTGGATTTTTTTCTATTTAGAGTTTGAGGGCTGTTTGAGGACAGCCTCACCCTCTGCGTACACCTTATACACACCCTGATATATGATTGCTGTTGAACTTGTGACCAGATTAACATGCTAGGTTCATACTTAGCAGTATTTACCACAGCAAATTCCAGATTTACAGTTGCTATGGGGTTAGGACTTGGGAGCACAGGATACTGATTAGCTTTATAGGTTAAGATGAGGTGGGATTAAAGAAGCTAAAAGCTTCCCACAGAGTTTAAAAGGAAATAGAGCCTTCTTATAACAAGGTACAAACAGTCTCATATTATTATAATGGAATTGCCCTAATAATCTAACATATATACACATATTTCTCCCTCACAACTACATGCAAAGCATTACCCTTTATATCCTCTTTCCTACATACACATAACTTCCTGTGTAGCATATAGAAACTTTTTTTTTAATGGCTAAGACTATCACATGTTTTACAAACAGCACATTATTGGATGTTATACTGACATTACCACTTCCCTTCAGTATCCACATGGAGACCCCTTAGTAGTCACAGGGATGTGGTTTAACCTCCCATTTCGACTATCCCATATTAAAATAGGAATCTCAGCTCTGTAAGTAAGTTTATATATTTTGTATAAGTTGTATATTTTGTCTTGTACCTAGTATAAGTCAGTGCTATACTTTATATACATTTATTGATGGTCATATAAATGGTAATTTTGAGATAGTACACGTATACATATACACCTTTCCTATATGTAATATCCTATAACCTCCACCTAATTGGTAACTCCGAAAAACTCAATGCAATCTCCTATGAAGATATATTTATATAATATAAAGAATACATATATAATATAGCAGTTTATCCAAATTTATTTCAAGTATAACCGCAACTTTATCATATAAATGTGCAATATCTGCTGTATTCCGTTAGATCAACTGGACTTTAAGTTTAGTTTTTTAAGACATTTCGCTAGTCATCCAACTGGCTTTCTCAATTCAAAATTGAGAATTCTGACTTGAGAAAGCCAGTCGGATGACTAGCAAAACGTCTTCATGAACAGTTCATCTAACTGAATACAACAGATATACCATGACCTGGATGAATGAGAACCTTCACAAACATAAGTGTGTAATGTTTCTGGCACCATGTCCTTTCTCAAGCCATATGAACACAATCTTAATACAATAGTAACTAGTTGTAGAGTTTTTCAACATGAAATTGATACAATTCAAATTCAAAAAATGATACATTGTTGCACAGTGTCCTCCCATAAATATTATGCAAGATTAAGGAGAACTAAACCCAATTTTTTAAACTCCAGAATTTGAAAACAACCCCCCTAAAAACAATAGGCTATAAAATACCCCTTCAGTAAATTGTATTAAAGTAAATGTAAGCCTGTAAAGAACTGGATGAAGTATCTGTGTGTATGTGCAGTGTCAGACCACAGACCACATGCTTCCTTGCTTTATCTGTCCTGTGAAAGGATTGGCTAGAGATTATTAATGGGTGTGGCCAACTGTAACAAGTTTCTGCCATAGCTAAGGACTGAGCATGTGCAGAACATAATGGTCGTTGACCAAACTGTGTGATACTAGAATGCTGTGAAGTAAAGCACAACCCATATGTTATGTTGGTAAATATCCCAACACCTGTACAAAAATGAGAGGTAAGACACGGATTACAGGTTTAATATCAAGGTGTTCTGTCTTCTGGTTCAGTGTTGTTCTGTGCCTTTAGTTGTCCTTTAAGTGGTGCAGTAGGCTGGAGTTCATTTTATATTAATAATATATGTAACATAGTAATTAAGGTTGAATAAAGACATATGTCCATCAAGTCCAACCTATTCACTTTTTTTTTTTTTTTTTTTAACCCTACCTAACAGTTGATCCAGAGGAAGGACAAAAACCCCAGCTAAAAAGGGGGAAAAAATTCCTTCCTGACTCCAAACGGCAATCGGAAAGTATCCCTGGATCAACCAGATCTATATGCATTAATACCAGTAATTCTCAATATTTTTTAGCTTTAAAAACTTATCAAGGCCTTTTTTAAAGTTATTCAATGAACTTGCCATTACCACATCTGCTGGAAGACAGTTCCACAGTTTCACCGTTCTCACTGTAAAGAAACCTCTCCTAACCTGAAGATGAAACTTCTTTTCTTCCAACCTTAAAGGATGTCCACGTGTCCTCTGATATGACCTATTAGTGAACAATGCACCAGAGAGCTCATTGTATGGGCCATTAATATATTTGTACAAGGTTATCATGTCCCCACACAACCGCCGCTTCTCCAATGTAAACAGCCCTAACTTGTCTAATCTGCCTGCATAATCAAGCCCCTCCATTCCCCTTATTAATTTAGTTGCCCTTCTCTGAACTAGGGATGGCCGGTTCGCGGATCCGAACCCGGATCCGCGGCGGATTTATCCCGTTCGCGAACGGCGGATTTTTCCGGATTTTCCGCCTTCCGAACTTCCGATTCGCGGATTTTTCGTATTTTCGAAAATTTTCGAAATTACGAGTTTTCACGTATTTTCGAAAATTTCCGGAAAATACGGGAAAACATGTATTTTCGAAAATTTTCGAAAATACAAGGGTTTCTCTTAATTCCTAACATACGTATTTTCGAAAATATTCGAAATTACGAGGATTACTTGTATTTTCGAAAATACATATTTTCGAAAATACATGAAAACGCGTAATTTCGAAAATTCCCGAAAATACGTGAAAACTCGTAATTTCGAAAATTTTCGAAAATACGAAAAATCTCGTTATTTCAAGGGTATTTTTAATTTTAACGGGTCCGCTCGCGGATTTTCGAATTTTCGGATTTTCTCGAAAATTCGCGGATCCTCGAGCGGACCGGATTTTGCGAAGTTCGGACATCTCTACTCTGAACTGCCTCAATTTCCAAGATGTCCCTTTTGTATATGGGATTCCAAAACTGCACCGCATATTCCAAATGAGGCCTTAACAGTGCCTTGTAAAGAGGGAGAATAATATTTTCTTCTCTTGATCTATTCCCTTTTTATACAAGACAATATCTTGCTAGCTCTAGCTGTTGCTACCTGGCATTGTTTGCTACAGCTCTGTTATCTACCAGAACCCCCAAATCTTTTTCCATTACAGATGAACTTAACACAGAGTTATTTATAGTGTAGATGGCACAGGGATTATTAAATCCCAAATGCATCACCTTACATTTATCTACATTGAATCTCATCTGCCATTCTGCTGCCCATTTTGATAATCTTTCTAGGTCTGCTTGCAGCACTTGCACATCATTGGAAGTTTCCAAAGCTCTGCCTAATTTAGTGTCATCAGCAAACACAGAGACCTTGCTCTCAATGCCCCCTTCTAAGTCATTTATAAACAGATTAAACAGAAGCGGCCCCAGTACAGAACCCTGAGGCACTCCGCTTAGAACTTTAGCCCACATAGATGTAGCTCCATTAACCACCACTCTCTGTTTGCGTCCAATAACCAGTTCTCTATCCATGAACAATGTTTTCTTCAAGGCCAACAGTCCTCAGTTTTTACATTAGTCGCCTATGTGGGCACAGTATCAAAAGCTTTTGCAAAACCCAACATACCACCACATCCACTGCTGTGCCTGAGTCCAACTTCTTCACTCTTCTTCATAAAACCAATTAAATTTGTCTGGCATGATCTATTTCTCATAAATCCATGCTGACTACTACTAATAAGATGATCTCTGGAGACAAAGTCAAGGATTGATCCCTTAAGTTTCCATCACCTTCCCTACCACTGATGTTAGGCTTACGGTCTATAGTTACCAGGCTGTGAACGACTACCTTTTTTGAATTTGGTATCATTGGCTTTTTTCCAATCCACGGCACATCCCCAGACAAAAGCGAATCTGAAAATATGAGAAACTGGTCTAGCTAGAACTGAACTAAGCTCTTTTAATCCTAGGATGCAATCCATCTGGTCCTGGCGCTTTATTGATATTAACTTTGTCTAATTGTTTCCGTACCATATCCTCCGTTATCCAATGTGAAAACCTTCATTTCTTCCCTGCATATTGCCAATCCCTACTGTAAGGACAAGGATTCTCAACAGTAAAAACCGATGTAAAAAAACGGTTTAGCAGATTAGCCTTTTCGGCATCCTCTACAACCACCTCAGCTCCATAATTTATGGTCCACACATTCGTCCCTCATCTTTTTACCATTTATACTTAAAAAACATTTTTGTGGTTTTGACCTTTCTTTGTTCGGCAATCCGTATTTCATTTTCTATTTTAGCTAGTTTAATTGCTTTCTTGCACTCTTTATTACAGCTTTTGTACTCCCTGTAAGCCTGTGCCTTCTGTTTTTAAAATTTTAAAAGCCCTTTTCTTTTTTTCCATTTCCCTTTTTACCTGAGCATTAAGCCATGCAGGACTGGACCTAATTTTTTTACACTTGTTACCTAAAGGTACCGATTTGGAAATGTAATAGTTTAATATCCCTTTAAAAGTGGTCCACATCTGCTCAGTTTCTTTACCTAGAAACAGTTCCCCCCAGTCTATGAGCAGGAGCGATTCCTTTAAAAGCATAAAATTAGCTTTCCTAAAGCTAAAAGTTTTTGTTAAGCTAGTGCACTTTAGTTTTTTGCAACCTATACTAAATGACACTATATCATGGTCACTATTCCCTAAGCTTCCCATTACCTTCATCTCCATAATGAGCTCAGGGTTATTAGATATCACCAGATCCAATAACGCATTCTGTCTAGTAGGAACTTCTACCATCTGTGAAGGAAAATGCTCATATAGAAAATTTAAGAACTTTATACCTTTAGAGGTGCTGGCAGTTCCCTTACTCCAATCTATGTCAGGGTAGTTAAAATCCCCCATGACCAGAACATGCCCCATACCAGCAGCCTTCGCCAACTGCATATGGAGATTCATTTCCACCTCTTCCTTGGAATTTGGCGGCTTATAACATACTCCAACAATTAATTTACCTACCTTCTTGCTTCCTGTACACAGTTCCACCCATAATGTTTCTGCCATATCGTTTGCTCCCCCATCTATTCCATCTTTTAAATTTGGCTTCAATTCCTGTTTAACATACATACATACTCCTCCTCCTTTCTTATTAACTCGGTCATGTCTAAATAAGGAGTATCCTTCAATATTTACTGTCCAGTCGTGTGAATCATTAAGCCATGATTCTGCTATACCAATTACATCATACCTTTCCTTTAATGCTATTATTTCAAGTTCGCCGGTTTTTCCAACCAGACTCCTTGCATTTGTAAACATACATTTTAGATTATCAATTGATTTACTTCTATACATGGTCGTACATGCCTCCTTATCCTCTATGCTCCCCCCCCCCCCTTCTCCTCCCTCCGTTGTGTTACTAGCCCCCAGATCCCTAACTTCTCTATCTACCCCTGTGTAGTTAAACATTCCCTCCCCCCCCATACCTAGTTTAAAATCTCCTCCAACCCCCTAGCCATCTTCTCCCTAAGGGAGAAGATGGCCCTTTAAGAACAGCGTGAGTGCTGATGTTCCTAATTTCGGATCTGGCTATGCCTGGACAGGTAGACCTATTCCAGGGCTTTGGCTTTTATTGCCAATCTAACAATGGTACATCCAAACATTCTATTAAAGCATTAAAATAATATGTAACGTAGCCAGCACAACGTAAATCTTTTTGAAGGTCTAAAATCTGCAGTATGTGCAAAACTGGCATTAACACAATATGGCATTAAGTGGTACATCTACACAATTATTAGATGAGTCACCATTTTCAATGCTCACCTGTCTTTTGGAAATGGATTTACTTTGCAGGCTTCAATTAGAAAACGAACAACTTCAACATGACCTGCAAAAACAAATTTAAAAAAGAACACTAATTAAAGTACAGCCATAGTCTTTATCCTAAAATGTCTGCCATCAATTTCCTGTCATAAAAGCAAACAATCTAAAAATATAGTAACATAGTTATTGAGGTTGACTAAAGACATAAATCCATCAAGTCCAGCATTTTCACCCTCTTTTTAATCCTTCCAAAAGGAAGGGGGAAAAAAACAGATTAAAAATGGGGGTGGGGTGGGGGAATTCCATTCTGACTCCAAATGGCAATCGGAAAGTTATTTAGCCCACATTTAAAGCTATTCAATGAACATGCCATTACCACATATGCTGAAAGACAGTTTCAAAGTTTCACCATTCTCACTGTAAAGAAACTTATCTAACCTTAAGATGAAACTTATTTTCTTCCAATATTAAATGGTAGCCATAAGTCCTCCTATATGACTTATTAGTGAACAATGCACCAGAGTTTATTGTATGGCCCATTAATATATTTGTATAAAGTTATCATATCCCTTCTCCAAAGTTAACAGCCCTAATTTGAAGTATTTGAGCTGAGAGGCTAAGTAATATAGGTGGAAGTCTGGTAGTGCTAGTCCTGCTTGTGTTTTGGGCCTTTGTAATGATTTACATAGCAACATAGTAATTGAGGTTGAATAAAGACATACATCCATCAAGTCCAACCTATTCGCCCTCCTTTTTTTTTTACCCTACCTAACAGTTGATCCAGAGAAAGGGGAAAAAAACAGCTAAAAAGTTGGAAAAAATTCCTTCCTGACGCCAAACGGCAATAGGAAAGTATCCCTAGATCTATATTTATTAATACCAGTAATTCTCAATATTTTTTAGTTTTAGAAACTTATCCAGGCCTTTTTTTAAAGCTATTTAATGAACTTGCCATTACCACATCTGCTGGAAGACAGTTCCACAGTTCTCACTGTAAAGAACCAATATGAAATATGCAGGGAGGCACACCCAGGTAATAGTTAATAGCAAACTTTCATTTATTATTAAGTGCTCAACACACAAGCCAGGTACACAACATTTTGGGGGGTCCAACCCCCTTCCTCAGGTGTAACCAAATACTACAAGTGCAAGGTATATATAGTGACATCCTTAAAAAATGGCCCCACCTACTGTTGACAGGGCCTAATTAAAGTGAACATGTGCTGCGTAAAGTGATAAGTGAGTAAATAAATAACATATGTAATCAACGTCACCAAATATAACTATCAAAATATATATAACCATCAAGTTAATAGATCCTAAAAAACATTGCTAAAAATTCATTATTAATAAATATTGTGACAGTAAAAACATCTTGATATATAGTGCTCCTTCTATAAATCACATAGGGTACAGTACATATAGTGAAAGATAACCATTGTTGTTCTGTGTCAATATCATAATAAAGGATTAAAATAAAATCATATTTGTGTCATGTGTTTTAAAATCATAGTTTAGATACATTAATCCGGAGGGAATCTTCCTCATGTTAGTCTCTTATTCTATGCCTGTAAGGATCCACTAGATGGCGTATCTATTCCTGCAAAGAAAAACACGGGCATTTCAAAAAGTAAATCACGCCTTGGCTTATACATGTGGCGAAAAGTCTTTCATTTTAATCGGTGTCCCTTTTGTAGGATGATGTACTACATCACCTGGGATAATAGCATTGCACATCTGGCATGCTCTACATGGGTGTGTGCCGTTTTTGGGCTCTCCAAAGAACAACTTTTGTTCCACTTTGTTTGGTAACATATCAGTATATATAAGTTGGTCTCCTAAGTTTGGGGATCTCTTATAGGAATGTAGGGGTTTGTCAGAGAATAAATGTCCCGTGAGTGGGTCTGAAGCTAAAATGTGCCAATTGTTGTTAACAATATTTTTAATCTTGTTCGAAAAGATACTATATGTGCTTACAAATGGTATCCCTGTTTTTTTATTACTATCCTTCATGGATTTCTCTCTTAGTAGATCTTCCCTGGGTGTATGTAAGGCTTTGGAGGCTGCTTCCATCAACATTTTCTTATCATACCCTCTTTCTTCAAATTTGGCAACCATTTCCAGTAATCTCTACTCACATGTTACATCATCATTCACTATCCGTCTAACTCGTAGTAACTGGCTATATGGTAACCCTTGTATACATCCCTTCGGATGAAAGCTCTCTGCATGTAACAAATTATTTCGGTCTGTGGGTTTCACATATAAGTCAGTCATAAGATGCCCATTGGAGATTCGTACCATGACATCCAAAAAGTTTAATTTTGTAGTGTCATACGTAAGAGTAAACCTTAGGGTAGTGTGTCTTTTATTGAGATCATCACACATGGTTTTAAGTTGGTCTTCGTTACCTTCCCAGATAAAGAATATATCATCTACGTATCGCAAGTAATTATGTAGATACGGCTTAATATTCTCATTCTGTAAGATCCACTTATTTTCAAAGGCTGACATAAAAACTTTGGCATATGCTGGGGCAAAATTAGCACCCATACTGGTGCCTTATTTTTGTATATAGAATTGTTTTTTAAATCTGAAGAAGTTCTTTTTAAGGCATAATGATAGTAACTCATCAACGAAAAATACCATGTGTGATGGGTAACCATGGCTAAGGATGGCCTCTTCCATGAGTTCTATCCCTTCATTGTGTGGGATGGGGGTATATAGGGACTCCACATCTAAACTGCATAGATACACACCCTCTTTTACATGTTCAATCGACTTCAATTTGTTCAGGAACTCAGTAGTATCCTTTAAACAGTTAGATAATTCTTGCATAATAGGATTTAGATATGTGTCAATAAATATACCCAAAGGTTGTAATAGGGATTTGACACCTGATACTATAGGTCTACCTGGAGGATTACTCAATGATTTGTGTATTTTGGGTAGAAAATATAGTACCGGTGTCCTAGGAGAATCATTAGTCAGGCAATCTTTCACATAATTATTAATCAAACCAGTCTGTGATACATCATTTAACAAATCATCAATTTCCCTTTTTATCTTTAGGGTAGGATCCGACATTAATTTTACATAATGTTCATCATTGTCCAGTTGTCTCTGTACTTCTGTTATATACATTTGTTTCGATAGGATCGCGGTAGCTCCCCCTTTGTCAGCTTTTTTTACAATTATGTCTTTAAGTTCCTTAATTTGTTTAAGTGCCAAATATTCCTTATGGGATAAGTTATTCGATCTATACCGTACCTTTTGCCAGGGTAGTAGTTGAATTTGTTTACAGACTACATTGTTAAATACTTCCAACGATTTGTTAGGCACTATAGGGTTAAATGTGGATTTTTTCTTAAACTTAGTATTCTCCAAAGAACTTCCGCTTTGTTCAGGCCCTGTTGATCCCCAAAGAATATCTTTAGTTTAAGACTCCTAATAAATTTGAACCATTCCATTTGGAAAGCAAATTCTGAGGATTTATAAGTAGGTACAAATCCTAATCCTTTTTGTATAAGTCAATTGATCCTGGGTAAAGTCAATACCTGATAAATTAACAATTAAGGGAAAGTCTACTGTTTGTACACTGGGTGCAATCTCAGCAGTTAAATCCATATTATTACCAGTAATATGTCCAGTTGGAGACTTAATCACATTTCTCATATCGAGCTTATCAGTGGTCGGCATATCTGTGGATTGTAAATTCAATATTAAAGATTGCTCACCCATTATCGGCGTCTGCTTTCTCTTCTGGATTCGTTCGGAACGTATTTTCTTCCGTCCTCTCCTTGTTCTTTTCGTTTGCGGCGGTCTCTCTTGGGGTAGCGTTCCCCTAAAAAAGTAACTCCCGGGGTGCTGGTGCTGCTATCAGATGTCCAAAGTTCCAAGACCGCACAATGGCACACTGCTGTTGGCTCTTTGGCCAGACAAGTTAGGTAGGTGCAATCCTCTCAGCCCCCTACTTCCAGGGCTTCAACATCCTGAGGAAGGGGCCTTGAGTCCCGAAACGTTGTTTGTTGTTTTTTGCACTAATAAAGAAGCATTCACCCTAGTAGTGTGCTCCTCTACTTTTTTCCTTGCTTGGATGCTGCTATCAGATGGCAGGCTATGTGTCTCCGATGCGCTGTCCTCTCAGGTGCTGGGACTGTATCCTGGTATACCGGCGTTCACTCTGCTCCTGTGTCGCTGTCCGAGGTTGTGCTACTGTTGCCACAACTCCGGTCCTTGCTTTGCGGCACCATGCGGTTTCTTCTCCGCTCCTTCGCCCACTGGTAAACCTGTTTGGTTTCGTAATCGCGGGTGTCCCGGCGGAATTTTTGAAGTTTCTTCTGTGTTAGCAAGGCTCTCAGAGTTTCTATCTTGGCTTCTAGTTCGATCCTTGCCAGGATCAGTTCCGTTTCGTGCACCACGCTTTTTAATTCCTTAGTAGTGTCGGCAATATCCTTCTTGGTCCTTTCAATTGTGTTCTGCAGGTGTTGGATAGTAAGGTATATGAGATCCATATTGCCTCTGTTCAGGATCATGTACCAGTGTTTCATATACAGATCATCATCTTTGCAGAAGATTGGTTGCAACGGTATCCTCAGACCCCTTGGTATGCGTTCGGCTACTACATATTCCTTTAATGCTAGGCTATACAGTTGGAGGCTTACTTCCCTCTTTTGGAGAACTTCCAATTGCTTCAGGAGATCCTTGCCTGTACTCTTTAGAGGCTGCGCTCTCAGGTACTAACTGCAGGATTCGTCTCCTTACGACATCCGTGTATGCTAGGGTCTGGGCTCTCTCTTCAGTAGTCTTGGCGATGTTGGCAAAAGACATTTTCATTCACAAGTAAATGCTTCTGTTAGGGTTACCACTATGGCAGTATACTTTCAATTATAAACAGTTTGTGGATTCCCAACAGGTAGATTTTTAGGTGCAACCCCTGAGGCCTGTGCCACGTCAGGTAAGTATCAAACCAATATGAAATATGCAGGGAGGCACACTCAGGTAAGAGTTAATAGTAAACTTTCATTAATTATTAAGTGCTCAACACACAAGCCAGGTACACAACGTTTCGGGGGGTCCAACCCCCTTCCTCAGGTGTAACCAAATACTACAAGTGCAAGGTATATATAGTGACATCATTAAAAAATGTCCCCACCTACTGTTGACAGGGCCTAATTAAAGTGAAGATGTGCTGCGTAAAGTGATAAGTGAGTAAATAAATAACATATGTAATCAACGTCACCAAATATAACTATCAAAATATATATAACCATCAAGTTAATAGAGCCTAAAAAACATTGGTAAAAATTCTTTACAGGCATAGAATAAGAGACTAACATGAGGAAGATTCCCTCCGGATTAATGTATCTAAACTATGATTTTAATACACATGACACAAATATGATTTTATTTTAATCCTTTATTATGATATTGACACAGAACAACAATGGTTATCTTTCACTATATGTACTGTACCCTAAGTGATTTAAAGAAGGAGCACTATATATCAAGATGTTTTTACTGTCACAATATTTATTAATAATGAATTTTTACCAATGTTTTTTAGGATCTATTAACTTGATGGTTATATATATTTTGATAGTTATATTTGGGGACGTTGATTACATATGTTATTTATTTACTCACTTATCACTTTACGCAGCACATGTTCACTTTAATTAGGCACTGTCAACAGTAGGTGGGGCCATTTAATGATGTCACTATATATACCTTGCACTTGTAGTATTTGGTTACACCTGAGGAAGGGGGTTGGACCCCCCGAAACGTTGTGTACCTGGCTTGTGTGTTGAGCACTTAATAATAAATGAAAGTTTGCTATTAACTCTTACCTGAGTGTGCCTCCCTGCATATTTCATATTGGTTTGATACTTACCTGACGTGGCACGGGCCTCAGGGGGTGCACCTCGAAATCAACCTGTTGGGAATTCACAAACTGTTGATAATTGGACACACTGTAAAGAAACCTTTTCTAACCTGAAGATGAAACTTCTTTTCTTCCAGCCTTAAAGGATCTCCACGAGTCCTCTGATATGACCTATTAGTGAACAATGCACCAGAGAGTTCATTGTAAGGCCCATTAATATATTTGTATAAGGTTATCATATCCCTACGCAAACGTTGCTTCTCCAATGTAAACAGCACTAACTTGTCTAATCTGCCTGCATAGTCAAGCCCCTCTATTCCCTTTATTATTTTAATTGCCCTTCTCTGAACTGCTTCGATTTCTAAATTGTCCCTTTTGTATATGGGATTCCAAAACTGCCTGCAAATTCCAAATTAGGTCTTACCAGTGCCTTGTAAAGAGGGAGAGTAATATTTTCCTCTCTTGAAACTATTCCCCTCTTTATACAAGACAATATCCTGATAGCTGTCTGGCATTGTTTGCTACAGCAAAGTCTGTTATCTACTAGAGCCCCCAAATATTTTATGAGTGTTTTTAAAAGGTTTAGAGGCTGGAGGAGAAAAAAATGTTGCAGGATTACCATACCAGTTTTCTTTTTTCTTATGTCTGCATACTAGGTAACATTAAACACTTTATAGGACAGTAGAAGAGTCCCACAGTCCTAAAATAAAAACCGGCCAAATCCTGACTAAAGGATTTGTAATATTTAACTTATGTATCCACTTTGAGAACTTACCACAGGTGCTCAGTGGAATTACAGATATAGGGAGTTTTGTGGGCAAAGGTTGGACTAGATGGACATATGTCTTTATTCAACCTCAATTACTATACATATACTATATATTTGATATACCTAATATCAAGATTTTTTTTAGCAATTATGGTTTCTTTAACAGAAGTCATCACAATATTGTGCCTGGATTGTTAGAAGAAGCTGCACTTGGAGTTGTTTTCATACCATTATTTATTCATGGCAGTGTTCCTGAGCTGAATTGAAAAGTAGTCCATTCCCTTGGAAGATGAGCAACCTAATACACGGATTGTCTCAGGATCCTTCACTGAATGTTTACCTGCTGTATTTGCTGCCATTCAATATGTCACAAAAGTGCTGCAGTCACACTGGTAAATTGCTGGCTGCAGTTGCAAATGCTTATTTTTGCATACAATTGAAATTACAGTCTTTAAGTTACACTAACCCTCACTAACCATGCAAATGGGTTAGCATGCCTTTCTCTCCATGATATAGGCTTATGTGCTATATACCTCTTTCGATCAAAAAGGGCAAAAAAAAAAAAAAAAAAAGACATCACACTTCAAATAATCTTATTTGTGTCTTATGAGGGTCCCTTTTAGTACTTTCACAAATACATGTAAAATGATGGTTTGTGATAGGCCCAAGCATTAAAAGAAGCCCTTAATATTTATAATTCAAGCAAATTTATTGTTGGTTTAAACATTTGAACTTTCAGGTCCGGAAAGATTTGATTTGTTTATTTTGCTGCCTAGAGAGCAAATTTTTTAAAAATGTTATTATGAGGGTGGATTTTTCCTTTAAGGGAGTAGGAGAGTTAAAAGCTGCATTGTGAAGGCCTTGTAAATAATGTAATTCTGACTCCAAAATATGGACCCTGTTTTCAGTATCTGGGCTTTCACCTTATGCACTCTATTTTACGTCCATTAATGTGGAGGGTGCTGCACCTGTTGTTTCCATGTCAACATGTTGAGATTTGGGGTTAAGGTCTGGTAAGTCTGTCTGCGGTGTGTTAGGCCACGGTTGAAAAAGATGGATTGAGATTGTTCGCTAGTTTTCTTTTTGAAGGTAGGAATCCCTTGGATCAGAGTGAGTATAGTGCTCTATAAAATCGGTTTTTAATGATACAGTACTTTGAGACTGTCAGAAGCAGGTGGGTAAGCACAGTTGAAGATGAGGATTCCTGGTACTTTCAGTTAGCAACTGTCAGTTATGGATTTGACAGTTCACATAGTATAGTATAGTATTTGAGGTTGAATAAAGACGTCCATCCAGTCCAACCCATCTAGCAATATCCTCATTTCCTGCCTGTGATCCAGAGGAAGGCAAAAAACCCCCACCAAATTTATGAAGGGGGAAAAAATTCTCTCCTGACTCAAGTGGCAATCGGAAATTTCCCCCAACTCTACTTTATGTATCAATACCAGTAACTTGTAACATTCCTTGTTTGCAGAAACTCATCCAGCTTTTTTTTGAAAATGACCAATGAACCTGCCATAACAACGTCCACTGGAAGACAGTTCCATAGCTTTACCGTTCTCACAGTGAAAAACCCTTTCCGAGCTTGAAGCCTAAACCTTTTTTCTTCAAGTCTTAAGGGATGTCCTCGTGTCCTTTGACATGTTCTATTGGTGAACAATGCCCCAGATAGTTTATTGTATGGCCCGTTAATGTATTTATACACAGTAATCATATCCCCACGCAAGCGCCGTTTCTCCAGCGTACATAATTGTAACTTTTCCAGTCTCTCTTCATATTCAAGCTCCCCCAATCCCCTTATTAATTTAGTTGTCCTTCTCTGAACCCTTTCCATTTCAAAGATGTCCTTTTTGTACACAGGATTCCAAAATTGCACTGCATATTCCAAATAAGGCCTTACCAATGCTTTGTAAAGAGGGAGAATTACATTTTCCTCCCTTGAATCCATACCTCTCTTTATACAAGACAATACCATGCTGGCTCTGGCTGTTGTCGCCTGGCACTGCTTGCTACCTTTAAGTTTGTTATCCACCAAAACTCCAAGATCCCTTTCCAACAGGGATTCACTTAACACAGAGCCATTTATAGTATAAGTAGCACAAGTATTTTTAAGTCCAAAATGCATCACCTTACATTTATCAACATTGAATTTCATCTGCCACTTAGCAGCCCAATGTGATAATCTATCTAAATCCCCTTGCAACGATTGCACATCCTCTGAAGTTTTTAATGGTCGACAAAGTTTTGTGTCGTCAGCAAACACAGAAACCTTGCTGACAATACCCACTTCCAAATCATTAATAATAGATTAAATAGAAGCGGCCCCAACACAGAACCCTGTGGCACCCCACTTAGCACTTTAGTCCATAATGATGAAGCCCCATTAACAACTACTCTCTGCATCCTATTCATAACCAATTTCCTATCCATGTACAAATGTGACTCCCCAGACCAACAGACCTTAGCTTATTCATTAGTCGCCTATGTGGGACTGTATCAAAAGCCTTTGCAAAATCCAAGTAAACTACATCTAAATTTCTACAGTCTAAATTTCTACTTACTTCCTCATAAAAGCCAAGCAAGTTAGTTTGACAAGATCTATTCCTCCTAAATCCATGCTGGTTACTACTTATAATGTCGTCCTTGAAACATACTCTAGAAACTGTTCCCTTATTAAACTTTCCAGGATCTTCCCACACTGAAGTTAAAATTAGGCCTGTAATTACCCGGCTGTGAACGACTACCCTTTTTGAATATTGGAAATCACAGCCTTTTTCCAATCCAGAGGCACACCACCGGACATGAGGGAATCAGCAAAAATAAGAAACAATGGCCTAGATAAAACTGAACTTAGCTCCTTAAGTACCCGAGGATGTATTTTATCCGGTCCAGGAGATATTAATTATTAACCTTATTTAGTTCTTTCTGTACCATATCCTCGGTTAACCAAAGTGAACTTGAATCTGTTAGACCTTTACCCAAAAAATAGAGGTGAGCAAACTACTGCAGTAATGAACTCCTGATCCTGATAAAGTATTGAGAGGACAGGTGGTGGCTAGGACAGCATAAATTCACACCAAAAAAGTTTTCGCGGCAGTTTTCCCTGACATCTCCGTACATCGTGTTGTAAGCATTACGCCGCTTCGACTATAAAGCGGCGTCGTGGTTAACTGTTTCGCACTGCTAGTATCGGTATGTTTTTCGCCACTTGAAGGTGCGAAAGCCGATTATAGCCTCCACGGGGGGATGGCAGGCAACCCGTGGCGGGTGGTCGAAACCGCCCAGGAGGCACGCCGGCGGCGAACCACCCGCCGAGTCCCAGCAGCCACCTCACAAACCCCTTACCAATCGCTGCATCTCGGAACAGGAGGTTGGAGGGGCTGACGGGAAGGGCAGCACATCGGGTGGTCGCGACCACCCGCGGAACCCCCTCCCCAGCAGCCCCTCAAGCCCACTGCGCCGCCGCCTGGCAGAGAGGGGAAGGGAACGTGGGAGGGTTGGAGGCATCCTCTAGAGGGGGCCCTGAGAAGGGCCATTTGGGGCTCAACACCGGGACCCCCCTCACCGGCCCTATCAGGGCCATTTGCGGCAATTACAAGTGCCCTTTTGGGCTTAGGGGTCCCGCAGCTCGAACCGGGAACCCCCTCCCTGGCCCTTGTAAGGGCCTTTGCGGGCCACTTACAAGTGCCATTGCGGCTCTGACAAGAGCCTTTGGGCGTAGATGGTCCCGCAGGCTCAAACAGGGACCCTACTCCCCAGCCCTTGTAAGGGCCTTGCGGCACGAAAAAGTGCCTTTGGCGGGATCCCACAGCTCGAACCGGGACCCCCGTGTGCGGGCTTTAAAGAGCCCTTGGGCGACGTCTTCGCGCAGGCGACACAACCCCCATCAGTCGCCGATGCAAGGAAGACTCACTGCGACCTCAGTGAGCCCCGCTGGCACCGCCTGCCTCAGCAGAGCCGATGTTGCCAGCCGCTTCTTTCTTCTTCTTCAGCATATACTGTGATGGCATCTGAGTTCCGCAGCAGAGTCACACTCTAATATAGGTTGGCAGAAAACCTAATCAGTTTCTGATTGGTCAATTTTTTAATGCTTGGTTTACATGCTTTACATTAACCAATCAGATTTCATAACAGAAATCTGATAGAAGATAGAAAAGCGGCAACACGGCTCCGCAGTGAGTCCTGCCTGGCATAGGCGAACATTAGTGGGGTTGGCATGTCGCCAGCCCGAAGACGTCGCGTCGGATCAAGACGCCGGCACATCGACCGTGTTGAGGCGCCGGCGTCCGCCAGGGACCTCTCGGGGGACGGCAGCCTCAGCGGAGTGGTATCGCCGGGACTTCGCGGCGATTATTGTACTAGCGAATGCGCTAATGCAGGATCGACGCAAAGGACAAAGTACCGCAGGACAATGCCGGCGCGAATAAACATAAGCACTCGACATTATAAATACGGCGATAGCGCTATTTTCGCAGCCGCGATATGCGGTGGTAATTTTTTGCGGTAATAGCGTTTTATAAAAATGTGCCCATATGTTGTAAAATCACAATTTTTTTTAGAAGCTGGATTTAAAACGTCACACAGAGTCACAAATGCAATAGATACATTCTTGTTGTGACATGCTGGTTAATTTATGAATGGATATTTCTGTTAATCTTCCTGTCTAATATGCAGAATACAGTTTAGTGTACAGAAAGGACAATAAGGGACAAGACAATATAAAAGGGCAATGAACAAAACTGTGGAAGTTGAACTGGAAGACTCAAGGGCCAAACAGAGACAACAAGCACACCCAAGAGGGTCAAAT
This sequence comes from Hymenochirus boettgeri, assembly GCA_019447015.1. Classification (NCBI taxonomy): domain Eukaryota; kingdom Metazoa; phylum Chordata; class Amphibia; order Anura; family Pipidae; genus Hymenochirus; species Hymenochirus boettgeri. The sequence goes on from CM033477.1 coordinate 82,743,453, forward strand.
TTCGTCATGGCAAGTGGAGAAAGTAAGATATATAAATAAAAAGAAGGGGAAATTATGTCAGAAGGGGCCCTTAATGTTCCTTTCGGCCTCCTGGTCCGGAATTATATTTCCTGGTGGGTTTATTGAAATCAAAAGTAAAATTAAATTCAACAACAACATCGGATATCAGTGTACAGTCACAGATTAAGACAAAAGAATACACTCATTACTGGCAATTCTTGTATAAAACAAATCTTTACAGATGGTTTAAGGCTCAACTTGTGGAAATAATGTTAGTACTGGTGCAGTTAAACAGTGTGGTAGAAAGGGTAGTACTCTCATACTTTGGTGTAGATGTGAGTCAACTCAGCTGGGCAGGGTGGTGGTGCTCAGGGCTACCCCTAAAAGATTTAGTGAATCCATTCCATGGGGCCTGATTGTGGGCATGCACAAAAAAAATAAAAAAATCAGAGGGCCTATATTGTGAGATAATATGTTGAGGGGGGGGAGTGGGATGCCTCCTGGTGCGCTTGACAATGCGTTGATCTTTAGTATTGGCCATTTTATCCTCCTGTTCAGATTCTAACTAATCATTCCATATTGACCAGCTAGATTTGAAATTGTTCACAGTGCCTCTTAAAGGGCATGTCCAACCCCAAAATTAAATTTAACCCACTACTGGCCCCACTCTGTAGGTAGCAAAATCCTTAGCATACATACCATAATCCAAATGGTTGCCTTTGTTCTGTTATTGCCCCCCCCTCCAGAAAGAAACTGGGCCACCAGGTGGCCACCAGGAGCCTAGCAGAGGGGGAAATTGTTTTCGCTCCTCTGTTGAGACTTCCTCCGAGAGGTTTGTGGCATGCTCTGAGCAAGCCCTCCCCCCTTCCCTTCCCTCCCCATTTGTTCTCCCTCCCCTTAGATTAAATTCCCTTTGTAATATGTTATAGTGCTAGCTTCCCCAGCACCAATCCGCATTAAATTATTTGCATAAAGTCCCCTGTGATCTTTATTTAACTTCACGCTATCATCAGACGGTCTAAACTGGCGGCAGCACCGCGTCCATGATTGGCTGCTCTAGCCAATCACGACGAGGGCGGGTTGCTGGGTCCCGACCCTGCTTGCAGTTCCATGCAAGCAGAGGGCCGGCCAGTGCGGTGGAGATAGAGGAAGGTAAGTAAAGAGGGGGAGTTTCTGCAAATAATATTAATGTTGGTTGGGAATGGGCAAGCTAGCACTTATTATAACATATTAAAAGTTAAGTTAAAGGGTGGACATGCCCTTTTAACATAAATAATCTAAGCATGGCAGTATTTAGTATTTTGTCTATTCCCCTAGTTTTCCATACCTGGAAGTTTTGGGGGATTGAAGGCCCACCCATGTGAGTATTATGGTCCGCCTCCTGTAATAGAGGGTTTAGGTAGTATAGTATATAGTATTTGAGGTTGAAATAAGAAACGTCCATCCAGTCCAACCCATCTAGCAATATCCTCATTTCCTGCCTAAATGTTGATCCAGAGGAAGGCAAAAAACCCCCACCAAATTTATGAAGGGGGAAAAATTCCTTCCTGACTCCAAGTGGCAATCGGAAATTTCCCTGGTCAACTCTACTTTATGTATCAATACCAGTAACTTGTAACATTCCTGTTTGCAGAAACTCATCAGCTTTTTTTTGAAAATGACCAATGAACCTGCCATAACAACGTCCACTGGAAGAAGTTCCATAGCTTTACCGTTCTCACAGTGAAAAACCCTTTCCGAGCTTGAAGCCTAAACCTTTTTTCTTCAAGTCTTAAGGGATGTCCTCGTGTCCTTGACATGTTCTATTGGTGAACAATGCCCAGATAGTTATTGTATGGCCCCGTTAATGTATTTATACACAGTATAATATCCCCACGCAAGCGCCTTTCTCCAGCGTACATAATTGTTAACTTTCAGTCTCTCTTCATATTCAAGCTCCCCCAATCCCCTTATTAATTTAGTTGTCCTTCTCTGAACCCTTTCCATTTCAAAGATGTCCTTTTTTTACACAGGATTCCAAATTGCACTGCATATTCCAAATAAGGCCTTACCAATGCTTTATAAGAGGGAGAAACATTTTCCTCCCTTGAATCCATACCCTCTTTATACAAGACAATACCATGCTGGCTCTGGCTGTTGGCGCCTGGCACTGCTTGCTACCTTTAAGTTTGTTATCCACCAAAACCCAAGATCCCTTTCCAACAGGGATTCAATAACACAGAGCCATTTATAGTATAAGTAGCACAAGGATTTTTAAGTCCAAAATGCATCACCTTACATTTATCAACATTGAATTTCATCTGCCACTTAGCAGCCCAATGTGATAATCTATCTAGATCCCTTGCAACGATTGCAATCCTCTGAAGTTTTTAATGGTCGACAAGTTTTGTGTCGTCAGCAAACACAGAAACCTTGCCGACAATACCCACTTCCAAATCATTAAAATAGATTAAATAGAAGCGGCCCCAACACAGAACCCTGTGGCACCCCACTTAGCACTCTTAGTCCATAATGATGAAGCCCCATTAACAACTACTCTTGCATCCTATTCCTTAACCAATTTCTATCCAGTACAAATGTGACTCCCCAGACCAACAGACCTTAGCTTATTCATAGTCGCCTATGGGGACTGTATCAAAAGCCTTTGCAAAATCCAAGTAAACTACATCTAATCTTTACAGTCTAAATTTCTACTTACTTCCTCATAAAGCCAAGCAAGTTAGTTTGACAAAGATCTATTCCTCCTAATCCATGCTGGTACTACTTATAATGTCAGTCCTTGAAACATACTCTAGAACATGTCCCTATTAAACTTTCCGGATCGTCCCCACACTGAAGTTAAACTACAGGCCTGTAATTACCCGGCTGTGAACGACTACCCTTTTTGAATATTGGAAAACATCAGCTTTTTCCAATCCAGAGGCACACCACCGGGACATGAGGGAATCAGCAAAAATAAGAAACAATGGCCTAGATAAAACTGAACTTAGCTCCTTAAGTACCAGAGGATGTTTTTATCCGGTCCAGGAGATTTATAATATTAACCTATTTAGGTCTTTTCTGTACCATATCCTCGGTTAACCAAAGGTGAACTTGAATTTGTATACCTTTATTGCTACATACTCTATGATATCTGTACTTGGATCTTCTATAGTGTAATACAGAGGAAAAAAAATTATTCAAGCATTTGCTTTATCGCCATCCTCCGTAACTAACTTATCCCCATTAATTAATGGTGGCCACATTCTCAGTCCTCATCTTCTTACTATTATATACTTAAAAAATGTTTAGGCTTAGTGATGTTTCTTCATATTCCTAACTTCATATTAATTTTAGCTACGTTTGATTGCTTTCTTACACTCCCTTGTTACAGTTTTTTACTCCCTAAAGGCCCTTTCCGTTTCCCTCGGCCTGAAAGGTTTTAAAATGCCTTTTGCTCTTTTCTTCTTACCATTTGCTCTTTTACATCAGAAATTCAGCCACATGGGCGCGGATTGTATTTTTTTTACATTTATTTCCCAGCGGTATAAATTTAGATGTGAAACTGGCTTAAAATTCCTTGAAACAGTCCATTCTGTTCAGTACCTTCATACCTGATAATACATCATTCCCAGTTGACATTCTGAAGAGCTGTTTTAACCTGGGAAAATTTGCTTTCCTGAAATTAAATGTCTTCTGTTAACCCGCGCACTTTCTTTCGATAACAAAAGTCCAATGCCACTATTTCATGGTCACTATTCCCTAAGCCTCCATCTACCTTTATATCTATAATGCGCTCCACAATGTAGATATTACCAGATCCAACAGAGCTCCTTTTAGTAGGAACTCAACCACCTGTGGAGAGACAATTACCTGCAGCAAATTCAGGAACTCATCGCCTTTTTCTGTGATGGCCAGTCCCCACCACACAATCAATGTCAGGGTAATTGAAGTCCCCATAATGAGCACACTCCCCCAACTTGCAGCCCTTTGCCAAAATGCCTATGAAGTTGACTCACCTCCTCTCTGCTAGCATTTGGCGGCTTATAGCAGACACCACAATGACATTACCCCCGTCCTGTTGCCTAATTCCACCCATATTGCCTCCATTTTATCATCCATATCACCAGTTATCTTTCTTTTAAATTTGGCTTCATTCTTTTTTAACATAAACACATACTCCTCCCCCTTTCCTTTTTTTTCTGGCCTGCCTAAACAAGGCCTATCCTTCTATATTTACAGCCCAGTGTGAGAACTGTTCAACCACGTTTCTGCTATACCCTATTACCTCATACTTTTCATTCAATGCCATCATTTCCAATTCACCCATTTGTCAGCCCAGGCTCTCGCATTTGCAAACATACATTTTAGATTATGATCCTGTAATTTATTCGTACACTTTGATACACATTCCTCCCTATCCCCTATGCTAGCCCCACCCCCCTTTCCAGCCCAACACTGGCCTACCTACACACCCTGCTTCCTCCTGGACAATCATCCCAGTGAGACTGCTAATACCCTCCCCCCCCCAAACCTAGTTTAAAATCTCCTCCAACCTTAGCCATCTTCTCCCCTAAACAGCTGCACCACCATCGTGAGGTGCAACCATCCCTACTAAAGAGCCTGTAGCCGACATCATGTTAAGGACCCACCGTCCACCTCTTAACCTTTGTCATTGGCACCAATGTGAACCAAGACCGCCGGGTCACACCCGGGCCCACCCAATAATCTGTCTTACACGATCCACCACCATCTCGAACCCTAGCGCCAGGCAGGCCAACCACCACAGTTCGGCATGTAGGGTCAGGCGGCCAGATTACTTCCTTATAATGGAGTCCCCTACCACTACCACTGCCCTTCCATTCCTGACCCTTCGGTTCTCCCTACCTTGTATCAGAGATGGCGTCCCTGGTGCTCAAGGGAATAGCCCCCTCATACACGCTAAATACCGAGGTGTTCCTCCTCCACTTCATTTACCTAAGGCGGAAATCGTTGGGATGGACAATTGGGAAGAAGCCCCCCACTTCCCCTAGTAACCCTAACAAGAAATATCTCCTTCTTCATCCTTTCTGTGTCCCTCTTCACCCACTCTCTATACTGGCCAAGCCAGAGTGCTGTGACCCCCCAGTTCTGCCAATCCCCGCAATGTGCAAGCTGCCCCTTGAGAGCTATCCACCTCAGCTTTTTTTTTCCCAAAACGGGCAACCCACTCACACCTGACCACAGAACATAGTTCCCCGGAACATCTGCTCCAGGTTCCTATACATGTGGCACGATGCACATTGCATGGTACTGCACAAAACTGTCCCTTTCTATTAACCACACCAACAAAGTGACGCACAAAAACCTTGTTAATTGCAACTTCTTTGTTTCAATGTCCTTTTTTATATGTCCTCGGGAGAGCAAGGCTTTTAAGAGAAAGGCCAACTGCCAACAAGTTCGTTTACACTCACAAGGAAAACGTCCTTTTGTTAGGTCACAAACCAAAAGGCCCAACAACTGTGAATTTCCTATTTAACTAATAGGCCCCAACCCCCACACCAATTAGTGCAAGAGCCAGAAAGAGCGGGAAAAAACCAAACACTTATTAACCCTTTCACAGCCTGTTGTGTGATACAAGGTTACACTACTTAGAAATAGAAGTCCAGCACACACCCTGTAACTGAGAAGAAAGAAGATAGTTAGTGATTACTGCAAACTCAATCCTGCCACCACAGTTGTTAACAGTAACAACACAATCCTTATTTTCCAAACTGTCAAAAAATCCTATTTTCAAACTTCACACACCATACAACCATCAAATGAAGTGTCCCTTCTTTTTATATGTATCTTGAGAGCACCGGTCCTTTTAGAGAAAGGGACACTCACAAGTTCGTTACACTCACAGGAAACTTCCTTTGTTAGGTTCCAAACCCCCCACAGGCCCCACAACTTGAATCCTATTAACTAATTAGCCCCAACCCCCACCAATTGTGCAAGAGCCAGAAAGAGAGAGGAAAAAAACAACCACTTATTAACCCTTTTCACAGCCTGTTTGTGATTACAACAGGTACAATACTAGATGATAGAAGCCAGCACACCCTCTTTAACTGGAAGAGGAGAGAAGAAAGATTAGTCTGTTTATGACACTCAACCTGACAAACAGTTTTAACAGTACAACAATCCTTATTTTCCAAACTGTCAAACAATCCTTATTTTCCAAAACTTTCACAACACACCATACAACATCAAATGATTAAGTGTCTCTTTTTAATGTCCTTGAGAGGCAAGCTCCTTAGGAAAGGGACACTCACAAGTTCGTACACTTCACAGGGAAACTTTCCTTTTGTTCTAGGTCCAAACCAGCCCAACCAAACTGTGAATACTATTAAACTATAGGCCCAAACCCCCACACAATTAGTGCAAAGAGCCAGAAAGGAGGGAAAAAAACCAAACATTTAACCCTTCACAGCCTGTTTGTGATTAACAAACAGGTACAATATCTAGAATAATAGAAGTCCAGCACACCCTTTAACTAAGGAGAAGAAGAAAGATTAGTCTGCTTACTGGCACACACAATCCTGGCACCAGTTTTTAACAGTACAAACAATCCTTATTTTTCAACACTTCACACACACCATACAACCAAAATGATTAAGTGTCCTTTTTTTATTGCTTCCTTGAGAGCAAGGTCCTTAAGAGAAAGGGCCATCACAAGTTCGTTACACTCACAGGAAACTTACCTTTGTTAGGTCCCAAACCACAGGCCAAAACTGTGAAATCCTTTTTAAAAACTAATAGGCCCCAACCCCCACACAAGTTAGTGCAAGAGCCAGAAAGAGAGGGGAAAAAAACCAAACAGCTATAACCCTTTCACAGCCTGTTTGTGATTTTACAACAGGTAAATACTTAGAATATTAGAAGTACAGCACACCCCTTTAACGGAAGAAGACAAATGTCGTTATGCACACTCAATCCTGCACACAGTTTTTAACAGTACAAAAATCCTATTTCCAACTGTTCAAAACAATCTTATTATTTCAAAACTTTCACACACCCATTACAACATCAAATGAGTAAGTGTCTTCTTTTATATGTCCTCATGAGGAGCACGGTCCTTAAGAGAAAGGGCCACTCACAACGTTCTTTACACTCACAGGAACTTCCCTTTTGTTAGGTCCAAACCCAGACATCATCCTTGGAATCCCCGCAACATAGCTGGATAGTTGGCTGTAAGTCCAAGTAGTGTGGGATAGGTGTTTGAGTTATTCTTTTAACTTCTCTCATTGCCAGAATTGTGTCTGTTGCATGACTGATAGCGCCAGAAGTCTGCATGTGGCATGTGGCATTTGGGCGGGCGTCTGAGCTGAAAGGAGAGGAGACATGCAGACTTCCGTGGGTGGAGGGGGTGATATAGATCTTGGTGTAACTATATAAAATGCATCAATTTATTAGGGGCTGACCTGGGGATATTTTAATTGGGATTTGGCCCAGATATTCCCAGTACTGCCTTGTTAGTGTGGGACAAATCTGGTCCATTTACATAATAATTGTTGTAGGCCTGCTGTAAGTTGCGCTGTATCGGGATGTATAGAGTTAGAGACTAAAGGTTTTGTAACACATGCGATTGCGGGACCGAAGGCCACGTAAGCGGCCGAAATGGACAGTTCGGTCATGGATCAGCGAACGACAGATTTGGCGGATCCCCAAACGAACTCGTTTCGGCTGATAAAGGGCCCATTAACGTTCATACACATTAAGCGTCGCGGGTCGGGAACCGCAATCGCACGTGTGTACGAACCTTAAGCATCTTCCACCATGGGATTTACCAGTCTGATAATTGGACATCATGTACTGGAATAGTGGAGATTGGAATTCTGCTATAAGGCAGTATTGATTGAAAGTTCTAAAAAGGAATTGTCCGGGGTGTTAAAGGTTTGTTTGAAATTGTTTTGTTTGGTTATAAGGGATTAGTTGTGATAATGTGTTCAAATGTGATAACTTTTTGTCTTCTAATATATGAGCATTGGGAAGAAGGGAGGTTGGTGGAATGCGGATATTGTGCCAAAGTGGCATTTCTTCAGGGATGCCATGGAATGTAAGAAATTTGTTCACTGTTTTCATACCTTAAATTTGTTGCACATGGAGAGGGTGTTCCTCCTCCTGGGATATCGATAGGGTGTTGTTCTAGGAAGACTAGGGGGTGTTGTTGGTAGGTATGCTGTAGGAGGAATTATCATATAGAGTGGATGGTGTGTCAGTCGGTGTTGTCCGGTGAGGGCAGGAGCCAGGATTTAAATATTGCGTTTGAGAGGCTAAGTAATATGGTGGAAGTCTGGTAGTGCTAGTCCTGTTTGTGTTTGGGCCTTTGTAATATTTTACATAGCAACATAGAATTAAGGTTGAATAAGACATCCATCCTCAAGTCCAACCTATCCACCCCCTTTTTTTTTATTTTTACCCTACCTAACAGTTGTCCCGAGAAAGGAAAAAAAAAAAAGCTTAAAAAAAAGGGGGGGGGGGGGGGATTCCTTCCTGACTCAACACGGCAAAGCACAGTTTACACGTTCTCACTGTAAAAGAAACCTTTCCTAACCTGAAGATGAAACTTTTCTTCAAGCCTAAAGATTTCCACGAGTCCTCTGATAGACCTATTAGTGCACCAGAGAGTTCATTGATGGCCCATTAATTATATTGGTATAAGGTTATCATTCCCCACGCAAACGTCGCTTTTCCAATGTAAACAGCCCTACTTTGTCTAATCTGCTGCATATTTAAGCCCTCCATTCCCTTATAATTTAGTTGCCCTTCTCTGAACTGCTTCCATTTCCAAAGATGTCCCTTTGAGATGTGATTCCAAAACTGCACTGCATATTCCAAATGAGGCCTACCAGTGGGGGAAGGGAGAATAATATCTTCTCTCTTGAATCTATTCCCCTCTTTTATACAAGACAATATCTTGCAAAGCTCTAGCCGTTTGCTACCCTGCCATTGTTAAAACTACAGCTAAGTCTGTATCTACCAGAACCCCCAAATCTTTTTCATTACAGATGCACATAACACAGAGTTATTTATGGTGTAGATGGCACAGGGATTTATTAAATCCAATGCATCACCTACATTATCAACATTGAATTTTATCCGCCATTCTGCTGCCATTTTGATAATCTATCTAGGTTGCTTGCAACACTTGACATCATTTGATGTTCCAAGCTCTGCATAGTTTAGTGTCATCAGCAAAAACTTGTCTCAATGCTCCTTTAAGTCATTATAAACAATTAAACAGAAGCGGCCCCATACAGAACCCTGAGGCACTCTGCTTAGAACTTTAGCCCACATTAGATGTAGCTCCATTATACCAGTCTCTGTTTGCGATCCAATAATATTCTATGTCGATGCACAAATGTTTTCTTCAAGGCCAACAGTCCTCAGTTTATACATTAGTCGCCTATGAGTATCATCAAAGCTTTTGCAAAATCCAAGTATACCCACCCACTGCTGTGCCTGAATCTAAATACTTACTTGGCTCTTCAAAAAACAATTACATTTGTCTGGCATGATCTATTTCTTAATAAATCCATGCTGACTACTAATAATATGATGATATGTGAGCTTGGAGGGACAAAGTCAAGGATATGATCCTGTAACAAAGGTTCCATCACCTTCCCTACCACTGGTTTGTTGTGTATTGACTTTACAGGTCTAAGTTACCAGCCTGTGAACGATACCTTTTAAAATATTGGTATTACATGGCTTTTTCCAATCCAGCGGCACATCCCCAGACCAAAGTGAATCTGAAAAGATGAGAAACACTGGTCTAGACAGAACTGAACTAAACTCTTTAAAATCGGATGATGCAATCACTCTGGGCCTGGGGCTTATTGATATTAACTTTGTCTAACTGTTTTCATACCATATGCTTGTTAGCCTATGGAATACTCCTCATTTCTACCTGCACATTTATCACAATCCTGCTGTAAGGACTAGGATTCTCAACAGTGAAAAACTGTTGTAAAAAATGGTTTAGCAGATTAGCCTTTTTGGCATCCTCTAACAACCATCTCAGCCCCATTATTTAATGGTCCCAATTCTCAGTCCTCATCTTTTTACCATTTATATACTAAAAACATTTTGGGGTTGGACTTGCTTTGTTCGGCAATCCGTATTTCATTCTATTTTAGCTAATTTAATTGCTTCTTGCACTTTTAATTATAGCTGATTAAACATTTAAAAAAACAAGCCTTTTCCATTTCCCTTTTTACCTGAGCATTAAGCAGCAGTAGTGGAACTATTTTTTTCACTTGTTCCCTAAAGTAACAGATTAGAAATGTAAATAGTTTAATATCCCTTTAAAAGTGGTCCCATCTGCTCAGTTACTTTAGATAGAAACAATTCCCCCCAGTCTATGAACAGGAGTGATTCCTTTACAGCCTAAATTAGCTTTCTAAAAGTTTTAAAAGTTTTTGTTAACCCAGTGTGTTTAGTTTTTTGCAACCTATATAAAATGACACTATACATGGTCACTATTTCCTAGCTTCCCATTACCTTCATCTCCAAATGAGCTCAGGGTTATTAGTATCACTAGATCAACAACGCATTGTTTTAGTAGGAACTTCACCATCTGTGAAAGAAAATGCTCATATAGGAAATTTAAGAACTTTATACCTTTTGAGGTGTGGCAGTTCCCTTACTCTAATCTATGTCAGTGGAGCTAAAATCCCCAATAACCAAAAACAGCCCATACCAGCAGCCTTCGCAACTGCATATGGAGATTCATTCACCTACTCCCTGGCATTGGCCGCTTATACATTACCCCAAAAATTAATTTACCTGCTTCTTGCTTCCTGGACCACAGCTCTACCCATTTTTTTTGCCATATCGTTTATGTCCCCATCTATTCCATCTTTTAGATTTGCTTCAATTCATTTGCATTTGTAAACATACATTTTGATTATCAATTGATTTACTTCCATACTGGTTGTACATGCCTCCTTATCCTCTATGCTCATCACTTCTGATTCATACATAAGGTCCCTTGGGGCGGCCTGCCCAGATCCTATACATCGGCAGGATGAACATTGCATGGCCCCAACAAAACTGTCCATACTAAATAGCAATACACAACAATAGAAACGCAATACACGCAAGCAGAAACAGCAAACACGCAAGAGAAACAGCAATACACGCAAGAGAAACAGCAATCACACAAGAGAAATGCAATACACACAGAGAACCAGCAGTCTTGTCTTAGTAAACTTTTTTGTTCTAAACCCTTTTGTTTCTTAACGCAACCCCTTAAAAACAGTAATCCATTGAAAGAAAATCGCTCAGAGCTAATCGCTCTGGATAAATGACTTAAATAAGGTTCAAAACCCTTTTAGATGAACTCTGCTCCTGCCGGCTCCCCAGAGGAAAGTGGATTAGAAGGATATGTAGTTTTTTCAAAGATTGGTCTGGTATATAGCTTAGACTATTGGAGAATGTATAGAAGTTTAGGAGTAGTGGATTATTTTAATTAAATTGATACGCCCAATAAGATTGATGGTAGTTTTGCAGTAAACCTTAATGGCTTTACATTTAGGTTAAAAAATTGTGTTGGGGAGCATGTAATCTTGATTCCTAGGTATGTAAGAAGTCCGTTATTGGGCTAGGTGCCTTGCAAAAGGTGGGAGTACCACTCATGATCTATTGGGACAGACAAAAGATTTGCGTCCAATTGATATATAGTCCTGACGGGGGACCAAATTTGTAATTATATTATATCAGTGAATGGTCGGGGTCTTGCCAGGTATATATTATATCATCAGCATAGAGACTTAGGAGAGATGTGTGTTGTCCCAGGGTAAGGCCGGTGAGTCTAGAGTGCGCGAAGTTTGATTGCCAGTGGTTCTATGGATGCAAATTAAGTATGGGGGAAAGTGGGCATCCTTGTCAGGTCGCTCTGGCAAGAGGAAGGGGGGTTGGATAAGCTGCCGTTTATTTTAATCGCTGCTGTGGGCCTTGTATATAGGAGTTATCCATTTGATAATTTTGAACAAAGCTGAATCGTTTCAAAACATTCATAGATATGACCATTCTATATGATCAAATGCGTTTGTGCATCAAGGGTAACCTTATTGTGTTACCAGAGTTATCGTGGTCTACTTGGAGGATTAGGGTTTTCCTGATATTGCTAGATGTTGATTTACCAGGCATAAAGTCGTTTGATCAGTGCGTATCAGCTCCAGGATTAATTTTGGATGGATTGGGTAGTATTTTGGCTAAGAGTAAGGATATTGGTCAATAGGATCTGCATCAGTGGAGCTCTTCCCGGCCTTTAGTAGTAGAAAATATGGGCTTCATACATAGAGGGAGGGAGCTTATTGGTATGGAAGGCTGAGTTGACGTGTTTAATAATTGTTGGGGGATTTGTTCATTGTATCTTTTGAATATTTTGACAGGGATGCCATCTGGGCCAGGTGTTTACAGTAGCCCTGCTTGTTTTGGCTTCATTAATTTCCAAGAGGGGGTATCCTTTAGTTTAGGAAGTCCACTCTGTCGAGGAAGTGTTCTGTCATTGGTTCTTGTGGGGTTAGTTGGGATTGGTATATTGTAGTATAATATGTAGTGAATCGTTGAAGATTCCCTGCGTTTCTGTAATTGGGTTACCCGGCGGTCAGTGGATTTGGTGTATTACATTTTGATCCATTGTGCATTCTTGCTAGTAACATGTAACATAGTAATTAAGGTTGAATAAAGACATTAGTCCATCAAGTCCAACCTATTCACTTTTTTTTTTTTTTAACCCTAACAGTTGATCGAGGAAGGCAAAAAAACCCCAGCTAAAAAAGGGGGGGAGGGAAATTTTCCTGACTCAAACGGCAATCGGAAAGTATCCCCTGGATCAACCAGATCTATATGCATTAATACCAGTAATTCCAATATTTTTAGTTTTAGAACTTTCCAACTTTTTTAAAGCTATTCATGAACTTGCCATTACACACTCTGCTGGAAGAACAGTTCCACAGTTTCACCGTTCTCACTGTAAAGAAACCTTCTCCTAACTTGAAGATGAAACTTCTTTTCTTCCACCTTAAAGGATGTCCACGAGTCCTCTGATAGACCTATTAGTGAACAATGCACCAGAGAGTTCACTGTATGGGCCATTAATATATTTGTATAAGGTTATCATGTCCCACGCAACCGCCGCTTCTCCAATGTAAACAGCCCTAACTTGTCTAATCTGCCTGCATATTCAAGCCCACTCCATTCCCTTATTAATTTAGTTGCCCTTCTCTGACTGCCCAACTTCCAGATGTCCCTTTTGTATATGGGATCCAAACTGCACCGCATATTCCAAATGTGGCCTACCAGTGCCTTGTAAAGAGGGAGAATAATATTTTTCTCTCTTGATTCATTCCCCTCTTTATACAAGACAATATCTTGCTAGCTCTAGTGTTTTTGCACCGTGGCATTGTTTGCTACAGTAAGTCTGTTATCTACAGAACCCCCAAATCTTTTTTCCATTTCAGATGCACTAACACAGAGTTATTTATGGTGTAGGTGGCACAGGATTATTAAATCCCAAATGCATCACCTTACATTTATCAACATTGAATCTCATCTGCCATTTTGCTGCCATTTTGATATCTATCTAGGTCTGCTTGCAGCACTTGCACATCATTGGAAGTTTTCCAAAGCTCTGCATAATTAGTGTCATCAGCAAAACAAGAGACCTTGCTCTCATGCCCCCTTCTAAGTCATTTATAAACAGATTAAAACAGAAGCGGCCCCAGTACAGAACCCTGAGGAACTCCGCTTAGAACTTTAGCCCATACAGATGTAGCTCCATAACCACCACTCTCTGTTTGCGGTCCAATAACCAGTTCTCTATCCATGAACAAATGTTTTCTTCAAGGCCAACAGTCCTCAGTTTATATATTAGTCGCCTATGTGGCACAGTATCAAAGGCTTTTGCAAAATCCAAATACCACATCCACTGCTGTGCCTGAATCTAGCTTCTTACTCACTTCTTCATAAAACAATTAAATTTGTCTGGCATGATCTATTTCTCATAAATCCATGCTGCTACTACTAATAAGATGATCTCTGGAGACAAAGTCAAGGATATGATCCCTTAACAAAGTTTCCATCACCTTCCCTACCACTGATGTTAGGCTTACAGGTCTATAGTTACCAGGTCTGTGAACGACTACCTTTTTGAAATTGGTATTACATTGGCTTTTTTCCAATCCAGCGGCACATCCCAGGCAAAAGCGAATTGGAAGATTGGTGGATGTTCAAAATAATTTTGTTTGGTGAAAAAACAGCATTTTTCTGTCTATAGTTGTGTTGTATAGGTTCTGTGCTAGTTGCCAGGCGGTCTCATTAGCAGGTGTGGGGTTGTCAACAGAGGTGCTGATGTGTGAAATATTGGATTGAGGTATCCACGTAGAGTTGCTTTTAAAAGCATCCCATGGTGTTGTTCGGGTTGGGGTAATTGTGTGGAGTTGGAATATGTTCTATTTGTCCAGGGATCGCATCTTCTGATGGGTGAGAGTGAGCCAGAAGGGCTGGAAGAGCCATGGGTGGATGTAGGGCCGGTCTGAAGATGGGTTTCTTAAATTAAGTAGTAACAGGAGAAATGCCGTCGAGGCAGGTGTAGAATATCGTAATATTTGGGGATAGTCCTTTGTTGACAAATATGTATCTATCTTGTAACGAGTATGCGTTTCAGAGTGGCATGTAAATTCTTGTGTATATGGGTGTCTTAGTTTCCATTCTAAACCAAGTTTAGTCCATTGACAAGATTGCACAATGTGGGGGGGGTTGGGGAGTGGTTGGGGGCTTGGTGTTGGTTGTAGTCTATCTTTGGAGAGTTCCATGAGGGCATTGAAGTTCTCCCAGACATATTAAATGGGATTGTGGTATTTTGTAATGAGGGGAGGGTGTCCTTTAGAGATCTTTGTTGGGCAGTGGTGGATCGTATACAGTTTCTGAAAAGTCTTGTTGCCTGTGTATTTGCAGTAACTCCTGCATAACGATTTTAATTGATCAATTGATGTTAGAATAGCTCATATTAAAGACAATCCCTCCCAAATAATATTAATGTACTGGTAAAAATAGTTTCACTGAAAAAAAGATTTATCATTTAATCAAGGCAGAAAGAGTCAAAATGTTGCAAGACAAAAGTGTAGTCGCCTATACAAAATGATCTACTTTTACAGCCAATCAAAAATATGTCAGCAAATTACGGTAAGTATGGTGCTGTGAGAATCCAAATTTAATATCTTGTATGACTTCATGAACTTGAAGGATAGCATCCATGTGGGTTGGCAAGGATTCATACAATTTATTGATGAAATCATCAGGAATAGCCAAGAAAAACAGTCTTGCATTCCTCCCAGAGTTCATCAATATTCTTTGGTTTCGCCTTCCATGCTTCCTCTTTCTCTCCCCACATATGCTCAATGATTTTCATTTGTCAGGTGACTGGGCTGGCCAAACATGGAGGCATCTTGATCTTCTCGCCTTAAAGGGCATGGTCCACCCCCCAAACTAAAATTTAACCCCTTACTGGCACACATAAGGTTTAAAACAATCCTTACCTTACATTCCTGCTCAAACTAGTCCCCTGCTGTGCCCCCCAAAAGTCCGGAGAAACTGCTGTGTAGGAGCAGTGTGTGACTCATGCCTGTGCCTGAGACTTCTCTCAACCTCATCAAGGTGAGGCATGCTCAGTGCAGCCTCCCTGCCTCTCAGCCAATCACTGACGCGGCGTGCCGGTCCCGCCCCTGCTCTTCAATTCCATGCAAGCAGAGGGCCTGAACACTGCAGCGAGGAGAGAGGGCAGGAAGTAAGAATCGGGGGGATTTCTAACAATTATATTATGCGGTTGGGGCTTGGGGAGACATGCCCTACCACATATCAAAGTTTAAATTTCGGGGTGGACATGCCCTTTAAGGAACTTTAATGTGGAGGTGGAAGTAAGCGATGGACACCATCCTGCTGCCAGAATTTGGCCTTTTATGTTGGGAATATATGAGGTAGCTAATATTCTGTATTACACTATTGAGTTGCCTTCCACACTGCAGATCCCTCGCACACACCCATACTGGATGTAACCCCAGACCATGATTTTGCATGATTTTGCAGTCACTGCAATATTTGCAGTGACTGTGGTGTAATTCAACAGAGAGTTCATCTGAAAAATCCACCTTTTGTCACTTTTCCAGCTCCATCCTTTAGCAGACTGGGGACTTGGCAAATGCCACACGGTTTTTTCAATGTCTTTTGTTTAGAGCTGGCTTAGGGAGAGAGGAGAGAGATAGAGTGCAGGACAGCGACATGACACCCCTCAAAAACTGTTCTGGTTACACAGGGATTTCAGGGACCAGGTCTCCTGGAGCTCTGCTGCAGTTGAAATGGCTTGCCTTGGAGTTTTCGAGCCAACAAACGGTCCTCTTGAGCAGTTGTCTTGCGGGTCTGCCTGACCTGGGCTTGTCAAAAACTTCTCCAGTCTCTTAAAATCTTTCTTTATCTCTGAACTTGACGCTTAATACTTGAAGGTTGTGCGCCACATCAGCAGTGGATTTGGTCTTCAGCTTTAGTAATCAACACATTAGTCTCAGGGTGATTCTTAGCATGTTTGCAGAGGTCTATTGCAGTTGATGTGAAGGTCTAGTGTATGGGGTCTTTTTATCCACACCTGAACACTAATTCATCCATTATTGTCACAGGTAAAACCCATATGACAAGGCGACAACACATGTCTTTGCAAAAATGGCTCTCAATGGGCTTTACCAAGCTGTGAATATTAGAATACTTTTTGTTAGTTTCGATTGCATTGAAACATTATTACAAAAGCTGTTTGGGGTAAAATGAAACATTTCTTGAAACAAAATCTGGGATTAGAATTATCGTTAAGCGGCACTTATTGTACACAAGCGACAGACTTTTGTCAGAAACTGTATGGCCTATGTGGATTCTATGGTCAAAGCAACACATATGTATTTGACCTTTTTTATCTGATTTCACTTTGTATTTCATATTCAATTGTTTGCTTAACAATATTGAGACTCCACATGAGTAGAGGAGAGTGTAACTGTGGGCGGTCCAACCAATACAAGGTACTGGAGAGAAGGTGGGTTTCTTGCAGGCATATAATATCTGCCTGGAGGGATCTAATTTGGGACAACACTGCCAGTCTTTTGCTGGTTATTTAGTCTCCCACCAGGAGGGGAAGGGAAGAAAGGGTTGGGGAGTATGTGGTTGCTGGCCAGGTTGGTATAAAAAGCCTGGGCCTTCATATTGATATTGTTGTTTGGGTATGTGGAGTTAGTCTTGGAGCTTGGTCAATCTTTGGTGTGGCATGCCACGTGTGGTGAAATGGTGACACATGGCTATTGTTCTATTGATCGTCAGCAGTTGTGTTGCCTTATAGTTTAGGATATTTATTTATTGTGTAGTTGTTGGTGGGAGTACAGCTGGGATAGGTTAGGTGGGTGGGGTGTTGCTTCTTGTTGTCTCATGTTAAAAACAAATATGCTTAGTTCCCACAGGTTGCAGCAATACATTTTGACCATAAATAGTAGCAGGTGATCTATTATAGTAACCTTAGAATATTATCATACAGTAAGAAGAAAGTATAGAGGAAGGGGGGGGAGATGGAGGGAAGAGTGATAATGCAAAGATGCGAGTTAGATTAGGATACAAGATACTGGTTATAGCATTTAGTACCGGTAATGTATACATATGTGAATATATCGGCATTTATAGCAATCATTATTACAGTTGTATCACAGGATAGGTAGCCTGAAAATTTGTAGAATACTGTTTTAACGGCAACTATAGTGAAAAAAAACTTGTCTGTAACAATGTATAGATCACTTAGTATAAGCTGCCTTACTTTCATGTTCTGTGTGGCTTCGTTTCTTCACACTGGCAGAAGTTTGTTACCAAGCTGTGTAGTCCCCCTCCCCTCTCGTCTACTCCCCCTCAAGCAGTGACGGCTGTAACAGAGTCGAGCATTGTCAGTTGAAAGGACTTTAAATGAATGTGGCTGACATCGTTGACCCCTCCCTTCCAGAGCTAGACTGAAGCAATCAGATCATGTGGAATAAAGTAGCATATGCTGAAAGGAGGGGCAGAGGGGGAGACAGGAGGACAAGTTGGTGCTGAGATCTTTACAAGTAAGTTACTGAACTCTGCCTGTTCTCTAACTTTTGCTAATTGTTATTTATTTTTTACCTAAAGTTCATATCTTCTCCCACTGCTTAGTCGAGATCTAATCACTGAAGAGAGAAGTCAGTGTAACAGCAGCTTGTAGTGAGACCTTCACAAACACTAGTGACACTGCTTGTTTGTCCTGTTACATTTCAGTTGCTTAGTCTTATAATTTCATAGATTGCACTGTGTGTGTCTTTTGGTATATAGTCTGTATTACTGTATTATATACTGTATTAGTGTTCCATTGAGTCACTGGTTTGTATGTATATAGATTTTTTGGGGGAGGGGCTGTTTATAGTGTGTTATGCTCATATTACTGGGTTAATGGTGTTTATTGATTGTGTTTAGCACTCCGCATTTGACTATATGTTGCACATGGTAATATAGTGTGGTGTGAGAGAAGTGTGTGACAGTACTGCAGGGGAGCTTTGGATGTGTGGTGTGTGCCTTGATTGACAGATGAGGTGTAGCAGCTCCTACAAATCCACAGCATATTCAAAGGCTTATATCTCGGGGACTGGTAGAATTTAAAGAAACTAAAGGTACCCTGGTGGATGGGATGATTATGGATGCATTAGAAGAAATTAAAAAAAAACAATTTCTCACTTAATTGGCCCTTTAACTGTTAGTATCATTGGAGCCACATCTCATTTCCCAATCTTTCCTCCAATCTTTCTAATTATAGATATATCATATATTGTACAGATCTATACTTGGTTTGAATAGGTAGGGCCAGATGGGTTGGAAGTTGGGTTGGGGTTTGGCCATCAGATCTGCTGGGAATTCCATTTAGATTCCAATTTACAGTGTTTGTCATTATGTAGCATGGGGGAGTGGGTGGTGGTCGTGTGTATGGGGTGGGTAAAACATGGAATAAGCTCCTAAAGATAGCAGTTAATTGTTTATATACACAATATAACAGTGTTCAAATTAGTAGCGTCAGTATATTCAACAATAACTTTGTGGCTATCATTATGCAAATAATACAAATATTCAGTTCCCTTTGTTAGATATTATGAGATAATCGATATTAGTTATGGGGATAGTCAAGATAGAAGAGAGGAAATACTGGGTAAGGAGGGGATGTTACCAGCATCTAGGTTCAATGCACTGGGGGGGAGGGATGTATAAAGATGTAGCGTTAAAATACATAAAAAGTTTGGTTATAACATTTAGTTACGCGGCAATGTATACATACACAGAGAAATAGCATTTATAGCATTCAAAGTCACAGTTATATCACAGAGAAGTTGACCTGATAGCCCGTGGACATCTATTTAACTGTAATAGATGCTGGTTCCACGCATGATTACCAGCCTTCCTTTCCTACACCATGGAGGAGCCAATTTAGGCTGATTTCAGCTTATATAACTGACATATATTAAACATTAGTTAACTTAATGGCATTAGTCTATTCAACAGTATACATAGGGGCAGAGGTATACCCATTTAGGTATTGCAGGTAGGAAGTTTAAGCATTTCCAGCATAACAACTGATTCTTAACATAGACGTTTGTGTCCGTCATAAGGTTAAGTACAAATTTAGTCCATGCATAGATGTGTGTGGTTCTTTTAATGGCATTGCAATTATCCAAATATTGTCCACAGCATTGAACATTCAGTTATTAGTTGGAATAGCTTAAAGAGCTAGTTACTTGGATATAGTGGTGGTCAGAGTTAGTAAGGTGGTTCAGGGGATCAGTTGTAGGTGTGGGTAGGGGTAGTAGGGGGTAAGGGTCGTTGGACAAACGGGCTCCCCAAGGTAAATTGCATTGATTATGGCAACTGAAGGGGTCAAATATGGCAGTCAATGGCTTAGTTCCTGTAGGGTTAGCAGAGGTTCAGGGGAGTTGAGGCAGTTTCCAGTGGGTCAGGGTATTCCTTACCTGTATGTAGGTTTTATGCACCTACCAGGACTTGGTTTAGCCGTGTGCCAACCATGTGCATGCCTCAGAGGGACGTCTAAGAAGCGAACTCTACCATCAGCTTGTACTCTAAGTCGAGCAGGGTATGCCATCGAGTAAACAATATTTTACTCGATGGCGTTTTCTCATTTCGGTAAAGTGGCCCTTTTTTGCAGGTTTATTGAATAATCTGGGATCTTGTCGCAGTCCTTAAGAAGGATCCAGCATTAAGAAGTCTAGCAATTTTAGGCCGGGAGGCTTCCCCAGGAACGGGTGGTTTGGTGGGATCCTATGGGCCCTCTCGATGCTGAAGGGTCGACAGAATCTTCGCTGTGGAAGTGGGACTTTATCCATCCTTGTTGGGTGGGGTTTTAACTCCTTCCAGGAACCCTATGAGGTGCAAGTTCTCCAGGTTGTCTAGCTGGCTTAGCGTCATCTGGAGCTCCTGTTGTAACTGCACAATTATGTGTTTGTTGGGTAACCGTGTCTTCCAAGGATGATATTCCTGACTTTATGCAGGTCTTCATGCAGCAAGGATATGTTGGGCTTCACTTCTTCCAGCATTGTGGTAAGCGTTTTGTTGAATCGCAGATCGCACCCAATAGCTCTGCTTGAGGTCAGTTAGGGTACAGTTGGTGGCTTGGTTGGCTAGGTCACCTTAAAGGGAGGTTAGCCATTGATTCTCCAATGATGGGCTAACCTCCCATTGGGAGGTGTCTTCTGAGGCCTTGCCATGCATAGTGCTGAAGTTTGCAGGTTTGTTTATTGTTTCTGCGGTCTTGTGTGGGGCATTATCCTGGTAGGTATAATTTACCCAAAGTCGAGGGTTTTCAAGTTAAAAAATGCAGGTATTAGCCTTGAATCAAGTATAGGGCCGGAGCAGTTCAGCCACACGTCCCTACTCTGCCCCCCCCCTAATATGACTTTAAATAATAATCAGAATGGATTTATAAACAATAGTTGTTGTCAACTCAATTGCTTTTGAAGTGAAGTGAGTAAAAACTTGACCTCAGTTTAGCAATTGCTGTGGTGTACTTAAAATGCGTGTCCACCCCCAAAACTTTATTCCCCCTACTACTGGCCCCACTCTGTAGTGTAGTAAAATCCTATACCTTACTCCCAGCCTCCAAATGGTTCTCCTGTAGTCCCCCCCAAAGTAAAAAAAGGGTCACCAGGAGGATAGCAGAGTCCATATAGGACTCTGCCTCCTGTCTCTCCCCCTGGAGAAGTTGGCATGCGCACTGCAGCCCTTCTCCCCCTCCCACCCGCTGGTCCCTAGCGTAAATCCCCTTTCTGTATATTATAGTCCATGTTCCCCAGCCCCAACGCTATAATTATACTTCTCAGCTCCCCCGATCATTACTAAGTTGCCTCTCTCCTTCGCCGTTCTGAGCAGCCGGCGGCCTCTAGCCAATCACAGACCGGCTGCCGTCCCGCCCCTGCTTGCAGTTCTGTGCAAGCAAGAGCAGGGGCAGTGCGACGAAAGGAGAGAAGTAAGGTAAGTAATGATCGGGGGACTTTCTGATAATAAAATTAGCGGTTGGGCTGGGGGAACATGGACTATATATACAGAAAGTTGTATAAAGGTGGAAATGCCCTTAAGTGCCTATAAGTGATAAAGTACAGATAAAGTAAGGCCAACAGATATAAAGTCCATTTGTACTTTGAAAAACTCTCTGTTGGAATTTGTACAGGAGTAGTTGTCAATGGAGCTTCATCTACATCTAAGTAGAAAGTTAAATTGGGCGACGAGTGGCAGATGAGATTCAATGTTGATAAATGTAAAGTAATGCATTTGTGGTTTAAAAATCTTTGTAACTTCCTATACTATAGTCAGTAAAAGTTATATCTTTGTTGGAAAAAGATTTCAGAGTTTCTAGTTGATAGCAGACTTTGCTGTATAAACAGTAACAGACAGCAATGGCTAGAGCTAGCAATATATTTTGTTGTATAAAGAGGGGAGTAGGCTTTAGGGGTGAAAGTATATTTTCGCTCCCTAAAAAATCATTAGTAAGGCCTCATTTGGAATAAGCCGTGCAGTTTTGGAATCCTTGTTTATAGAAAGGATATCTTGAAATGGAAGAGTTCAGAGAAGGGCAACTAAATTAATAAGGGTAATGGAGGGTCTTACCTATAAGGACTGATTAGACAGGTTGGACAGCATGACCGGGATACAAATACATAAATGGGCTTGTCTTTGGTGCACTGTTATACAATTGGACATTCCAAAGGACTCTAGCACACCTTTGGATTTGAGAAGAAAAGAGTTTAAACTGTCAGGTAGTTAAAAATGTTTTTTTAAAGTGAGAAGGTAAAACTGTGGAACTGTCTCCCATCAGATTTGAAACATCAATAGTAGGTGGATACGTTTCTAAAACTGAAATATTACTGGTAATACTGGTATTAATACAGTTCTTGGAGATTATTCTGATTGCTGTTTGGATGCTGTTTATAAACTGTTTTTTTATTTATATTTTTACCATCCTCTGGATAAACAGTTATACACCACACACTACACAGATTGTGCAGCACTCTCTAAAATGTATTAAATAGAACACAGTTACCTTGTGTTACACCAGGTGACATTTCGGGATTATCCACTCCCTTTATCATGCCTCAACAAAATGAGGCTTAATAAAGGGAGTGGTCCCAAAACGTTGCCTGGTGTAACACAATGTAACTATGTCTATTTAAATACATTTTATAGAGTGCTGCACAATCTGGATTTTTTTCTATTTAGAGTTTGAGGGCTGTTTGAGGACAGCCTCACCCTCGCGTACACCTTATACACACCCTGATATATGATTGCTGTTGAACTGTGAGCCAGATTAACATGCTAGGTTCATACTTAGCAGTATTTACCAAGCAAATTCCAGATTACAGTTGTATGGGGTAGGACTGGGAGCACAGGTACTGATTAGCTTTATAGGTTAAGATGAGGTGGGATTAAGAAGCTAAAAGCTTCCCACAGAGTTTAAAGGAAATAGAGCCTTCTTATAACAAGGTACAAAACAGATCTTATTATTAATGGAATTGCCCTAATAATCTAACATATATACACATATTTCTCCCTCACAACTACATGCAAAGCATTACCCTTTATATCCTCTTCCTACATACACATAACTTCCTGTGTGGCAATAGAAACTTTTTTTTAATGGCTAAGACATCAACATGTTTTACAAACAGCACATATTGGATGTTATACTGACATTACCATTCCCTTCAGTATCACATGGAGACCCTTAGTAGTCACAGGGATGTGGTTTAACCTCCCATTTCGACATCCCATATTAAATAGGGATCTCAGCTCTGTAAGTAAGTTTATATATTTTGTATAAGTTGTATTTTTGTCGTGTACCTAGTATAAGTCAGTGCTAACTTTATATACATTTATTGATGGTCATATAAATGGTAATTTTGAGATAGTACACGTATACATATACACCTTTCCTATATGTAATATCCATAACCTCCACCTAATGGGTAACTCGAAAAACTCAATGCAATCTCCTATGAAGATATATTTATATAATAAAGAATACATTATTAATATAGCAGTTTTATCCAAATTTATTTCAAGTATAACCGCAACTTTATCATATAAATGTGCAATATCTGCTGTACCGTTAGATCAACTGGACTTTAAGTTTAGTTTTTTAAGACATTCGCTAGTCATCCAACTGGCTTTCTCAATTCAAATGAGAATCTGACTTGAGAAAGCCAGTCGGAGACTAGCAAAACGTCTTCAAGAACAGTTCATCTAATGAATACAACAGATATACCATGACCTGGATGGAATGAGAACCTTCACAAACATAAGTGTGTAATGTTTCTGGCACCATGTCCTTTCTCAAGCCATATGAACACAATCTTAATACAATAGTAACTAGTTGTAGAGTTTTTCAACATGAAATTGATACAATTCAAATTCAAAAAATGATACATTGTTGCACAGTGTCCTCCCCAAATTTATGCAAGATAAGGAGAACTAAACCCCATTTTTTAAACTCCAGAATTTGAAAACAACCCCCTAAAAACAATAGGCTATAAAAATACCCCTCAGTAAATTGTATTAAAGTAAATGTAAGCCTGTAAAGAACTGGATGAAGTATCTGTGTGTATGTGCAGTGTCAGACCACAGACCACATGCTTCCTTGCTTTATTGTCCTGTGAAAGGATGGCTAGAGATTATTAATGGGTGTGGCCAACTGTAACAAGTTTCTGCCATAGCTAAGGACGTAGCATGTGCAGAACAATGGTCGTTGACCAAACTGTGTGATACTGAATGCTGTGAAGTAAAGCACAACCATATGTTATGTTGGTAAATATCCCAACACCTGTACAAAAATGAGAGGTAAGACACGGATATACGGTTTAATATCAAGGTGTTCTGGTCTTCGGTTCAGTGTTGTTCTGTGCTTAGTTGTCCTTAAGTGGTGCAGTAGGCTGGAGTTCATTTTATATTTATATATATGTAACATAGTAATTAAGGTTGAATAAAGACATACGTCCATCAAGTCCAACCTTATCACTTTTTTTTTTTTTTTTTTTTAACCCTACCTAACAGTTGATCCAGAGGAAGGACAAAAACCCCAGCTAAAAAGGGGGAAAAAAATTCCTTCGACTCCAAACGGCAATCGGAAAGTATCCGGATCAACCAGATCTATATGCATTAATACCAGTAATTTCAATATTTTTAGCTTTAAAAATTATCAAGGCCTTTTTTAAAGTTATTCAATGAACTTGCCATTACCACATCTGCTGGAAGACAGTTCCACAGTTTCACCGTTCTCACTGTAGAAACCTCTCCTAACCTGAAGATGAAACTTCTTTTCTTCCAACCTTAAAGGATGTCCACGTTGTCCTCTGATATGACCTATTAGTGAACAATGCACCAGAGAGCTCATTGTATGGGCCATTAATATATTTGTACAAGGTTATCATGTCCCCACACAACCGGCCGCTTCTCCAATGTAAACAGCCCTAACTTGTCTAATCTGCCTGCATAATCAAGCCCTCCATTCCCCTTATTAATTTAGTTGCCCTTCTCTGAACTAGGGATGGCCGGTTCGCGGATCCGAACCCGGATCCGCCGCGGATTTATCCCGTTCGCGAACGGCGGATTTTTCCGGATTTCCGCCTTCCGAACTTCCGATTCGCGGATTTTTTTTGTATTTTCGAAAATTTCGAAATTACGAGTTTTCACGTATTTCGAAAATTTCCGGAAATACGGGAAAACATGTATTTTCGAAAATTTTCAAAATACAAGGGTTTCTCTTAATTCTAACATACGTATTTTCGAAAATATTCGAAATTACGAGGATTACTTGTATTTTCGAAAATACATATTTTCGAAATACATGAAAACCGTAATTTCGAAAATCCCGAAAATACGTGAAAACTCGTAATTTCGAAAATTTTCGAAAATACGAAAAATCTCGGTATTTCAAGGGTATTTTTAATTTTAACGGGTCCGCTCGCGGATTTTCGAATTTTCGGATTTTCTCGAAAATTCGCGGATCCTCGAGCGGACCGGATTTGCGAAGTTCGGACATCTCTACTCTGAATGCCTCAATTTCCAAGATGTCCCTTTTGTATATGGGATTCCAAAACTGCACCGCATATTCCAAATGAGGCCTTAAACGTGCCTTGTAAAGAGGGAGAATAATATTTTTCTCTCTTGAATCTTCCCCTTTTATACAAGACAATATCTTGCTAGCTCTACTGTTGCTACCTGGCATTGTTTGCTACAGCTAAGTGTATCTACCAGAAACCCCAAATCTTTTCCATTACAGATGAAACTTAACACAGAGTATTTTATAGTGTAGTGGCACAGGGATTATTAAATCCCAAATGCATCACTTACATTTATCTACATGAATCTCATTGCCATTCTGCTGCCCATTTTGATAAATCTTTCTAGGTCTGCTTGCAGCACTTGCACATCATTGGAAGTTTCCAAAGCTCTGCATAATTAGTGTCATCAGCAAACACAGAGACCTTGTCTCAATGCCCCCTTCTAAGTCATTTATAAACAGATTAAACAGAAGCGGCCCAGTAAGAACCCTGAGGCACTCCGCTTAGAACTTTAGCCCACATAGATGTAGCTCCATTAACCACCACTCTCTGTTTGCGGTTCCAAAACCAGTTCTTATCCATGAACAAATGTTTTCTTCAAGGCCAACAGTCTCAGTTTATACATTAGTCGCCTATGTGGCACAGTATCAAAAGCTTTTGCAAAACCCAACATACCACATCCACTGCTGTGCCTGAGTCCAACTTCTTACTCACTTCTTCATAAAACCAATTAAATTTGTCTGGCATGATCTATTTCTCATAAATCCATGCTGACTACTACTAATAAGATGATCTCTGGAGACAAAGTCAAGGATATGATCCCTTAAGTTTCCATCACCTTCCCTACCACTTGTATGTTAGGCTTACAGGTCTATAGTTACCAGGCTGTGAACGACTACCTTTTTTGAATATTGGTATTACATTGGCTTTTTTCCAATCCAGCGGCACATCCCCAGACAAAAGCGAATCTGAAAATATGAGAAACAGTGGTCTAGCTAGAACTGAACTAAGCTCTTTTAAATCCTAGGATGCAATCCTTGGTCCTGGCGCTTTATTGATATTAACTTGTCTAATTGTTTCCGTACCATATCCTCCGTTATCCAATGTGAAAACTCTTCATTTCTTCCCTGCATATTGCTACAATCCCTACTGTAAGGACAAGGATTCTCAACAGTAAAAACCGATGTAAAAAAACGGTTTAGCAGATAGCTTTTCGGCATCCTCACAACCACCGCTCAAATTAATGGTCCACATTCTCAGTCCTCATCTTTTTACCATTTATATACTTAAAAAACATTTTGGGGTTGGACTTGCTTTGTTCGGCAATCCGTATTCATTTCTATTTTAGCTAGTTTAATTGCTTTCTTGCACTCTTTATTACAGCTTTTGTTACTCCCTGTAAGCCTGTGCCTCTTGCTGTTTTAAAATTTTAAAAGCCCTTTTCTTTTTTTTTCCCATTCCTTTTACCTGAGCATTAAGCCATGCAGGACTGGACCTAATTTTTTTACACTTGTTACCTAAAGGTACCGATTTGGAAATGTAATAGTTTAATATCCTTTAAAAGTGGTCCACATCTGCTCAGTTTCTTTACCTAGAAACAGTTCCCCCCAGTCTATGAGCAGGAGCGATTCCTTTAAAAGCATAAAATTAGCTTTCCTAAAGCTAAAAGTTTTTGTTAAGCTAGTGCACTTTAGTTTTTGCAACTATACTAAATGACACTATATCATGGTCACTATTCCTAAGCTTCCCATTACCTTCATCTCCATAATGAGCTCAGGGTTATTAGATATCACCAGATCCAATAACGCTTCTGTCTAGTAGGAACTTCACCATCTGTGAAGGAAAATGCTCATATAGAAAATTTAAGAACTTTATACCTTTAGAGGTGTGGCAGTTCCCTTACTCCAATCTATGTCAGGGTAGTTAAAATCCCCCATGACCAGAACATGCCCATACCAGCAGCCTTCGCCAACTGCATATGGAGATTCATTTCCACCTCTTCCTTGGATTTGCGGCTTATAACATACTCCAACAATTAATTTACCTACCTTCTTTGCTTCCTGTACACAGTTCCACCCATAATGTTTGCCATATCGTTTGCTCCCCCATCTATCCATTTTTAAATGTGGCTTCAATTCCTGTTTAACATACATACATACTCCTCCTCCTTCTTATTAACTCGGTCATGTCTAAATAAGGAGTATCCTTCAATATTTACTGTCCAGTCGTGTGAATCATTAAGCCATGATTCTGCTATACCCAATTACATCATACCTTTCCTTTAATGCTATTATTTCAAGTTCGCCGGTTTTTCCAACCAGACTCCTTGCATTTGTAAACAACATTTTAGATTATCAATTGATTTACTTCTATACATGGTCGTACATGCTCCTTATCCTCTATGCTCCCCCCTCCCCCTTCTCCTCCCTCCGTTGTGTTACTAGCCCCCAGATCCTAACTTCTCTATCTACCCCTGTGTAGTTAAACATTCCCTCCCCCCCCATACCTAGTTTAAAATCTCCTCCAACCCCCTAGCCATCTCTCCCTAAGGGAGAGATGGCCCTTTAAGAACAGCGTGAGTGCTGATGTTCCTAATTTCGGATCTGGCTATGCCTGGACAGGTAGACCTATTCCAGGGCTTTGGCTTTTATTGCCAATCTAACAATGGTACATCCAAACATTCTATTAAAGCATTAAATAATATGTAACGTAGCCAGCACAACGTAAATCTTTTTGAAGGTCAAAATCTGCAGTATGTGCAAAACTGGCATTACACAATATGGCATTAAGTGGTACATCTACACAATTATTAGAGAGTCACCATTTCAATGCTCACCTGTCTTTTGGAAATGGATTTACTTTGCAGGCTTCAATTAGAAAACGAACAACTTCAACATGACCTGCAAAAAACAATTTAAAAAAGAACACTAATTAAAGTACAGCCATAGTCTTTATCCTAAAATGTCTGCCATCAATTTCCTGTCATAAAAGCAAACAATCTAAAAATATAGTAACATAGTTATTGAGGTTGACTAAAGACATAAATCCATCAAGTCCAGCATTTTCACCCTCTTTTAATCCTTCCAAAGGAAGGGGGAAAAAAACAGTAAAAATGGGGGTGGGGTGGGGAATTCCATTCTGACTCCAAATGGCAATCGGAAGTTATTTAGCCCACATTTAAAGCTATTCATGAACATGCCATTACCACATATGCTGAAAGACAGTTTCAAAGTTTCACCATTCTCACTGTAAAGAAACTTATCTAACCTTAAGATGAAACTTATTTTCTTCCAATATAAATGGTAGCCATAAGTCCTCCTATATGACTATTAGTGAACAATGCACCAGAGTTTATTGTATGGCCCATTAATATATTTGTATAAAGTTATCATATCCCTTCTCCAAAGTTAACAGCCCTAATTTGAAGTATTTGAGCTGAGAGGCTAAGTAATATAGGTGGAAGTCTGGTAGTGCTAGTCCTGCTTGTGTTTTGGGCCTTTGTAATGATTTACATAGCAACATAGTAATTGAGGTTGAATAAAGACATACATCCATCAAGTCCAACCTATTCGCCCTCCTTTTTTTTTACCCTACCTACAGTTGATCCAGAGAAAGGGGAAAAAAACAGCTAAAAAGTTGAAAAAATTCCTTCCTGACGCCAAACGGCAATAGGAAAGTATCCCTAGATCATATTTATTAATACCGTAATTCTAATATTTTTTAGTTTTAGAAACTTATCAGGCCTTTTTTTAAAGCTATTTAATGAACTTGCCATTACCACATCTGCTGGAAGACAGTTCCACAGTTCTCCACTGTAAAGAACCAATATGAAATATGCAGGGAGGCACACCCAGGTAATAGTTAATAGCAAACTTTCTTATATTAAGTGCTCAACACACAAGCCAGGTACACAACATTTTGGGGGGTCCAACCCCCTTCCTCAGTGTTAACCAAATACTACAAGTGCAAGGTATATATAGTGCATCCTTAAAAAATGGCCCCACCTACTGTTGACAGGGCCTAATTAAAGTGAACATGTGTGCGTAAAGTGATAAGTAGAAATAAATAACATATGTAATCAACGTCACCAATATAACTATCAAATATATACAACCATCAAGTTAATAGAATCCTAAAAAACATTGCTAAAAATTCATTATTAATAAATATGTGACAGTAAAAACATCTTGATATATAGTGCTCCTTCTATAAATCACATAGGGTACAGTACATATAGTGAAGATAACCATTGTTGTTCTGTGTCAATATCATAATAAAGGATTAAAATAAAATCATATTTGTGTCATGTGTTTTAAAATCATAGTTTAGATACATTAATCCGGAGGGAATCTTCCTCATGTTAGCTCTTATTCTATGCCTGTAAGGATCCACTAGATGGCGTATCTATTCTGCAAAGAAAAACACGGGCATTTCAAAAAGTAAATCACGCCTTGGCTATACATGTGGCGAAAAGTCTTTCATTTTAATCGGTGTCCCTTTTGTAGGATGATGTACTACATCACCTGGGATAATAGCATTGCACATCTGGCATGCTCTACATGGGTGTGTGCCGTTTTTGGGCTCTCCAAAGAACAACTTTTGTTCCACTTTGTTTGGTAACATATCAGTATATATAAGTTGGTCTCCTAAGTTTGGGGATCTCTTATAGGAATGTAGGGGTTTGTCAGAGAATAAATGTCGTGAGTGGGTCTGAAGCTAAAATGTGCCAATTGTTGTTAACAATATTTTAATCTTGTTCGAAAAGATATATATATGTGCTTACAAATGGTATCCCTGTTTTTTATTACTATCCTTCATGGATTTCCTCTTAGTAGATCTTCCCTGGGTGTATGTAAGGCTTTGGAGGCTGCTTCCATCAACATTTTCTTATCATACCCTCTTTCTTCAAATTTGGCAACATTTCCAGTAATCTCTACTCACATGTTAAATCATCATTCACATCCGTCTAACTCGTAGTAACTGGCTATATGGTAACCCTTGTATACATCCCTTCGGATGAAAGCTCTCTGCATGTAACAAATTATTTCGGTCTGTGGGTTTCACATATAAGTCAGTCATAAGATGCCCATTGGAGATTCGTACCATGACATCCAAAAAGTTTAATTTTGTAGTGTCATACGTAAGAGTAAACCTTAGGGTAGTGTGTCTTTTATTGAGATCTCACACATGGTTTTAAGTTGGTCTTCGTTACCTTCCCAGATAAAGAATATATCATCTACGTATCGCAAGTATTATGTAGATACGGCTTAATATTCTCATTCTGTAAGATCCACTTATTTTCAAAGGCTGACATAAAAACTTTGGCATATGCTGGGGCAAAATTAGCACCCATACTGGTGCCTTATTTTTGTATATAGAATTGTTTTTTAAATCTGAAGAAGTTCTTTTTAAGGCATAATGATAGTAACTCATCAACGAAAAATACCATGTGTGATGGGACCAGGCTAAGGATGGCCTCTTCCATGATCTATCCCTTCATTGTGTGGGATGGGGGTTATAGGGACTCCACATAAACTGCATAGATACACACCCTCTTTTACATGTCAATCGACTTCAATTTGTTCAGGAACTCAGTAGTATCCTTTAACAGTTAGATAATTCTTGCATAATAGGATTTAGATATGTGTCAATAAATATACCCAAAGGTTGTAATAGGGATTTGACACTGATCTATAGGTCTACCTGGAGGATTACTCAATGATTTGTGTATTGGGTGATAGAAAATAAGTACCGGTGTCCTAGGAGAATCATTAGTCAGGCAATCTTTCACATAATTATAATCAAACCAGTCTGTGATACATCATTTAACAAATCATCAATTTCCCTTTTTATCTTTAGGGTAGGATCCGACATTAATTTTA
The DNA here is from genome assembly GCA_019447015.1 of Hymenochirus boettgeri. Taxonomy (NCBI): domain Eukaryota; kingdom Metazoa; phylum Chordata; class Amphibia; order Anura; family Pipidae; genus Hymenochirus; species Hymenochirus boettgeri. The sequence goes on from CM033477.1 coordinate 82,774,984, forward strand.
CATAATGTCATCATTGTCCAGTTGTCTCTGTACTTCTGTTATATACATTTGTTTCGATAGGATCGCGGTAGCTCCCCTTTGTCAGCTTTTTTTACAATTATGTCTTTAAGTTCCTTAATTTGTTTAAGTGCCAAATATTCCTTATGGGATAAGTTATTCGATCTATACCGTACCTTTTGCCAGGGTAGTAGTTGAATTTGTTTACAGACTACATTGTTAATACTTCCAACGATTTGTTAGGCACATAGGGTTAAATGTGGATTTTTTCTAAAACTTAGTATTCTCCAAAGAACTTCCGCTTTGTTCAGGCCCTGTTGATCCCCAAGAATATCTTTAGTTTAAGACTCCTAATAAATTTGAACCATTCCATTTGGAAAGCAAATTCTGAGGATTTATAAGTAGGTACAAATCTAATCCTTTTTGTATAAGTCAATTGATCCGGGTAAAGTCAATACCTGATAAATTAACAATTAAGGGAAAGTCTACTGTTTGTACACTGGGTGCAATCTCAGCAGTTAAATCCATATTATTACCAGTAATATGTCCAGTTGGAGACTTAACACATTTCTCATATCGAGCTTATCAGTGGTCGGCATATCTGTGGATTGTAAATCAAATATTAAGATTGCTCACCCATTATCGGCGTCTGCTTTCTCTTCTGGATTCGTTCGGAACGTATTTTCTTCCGTCCTCTCCTTGTTCTTTTCGTTTGCGGCGGCGTCTCTCTTGGGTGAGCGTTCCCCTAAAAAAGTAACTCCGGGGTGCTGGTGCTGCTATCAGATGTCCAAAGTTCCAAGACCGCACAATGGACACTGCTGTTGGTCTTTGGCCAGACAAGTTAGGTAGGTGCAATCCTCTCAGCCCCCTACTTCCAGGGCTTCAACATCCTGAGGAAGGGGCCTTGAGTCCCGAAACGTTGTTGTTGTTTTTTGCACTAATAAAGAAGCATTCACCCTAGTAGTGTGCTCTTTACTTTTTTCCTTGCGGATTGTGCTGCTATCAGATGGCAGGCTATGTGTTTCGATGCGCTGTCCTTCAGGTGCTGGGACTGTATCCTGGTATACCGGCGTTCACTCTGCTCCTGTGTCGCTGTCCGAGGTTGTGCTACTGTTGCCAAACTCCGGTCCTTGCTTTGCGGCACCATGCGGTTTCTTCTCCGCCTTTGCCCACTGGTAAACCTGCTTAAATTCGTAGTCGCGGGTGTCCCGGCTGAATTATTGAAGCTTCTTCTGAGTTAGCTCCGCTCTTAGGGTTTCTATTTTGGCTTCTAGTTCGATCCTTGCCAGGATCAGTTCCGTTTCGTGCACCACGCTTTTTAATTCCTTAGTAGTGTCGGCAATATCCTTCTTGGTCCTTTCAATTGTGTTCTGCAGTGTTGGATAGTAAGGTAATGAGATCCATATTGCCTCTGTTCAGGATCATGTACCAGTGTTTCATATACAGATCATCATCTTGCAGAAGATTGGTTGCAACGGTATCCTCAGACCCTGGTATGCGTTCGGCTACTACATATTCCTTTAATGCTAGGCTATACAGTTGGAGGCTTACTTCCCTCTTTTGGAGAACTTCCAATTGCTTCAGGAGATCCTTGCCTGTACTCTTAGAGGCTGCGCTCTCAGGTACTAACTGCAGGATTCGTCTCCTTACGACATCCGTGTATGCTAGGGTCTGGGCTCTCTCTTCAGTAGTCTTGGCGAGTGTGGCAAAAGACATTTTCATTCACAAGTAAATGTTCTGTTAGGGTTACCACTATGGCAGTATACTTTCAATTATAAACAGTTTGTGGATTCCCACACGGTAGATTTTAGGTGCAACCCCTGAGGCCTGTGCCACGTAGGTAAGTATCAAACCAATATGAAATATGCAGGGAGGCACACTCAGGAAGAGTTAATAGTAAACTTTCATTAATTATTAAGTGCTCAACACACAAGCCAGGTACACAACGTTTCGGGGGGTCCAACCCCCTTCCTCAGGTGAAACCAATACTACAAGTGCAAGGTATATATAGTGACATCATTAAAAAATGTCCCCACCTACTGTTGACAGGGCCTAATTAAAGTGAAGATGTGCTGCGTAAAGTGATAAGTGAGTAAATAAATAAAACATATGTAATCAACGTCACCAAATATAACTATCAAAATATATATAACCATCAAGTTATAGAGCCTAAAAAACATTGGTAAAAATTCTTTACAGGCATAGAATAAGAGACTAACATGAGGAAGATTCCCTCCGGATTAATGTATCTAAACTATGATTTTAATACACATGACACCAAATATGATTTTATTTAATCCTTTATTATGATATTGACACAGAAAAACAATGGTTATCTTTCACTATAGTTACTGTACCCTAAGTGATTTAAAGAAGGAGCACTAATATCAAGATGTTTTTACTGTCACATATTTATTAATAATGAATTTTTACCAATGTTTTTTAGGATCTATTAACTTGATGGTTATTATATTTTGATAGTTATATTTGGGGACGTTGATTACATTGTTATTTATTTACTCACTTATCACTTTACGCAGCACATGTTCACTTTAATTAGGCACTGTCAACAGTAGGTGGGGCCATAATGATGTCACTTATATACCTTGCACTTGTAGTATTTGGTTACACCTGAGGAAGGGGGTTGGACCCCCCGAAACGTTGTGTACTGGCTTGTGTGTTGAGCAATTAAAATAAATGAAAGTTTGCTATTAACTCTTACCTGAGTGTGCCTCCCTGCATATTTATATTGGTTTGATACTTACCTGACGTGGCACGGGCCTCAGGGGGTGCACCTCGAAATCAACCTGTTGGGAATTCCAAACTGTTGTAATTGGACACACTGTAAAGAAACCTTTTCTAACCTGAAGATGAAACTTCTTTTCTTCCAGCCTTAAAGGATCTCCACGAGTCCTCTGATATGACCTATTAGTGAACAATGCACCAGAGAGTTCATTGTAAGGCCCATTAATATATTTTATAAGGTTATCATATCCCTACGCAAACGTTGCTTCTCCAATGTAAACAGCACTAACTTGTCTAATCTGCCTGCAGTCAAGCCCCTCTATTCCCTTTATTATTTTAATTGCCCTTCTCTGAACTGCTTCGATTTCTAAATTGTCCCTTTTGTATATGGGATTCCAAAACTGCCTGCAAATTCCAAATTAGGTCTTACCAGTGCCTTGTAAAGAGGGAGAGTAATATTTTCCTCTCTTGAAACTATTCCCCTCTTTATACAAGACAATATCCTGATAGCTGTCTGGCATTGTTTGGCTACAGCAAAGTCTGTTATCTACTAGAGCCCCCAAATATTTTATGAGTGTTTTAAAAGGTTTAGAGGCTGGAGGAGAAAAAAATGTTGCAGGATTACCATACCAGTTTTTTTTTCTTATGTCTGCATACTAGGTAACATTAAACACTTAAGGACAGTAGAAGAGTCCCACAGTCCTAAAATAAAAACCGGCCAATCCTGACTAAAGGATTTGTAATATTTACTTATGTATCCACTTTGAGACTTACCACAGGTGCTCAGTGATGGAATACAGATATAGGGAGTTTTGTGGGCAAAGGTTGGACTAGATGGACATATGTCTTTATTCAACCTCAATTACTATACATACTATATATTTGATATACCTAATATCAAGATTTTTTTTAGCAATTATGGTTTCTTTAACAGAAGTCATCACAATATTGTGCCTGGATTGTTAGAAGAAGTGCACTTGGAGTTGTTTTCATACCATTATTTATTCATGGCAGTGTTCCTGAGCTGAATTGAAAAGTAGTCCATTCCCTTGGAAGATGAGCAACCTAATACACGGATGTCTCAGGATCCTTCACTGAATGTTTACCTGCTGTATTTGCTGCCATTCAATATGTCACAAAAGTGCTGCAGTCACACTGGTAAATTGCTGGCTGCCAGTTGCAAATGCTTATTTTTGCATACAATTGAAATTACAGTCTTTAAGTTACACTAACCCTCAATAACCATGCAAATGGGTTAGCATGCCTTTCTCTCCATGATATAGGCTTATGTGCTATATACCTCTTTCGATCAAAAAGGGCAAAAAAAAAAAAAAAAAAAGACATCACACTTCAAATAATCTTATTTGTGTCTTATGAGGGTCCCTTTTAGTACTTTCACAAATACATGTAAAATGATGGTTTTGATAGGCCCAAGCATTAAAAGAAGCCCTTAATATTTATAATTCAAGCAAATTTATTGTTGGTTTAAACATTTGAACTTTCAGGTCCGGAAAGATTTGATTTGTTTATTTTGCTGCCTAGAGAGCAAATTTTTTAAAAATGTATTATGAGGGTGGATTTTTCCTTTAAGGGAGTAGAGAGTTAAAAGCTGCATTGTGAAGGCCTTGTAAATAATGTAATTCTGACTCCAAAATATGGACCCTGTTTTCAGTATCTGGGCTTTCACCTTATGCACTCTATTTTACGTCCATTAGTGGAGGGTGCTGCACCTGTTTCCAGTCAACATGTTGAGATTTGGGGTTAAGGTCTGGTAAGTCTGTCTGCGGGTGTGTTAGGCACGGTTGAAAAAGATGGATTGAGATTGTTCGCTAGTTTTCTTTTTGAAGGTAGGAATCCCTTGGATCAGAGTGAGTATAGTGCTCTATAAAATCGGTTTTTAATGATACAGTACTTTGAGACTGTCAGAAGCAGGTGGGTAAGCACAGTTGAAGTGAGGATTCCTGGTACTTTCAGTTAGCAACTGTCAGTTATGGATTTGACAGTTCACATAGTATAGTATAGTATTTGAGGTTGAATAAAGACGTCCATCCAGTCCAACCCATCTAGCAATATCCTCATTCCTGCCTAACTGTTGATCCAGAGGAAGGCAAAAAACCCCCACCAAATTTATGAAGGGGAAAAAATTCCTTCTGACTCCAAGTGGCAATCGGAAATTTTCCCTGGATCAACTCTACTTTATGTATCAATACCAGTAACTTGTAACATTCCTGTTTGCAGAAACTCATCCAGCTTTTTTTTGAAAATGACCAATGAACCGCCATAACAAGTCCACTGGAAGACAGTTCCATAGCTTTACCGTTTCACAGTGAAAAACCCTTTCCGAGCTTGAAGCCTAAACCTTTTTTCTTCAAGTCTTAAGGGATGTCCTCGTGTCCTTTGACATGTTCTAGGTGAACAATGCCCCAGATAGTTTATTGTATGGCCCGTTAATGTATATACACAGTAATCATATCCCCACGCAAGCGCCGTTTCTCCAGCGTACATAATTGTAACTTTTCCAGTCTCTCTTCATATTCAAGCTCCCCCAATCCCCTTATTAATTTAGTTGTCCTTCTCTGAAACTTTCCTTTCAAAGAGTCCTTTTTGACACAGGATTCCAAAATTGCACTGCATATTCCAAATAAGGCCTTACCAATGCTTTGTAAGAGGGAGAATTACATTTTCCTCCCTTGAATCCATACCTCTTTATACAAGACAATACATGCTGGCTCTGGTGTTGTCGCCTGGCACTGCTTGTACCTTTAAGTTTGTTATCCACCAAAACTCCAAGATCCCTTTCCAACAGGGATTCACTTAACACAGAACATTTATAGTATAAGTAGCACAAGTATTTTTAAGTCCAAAATGCATCACCTTACATTTATCAACATTGAATTTCATCTGCCACTTAGCAGCCCAATGTGATAATCTATCTAGATCCCTTTGCAACGATTGCACATCCTCTGAAGTTTTATATGGTCGACAAAGTTTTGTGTCGTCAGCAAAAACAGAAACCTTGCTGACAATACCCACTTCAAATCATTAATAATAGATTAAATAGAAGCGGCCCCAACACAGAACCCTGTGGCACCCCATTAGCACTTTAGTCCATAATGATGAAGCCCCATTAACAACTACTCTCTGCATCCTATTCCTTAACCAATTTCCTATCCATGTACAAAGTGACTCCCCAGACCAACAGACCTTAGTTATTCATTAGTCGCCTATGTGGGACTGTATCAAAAGCCTTTGCAAAATCCAAGTAAACTACATCAAATTTCTACAGTCTAAATTTCTACTTACTTCCTCATAAAAGCAAGCAAGTTAGTTTGACAAGATCTATTCCTCCTAAATCCATGCTGGTTACTATTATAATGTCAGTCCTTGAAACATACTCTAGAACATGTTCCTTATTAAACTTTCCAGGATCTTCCCCACCACTGAAGTTAAACTTACAGGCCTGTAATTACCCGCTGTGAACGACTACCCTTTTTGAATATTGGAATAACATCAGCCTTTTTCCAATCCAGAGGCACACCACCGGACATGAGGGAATCAGCAAAATAAGAAAACATGGTAGATAAAACTGAACTTAGCTCCTTAAGTACCCGAGGATGATTTTATCCGGTCCAGGAGATTTATTAATATTAACCTTATTTAGTTCTTTCTGTACCATATCCTCGGTTAACCAAAGTGAACTTGAATCTTGTATAACTTTATTGCTACTATACTCTATGATATCTGTACTTGGATCTTCTATAGTGTATCAGAGGAAAAAAAATATTCAAGACATTTGCTTTATCGCCATCCTCCGTAACTAACTTATCCCCATTAATTAATGGTGCCACATTCTCAGTCCTCATCTTCTTACTATTAATATACTTAAAATCCCCTTGAACACAGTCCACTTCTGTTCAGTACCTTTACCTGATAATACATTATCCCAGTTGACATTCTGAAGAGCTGCTTTTAACCTGGGAAAATTTGCTTTCCTGAAATTAAATGTCTTTGTTAACCCAGCGCACTTTTCCTATCGATAACAAAGTCCAAATGCCACTATTTCATGGTCACTATTCCCTAAGCCTCCAGTTACCTTTATATCTATAATGCGCTCCACAATGTTAGATATTACCAGATCCAACAGAGTTATTTAATAAAGTGGTGTATATTCTTGGACGAGCAGTGTGCATACACGTTTTTATGGGGTATTATGGGATATGGTCCCCTTCCCATAAGAACCATTATTTTATGGGATATTGGTAGTTGAGTGCCATGGAACTTTGTGTCCCATGTATATAGTGGAGTCTTTCTTTGTTTTTTTATGTATTATTAGTAACTTCCTCCGCCTAGCACCCACCATAATTGTTGTATACTACTATCCCAAATAAGCAGTAGGAGGCCTATGAGTCACCATCTATTTCATAATATCCAAGAGGCCTTACCAATGCTTTGTAAGAGGGAGAATAACATTTTCCTCCTTGAGGATTATCTTGTCCTTATCTGTTTGTCCCTTGCAGACACCTTTATATGACTTTGTTAAACACCTTCCACACGTATTCCTTTTTTCTGGCTATTGTACTATGAGCCAAATGTTGTATAAATATCAGAGAGCACCACAGTTTCATTGTATTCAGCTTAAAAAGGAACTAGAATGTTCTAAAAGCTTGCTATGATTATCTTATACAATCTGCGCCCAAATGCACCACTTTGGAAAGGCTTACAGGCAAGCAACTGCAGTCCGACTTCTTAAAAAGTATACATTTTTATTGATACATCCTTAAAATTGCTTCCTAGCAAACACATCAGGTATAACATCGTGGTCTGCGCGTTTCGGCGACGATCCTTTATCATAAAGGGGTCTATTTTATGATGTTATACCCTGATTGTTTTGCTAAGAAGCAATTTTAAGTATGTATCAATAAAAATTTTACTTTTAAGAAGTCGGCTGCAGCTGCTTGCCTGTAGCCTTTACAAAGTGGTGCTATTTGGGCCGCCAGATTGCGGAGTAGTATGGATGTTTGACTGGGGTTTGGAACAACCCAAGACGGCAGCACGCTTTAGGCTATTACAACGAGGAAGATTCAGTCAGGCCCAACAGTAGTAACCATCAAGAGCGGGTTCTACCGTACATGGATGTACGACGTGGGGAGAGGTAAACTGGCCTGGAGCTTAAATTTTTTGGTATTTTTGATATTATGATTATCTTGTTAGCCAAAAATGTATCACATTTATACCACTTTTATTTTTATTTCAAAAGGGTTACCCTGTAAACATTGCTTTCTTACACTCCTTGTTACAGTTTTTATAATCCCTAAAGGTCCTTTCCGTTCCCTCTGACCTAAAGGTTTTAAAGGGCATCTATAGTGAAAAAAACACAATGGCCCATTGCAAAGTTAAATTCATGTACTCTGTGCTGCCTTTATCCTATCTCTGTCAGTGACGTGTTTTTCTATGGTGTCAGATCTCTGTGCCGCACTCCCCCTTTCCCCTCTCCCGTTACCTCCTCCATGTCTCAACTCCGGCTAAGTTCAACAGCACAATGGCCAATTGAAGCAAGCTGTCCTGGAGACACGATTTAATGTGAACTGGATTAAAATCCCCTCATACACAGTCCACTTCTGTTCAGTACCTTTACCTGATAATAGCTTATCCCAGTTGACATTTTGAAGAGCTTTTTTAACCGGGTAAAATTTGCCTTCACGAAATTAAAAGTCTTTGTTACCCAGCGCACTTTTCCTTTCGATAACATAGTCCAAACAACACTATTTCATGGTCACTATTCCTAGCCTCCAGTTACCTTTATATCTATAATGCGCTCCATGATGTTAGATATTACCAGATCCAACGAGCTCCTTTTCTAGTAGGAACTTCAACCACCTGGTGAGAGAAATATCCTGCAGCAAATTCAGGAACTCATCGCCTTTTTCTGTGATGGCAGTTCCACTACACCAATCAATGTCAGGGTAATAGTCCCCCATAATGAGCACACCTCCCAAACTTGCAGCCCTTGCCAACTGCATATGAAGCTGACTCACCTCCTCTCTGCTAGCATTTGGCGGCTTATAGCAGACACCAACAGTGACATTACTCCCTTTCCTGTTGCCGAATTCCACCCATATTGCCTCCGTGTTTAACATTCATATTGCCAGTTATCACTTCTTTTAAATGTGGCTTCAATTCTTTTTTAACATAAACACATACTCCTCCCCTTTCCTTTTTTCTCGCCCTGCCTAAACAAGGCTTATCCTTAAAATTTACAGCCCATCATGAAAACTGTTCAACCACGTTTCTGCTTACCTATTACATCATACTTTACATATTATATTCAATGCCATAATTTCCAATTCCACCCATTTTGTCAGCCAGCTTCTTGCATTTTCAAACATACTTTTTAGATTATGATCCTGTAATTTATTTATAGACTTTAATACACATGCCACCCTATCCCCTATGCTAGCCCCACCCCCCTTTCCACCCACCACTGCCTATCTACACCCTGCTTTCCTCCTGGGCCATCTATCTCAGTGAGACTGCTAATACCCTCCCCCCCCAACCTAGTTTTAAAATCACCTCCAACCCTCTAGCCATCTTCTCCCTAAAACAAGCTGCACCTCACCACCACATGCTGAACCCTAGCACCAGGCAGGCAACATACAGTTCGGAATGTAGGGTCTTGGCGGCAGATTACCCTACTTACCTTCTTTATAATGGAGTCTGCCCCTGGTTCCTATACATGTGGCAGGATGCACATTGCATGGTACTAACAAAAACTGTCCCTTCTAATACAGTAGTATTTTCTATCAGCAATTTAGGGCACAAAGCAATTGTGAAAAATTTTGTTCACTACAATATGATGCAAAGTGAACATCTTTCATCATCTAATTTCATATATTATCATCTGATGGTGCTTTACAGTCTATTGGACACTGTAAGTCTATGAAATGACTTCTATATACAAATCACCTAACTAACCTCCCCACGGATCATTTGTTTGGGTAAATAGTAGCAGGGCCCATACCCTCTGATTGCGGAGCCCATATGCATGATCAGTTGGAAGTCCGGGTCCGGCCTTTAAACAGCTGATCATGCGTATTTTTTCATTCATACTTGCGATGAGCTGTTTAAAACATCATGGAGGGGGTAGGGGCCCAGCCTCCAAGCTTGCAGGAGGGCCTGGGCCCCTGCATTATGCATTTGACTGTACTGTACATTGCTTAATTTCCCCGGCGCTCTGGATTGCCGGCAGCCGCGTCTGTGATTGGCTGCCTACGTGAAAAGTGGAGTTAGCCTTTAAATAAAAGGTAAAGCAACACTTAAGTGTTTTGATTACATTTATGTGCATTCTCCTTATGCACTGTTTACAGAAGTACTTATATGAGAATTGGGACTCTTTGTATAAACAAATCTTTGGTGTGATTGTGAAAGTCCTCTACCAAGCGATTATGTTCAGAATCGCATGTGATTTTCGTGTGCAATTTTGTTGCGTGGCACATGCATTTTTTTTCAAGTATTGAAAAACGCATGCGATTGCGATTTAAAATGTGAACGCAAATTGCAACCGAAAACGTGTTTTCGGTGCTTTGCCGGGGTTTCAATGATATATTATATAAAAAAAAAAACGCAAGCGCAAACGCAAAAAAAGCGCAGCATTGTGGCCTAGCCCCAACAGTCATTTTAGTCTTTTCTATTATGGACTGTATATTCTGTAAAGATCACAGCGCACAGCACTGGACTATTTCAAGAACATATGCAAATATTCTTCATCATTGGACTTGTTTCGGCGTCCATGGGGGCTGGTCTTAAGGAGAACTATATTTAAAAAAATTTAAATCCTAATGTGAAAGTGTTTCTCCCCAGAACACCTTTACATTGAAAGATCTTCTCTAGTAAGTTGCATTTAGTATATTTAAGTAATAGATTCTATAACAAAAAAGGCTGCCATGTTGTTGCCATGACAACTCATAGCCCTGGTTGGCTTCAATGAGCCACGCCCCCCTGACCCAAGGATTCACTGTCTGATGCACAGTTTCTAGCTTCATTTCTAGCGAACATACATTTTTTAAATGTACCTGAACTCATTGAGTGCCCATATACCTTTTTAGGATTAAAACAAAACTTTATTACCAAAATAATAATTACCTGGATTGACACAACTAACCTATTGTAATTATTTCTTAGACAGTCCGCCATGTAGCCAATGGAATTTACACTTCTTTGCAGAGCATGCTTTACCATTGGCTACATTTCGGACTGTGTAAAGGACCCATACGCAGAGGAAAATTTAATGTAAATACAGCTGTTAGGTAAATTACCCAGGGTTGATGACTAAAGCTTCACACACACGTGCGATTGCAGGGGCCGACCCTACGCCCAATGTGTATGCATGGCAGTTCCCTACACTGCAAAAAAGTTGACACCGATGTGTATGCACGCCATTTTCAGCTTTGTTGGCCAGACGGCAGTTCGGTTGAAGAACCCAGCCGGGTCGGGGATCATTTTGGCAGACAAAGTGCCCATACACGCACGATTATCGACTGAAATGGCCGTGCATACACACAGGTTTTCCGTATATACTAGAGTATAAACCGAAGTTTTCAAGCTTTAAAAAAAACCCTGAAAAGCGTACCTCTTTTTATATTCAAGTCAATCTTTCTCTCACCTTGTCTGGCAGCCTGGCGCTGAGTAGTGATGTTATCCAGAAGTGCAGAGGATCCGGAGCATGCGGCCGTCAGACAAGGTAGGAGAAGGCAACAAGTCCCAATATTTCCAAATAAAAGTAAAACCTACTGTATTTGTGAATATAGCAAAACCAACCAAAAGGTTGGTTTGTTATATGCACGATAAAGGAGGATTTACCCCTATTGCCACTGTAGATGTTTGGAATCTACAACTCCCAGCAATTAAGCATCATTTCCAAAACATGTGGATTGCAAGGAATTGGGGGTTACTGTGAGATTTACTCTACATTTAAAGGGCAACTAACCATACAGAACAGAGGATGGTATCTATTGTTAGGATTGCCTTCTGATTCTGATTGTTTTGAGGCTTTAGTTGCCCTTTAAATGGACAGCAAAGTTCCATACAGCAATAGCCATACAAATTGGCTATTACTGTATGGGACTACTGTATGGAAATTCTGCTGTCTATTTAAAGGGCAACTAAAGCCTCAATCAAAACAGAATCAGAAGGCAGTAGTGGTCACTTTTTCTACCCTCGGTTTATACGAGTCAATACTTTTACTCCCTTTTACTCCCTTTTCCAGGAAAAATTGTGCGCCCTCGGTTTATACTTTGGTAGGTTTATTTCGGTATAGCAATACATTTACACTGTACCTTCTTTATTCTTCCTTATAACCATTCCCAGTTTAAGCCACTCCCAGTTTCAGACATACCCCCATTTAAGCCATCGCATATTCAAAAGTGACAATGTGTTGGCCAATTGGTGTGGCCACACTAGTTGTGCTGGTGCCTGTGATCAGATTATCTTACCGCATGAGATTACCATTTTTGGTGCGATTGCATACGCAAATGTCTTGCTCAATGTGGCCTCGGCCAAAGTCACATGGTATACATCACAGAACAAACATATTGCACAGGCTCTGTCTGCAAGTCTTTTATGGGATGTATGGAATATCAGATCACAGGATCCCCCATGACATCTATTTTAGTGCCATTGTTAGGCATACGTGACAAATTACTGCCCTCATGGCCCACAACAGTTGATCCCCCACCTGCTCAGTCTCATATGTGGCAAATTGTCCATTGCAAACTACTATTCTCCCTGGCAACTCGTTTGAAAACAGCAGATTTTATTAAACGGTTGATTGTTATGTTTGCATACATTTGTACTTTTATGTCATTTTGTGTCCTTGCACTGGGCATCTTATTTTTGGATCGTTTTATGCGGTTTAGAACCAAAAGCTTTTAAAACCCATTGGCTGGACTTTCACACCTTTTTAAAAAGTAAGTGGTTTTATGTATTTAATATTGTTTTATTGGATTTTAACTGGATAGAATTTTTAAAACAACTTGTTCTTTTTAAATCTTTTACGTGAGCGCAACCAATCAATACTAAAGAACTGTAAGATTTTATTAAACACCGGTAGATTTGGTAAATCTGGACTTTTTGCCCACAGATGTTCAATTGGATTAGTGTCTAGCCAGATCCTTCTTTGTTTTGCGTTGTATGAGAAGGTTGTGATTATGTTGATAGAAGAGGTTTCTCTCTTTCTAAAGATGCTTAAAGGTTTTTCACAAAATACTCCTACAAGCGACTGTATATGATTCTATTCACATAAAGAACTAGTTTCATCTTAAGAAAAGCAGCCTAAAGAATAATGCTGGCTCCATTTTTATTTATTGTGGGTATGGTGTTGTTTTGATGATGGTATTATGGGCAAATACAGTAGGTTAACACTGGCCTCACTAGACTAGAAATATATTTTTACATGGTTGTGGGAGATTAAATGCACCTTTTGCAAAGTCCAATATTCCTCCAGAAGGCCCACATTTAACCTGAAAATAATCCATTACATAAAGTTAAAAACCTTTGTAATTTTTTAAATTTTGATATAAAATGTATATTGTATAATTTACACTGCTATGCTTTTAACATGGTAGTAGTATCATCAAGGAAGAAGTAAAGGCTTAATCAACATTTATTGTTATGACTTTATTGTATTTTAATACTGTACAGCGCTGCGTCCCCAGTGGCGCTATATAAATAATACATACACATTTATTTTACAATACAGTATGTATTGCTCAGTTGATTTCTGCTTTTGCCCACAGTCACTGTAAAGAACCATTACCCATATTATTCTCACACCTCTCTGGAAGTAAATTTTCTTACAGTATTTTCAGATCTTACAGTACTTTCCTCAGCCAGAGTGTAGTCCTTTCTCTACCAATCAGAAAGAATGTAGTCACAAGTTTGCCAAGCTAATCTAAAAGCATGCTAGAGTCCTCTAAGAGGAGCGGGAAGTGTCAGGCAAGCATTACACACACAGAGGCTTCTACTAACAATAAGGAATAAGGAGAATTTTAGTTGGGGGGGGGGGTTACGGTTGCAGAGGACATGCCCTTTAGAAAACAATGTACCTCTTTACATTATAATTAAAAATATTAATTCACCTTGGATTCCGAGCTATTAGGGGCCAAATTAAAAGTAAGGACCCCAGGGTGGTGTTTTTTTAGAAATACTACTGCAGCTACGTGCTGTGTGGGGATGGGTTTTTAGATTGGGTTACTTTTCTGTTACAGCTAGAGGGTTGGAGTGATTTTACTAGGTATAGGGGGTGGGTACATTAACTACACATGGGTAGATAGAGGGATTAGGAATCAGGTGATAATAAGAAATGGAGGATGGAATGGGAGGGGGAGCATAGAGGACGTCCAAGTTTGATAATGATAATCTAAAAGTTGTTTACAAATGCAAGAAGTCTGTCAGAAATACTGGAGAACTAGAACTAATAGGTTTAAAAGGAAAGGTATGATGTTTTTGGTATTGCAGAAACATGGCTAAATGATATACATGACTGGACAGTATATATTGAAGGATACTCCTATTTATCACATAACAACGATAATAAGAAAGGAGGGGGGAGTATGTTAAACAAGAATTGAACGCAAATTTTAAAAAGATGGGATAGATGGGGGTATAGACGATAAGGCAGAAACAATATGGGTTGAGCTGACAGGAAGCAAGAAGGTGGATAAATTATTGTTGGCGTATGTAATAAGCCGCCATGCCGATTAGGATGTGGAAATGATCTTCAATGCAGTTGGTAAAGGCTGCTGGTATGGGGCATGTTTGGTTATGGGGGATTTCAATTAAAGGGCATGTCCACCCCCAAAACTATAATCCCCCCAACTACTGGCCCCACCATGTAGTGTAGTTTAATCCTTACCTCACATCCCAACTCCATCTGGTTCTCCTGTAGTCCCCCCCCCAAAGTTCCAAAAACGGCCCACCAGGAGCTAGCAGGTCCATATAGGACACTGCCTGCTACCTGGCCTCCGGAGATTCCTGCCATGCGTGCTGCAGCCCTTCTCCCCCCTCCCTCCCCCTCCCTCTCCCTCTCCCTCCCCCCGTTCTACTATCCCTCCCCCTAGCATTAAAACCCTTAATATTCTGCTCCCCCCTGTCCCCAGCCCCAACACCATGTTGTTTTTTTAAAAAGCTCCCCAACCTCTACTTACCTCTCCGCTTTTCTCCGCTGCACTGAATACCGGCAGCCGCACTCGTGATTGGCTGCCGCTCAGCCAATCACAGACCGACTGCCGGTCCCGCCCTCTGCTTGCATTCTCGCAAGCAGAGGGCCGGCAGTGCGGCGGAGGATCGAGGGGGTAAGTAAGAGTTTGGGGCTGTTTAAAAAACAAACATGCGGTTGGGGCTGGGGGACATGGGGGAGCAGAATTTAAATTTCTATTTTAGGGTGGACATAGCCTTTAAAGTTATATTTGTAGCGGCTCTGGCCCAGCTCTTACCCATTCAATAAGATTTTTAGTCAAACGTACGAGGTGTCTGAGCACTCTTCTCCTTTACAATGTAAATAATTGTTTTCTACCCTCCAGCCACTTGGAATACGCTAGATACATTCATTTATATTTAAAATGTAACTCCTTCATTGTAACAACTTCAGTATCAAAAAAAGAAAACATATTAACAATCACTTGTCTGACATATTTTTAGGCTCAGTTGGTCCTTAGTCACAGACATAATTACCTGTTGCAATCGCCAACCACCTTTTTAAAAACCTCAATCAATTAAATTCCAATGTGTTAACTCTTTAGGTTACTATGCTCTCTCTATTTGTTCATATGGGAGAGAGCATAATACAGAGTTTTTAATCAAGGGGAGGAAAGTGTTGAGGATTTTAGATCATTTAGGGATGTTTTTTACATTTTTTTATTTAATTTCAATTCTCATATATATAATTAATATCTAGTATCATATTTTTTATTTCAAATTCAAAGTTTAAAGGGGGGGATATTTGTGAATCTCTTTTCCTTTCTCTCTTATAGAATTTAGGGTACCGTATATACCCGAGTATAAACCAGTTTTCAGGCTGAAAATCAGCCTGAAAACTTGGACTCGTTTATACTCGAGTCACAGCTTACCTGAGCATTCCGGCAGCCGCACGATCTTTCTCTGTACTGCGCGCCGGCCTGACGTCACAGCCGGCGCGCCGGGCAGTGACGTCGCCGCGCGCCAGTACAGGATGACGGCGGAAGCCGGAATGCAGAGCATGATTGAGGATACCGTTTCTTCAATGCGGCCCTTGGATGGAGGAAGCCCTTGCTTGGATGGAGGAGAGCCCACAGGGAATACCCACAGGTACACAACTGAACTGGGTGGGAGGGGAGGGTGGCATTCAAGATGTTTGGGAACTACACAACTCCCAGCATTGTTATTAGCTGGGAGTTGTATGTTTCCAAACATCTTAATTGCCAAGTGAGGGTGGCATTCAAGATTGTTTGGAAACTACAACTCCCAGCTAATAAGCATGCTGGGGTTGTAGTTCCAAACTCTTGAATGCCACCCTCACTTGGCATTCAAGATTTTTGGAAACTACAACTCCTTGTACTGCATATTCCAAATGAGGTACATAAAAAAACAAAGAGAAAGACTTTATTTAATAAAGTAGTGTATTGGGATAGTAGTATACAACCAATTATGGGGGGTGCTAGGCGGAGGAAGTTACTAATTAAATACATAAAAAAAAAGAGACTCCACTATATACATGGGACACAAAGTTCCATGGCACTCAAACTACCAATATCCCATAAAATAATGGTTCTTATGGGAAGGGGACCATATCCCATAATACCCCATAAATAACGTGTATGCACACTGTCGTCCAAGAATATACACTACTTTATTAAATAAAGTCTTTCTCTTTGTTTTTTTAGTACCTCATTTGGAATATGCAGTACAATTTTGGAATCCTGTGTACAAAAAGGACATCTTTGAAAAGGAAAGGGTTCATGAAGGGCAACTAAATTAAAAAGGGATTGGGGGAGCTTGAATATGAGAGGGACTTGAAAAGTTACAATTATGTACGGTGGAAAAAGGAGCTGCGTGGGGATATGATTAACTGTGTATAAATACATTAAAGGGCATGTCCACACCCAAATTATAATCCCCCCCACTACTGGCCCCACTGTGTAGTGTAAAAAATCCTTACCTCACATCCCAGCAGGGACCTGTGGGAAAAGGTGAGGTAAGTAAAGATCGGGGGAGTTCCAGTAAATCTTTTATGGCTGTTGGGGCTGGGGACAGGATAGTTACTAATGGGCAAAAGTCCAAAAATGGGGGTGGACATGCCCTTTAACGGGCCATACAGTAAACTTTGAACATGTCAGAGGACACGCGGCAATCCCTTAATACTTGAAGAAAAAAGGTTTAGGTTTAAGTTCGGAAAGGGTTTTTCACTGTGAGAACGGTAAAGCTATGGAAAATGTCTTTCAGTGGATCTTGTTAGGCAGGTTCATTGGTCAGTTTAAAAAAAAAAAAGCTGGATGAGTTTCTGCAAACAAGGAATGTTGCAAGTTACGGGTATTGATGCATAAAGTAGAGTTTTTCCCCCTTCATAAATTTGGTGGGGTTTTTTTGCCTTCCTCTGGATCAACAGTTAGGCAGGAAATGAGGATATTGCTAGATGGGTTGGACTGGATGGACGTGTGTCTTTATTCAACCTCAAAATACTATACTATACTACATACAAATTCAGAAACTTAACTACCAGGGGAGCAGGGCCTGCAACCACAATGGTGCCATCTGCTTATTTTTCCTATGATTTAATGAGGCTCCTCATAGAAAACTACTTTAGATGAAGCAGTGATATTAGCCCATCATAGTTTTATTGGGGAAGGGGGTCAGTGGTTTCTTGCAATTACGCCACTGTAGATTGCTTTAGTGGTCCAGTATCACTGTTTTTAATCTGATTGCTTGCATTTCAAGATTGTGCTTCTAGAAAATATTTAGGTAGCAGTATAGGCTGGAGAAGGAGGGAGGGATAGAATAGCTGTCCCACTTACAACCTGAAGGTAATATGTATGAAACTGCAGGGAGCACTAAGGAACATAGACAACTTAAAATAGTCCATGCAAATGCACATAATTTATTGTGCAAAATGGGGGAACTTTAATACTTGATTGTGCTGATATACTTGGGATTACTGGGGCATGGTGGATGAGAAAATGACTAGGGTCTGCTTATAGGTGGTTATGACCATTTTATGAAAAACAGAAGGATGTAAAACCGCATTAAAGGAAGATCAAGGCTAATTAGGTGATAATATGGAGGCCTTATAGTTAGAACATTAGAGTATGCTGTAAGCACCTATGATTAGTGAGGAGTATGAGGCACAGTTGCTCTTACAAATGGAATCTTCTTCCCAATAGTTCAGGTTTAATTTTGGGATATTTTCTCAAAGAAAGAATGTTGCATGTTCAAAGTGAGTTGATCAGAGATATTTCCTATTTCCACTGGATAGGACTTTTTATACTGATTTTTTTTTTTCTGGATCAACTGTTAGGCCAGAAATGTGAGTATTTGGACTGGATGGATGTATATGTCTTTATTCAACCTTAAATAGTATTTTGACTATCCAGACATTGGAGCAGTGAGGGATGCAAGTCCATAAATATGTAAAAATTTGCGACGTGAAATGTTTAGGCCATGCCTTCAATGAAGCTGCACACATTAGTGTCTATATGTTAGTGCTGTATGTGTGAGTATCTGTTTGGGAGACAGTGTGTAGGTTTTGTGTGTGTATGTGTGTGTGAGGCCTAGAGCGCCCTTTTGAGAAGCAGCAAGCCTGGTACACCCATTGTCCTAACACTCCCTACCTGGGATTCTGCGGTTACAATCCATCAGTATTTTGCTTTGGACTGGCACTTCTGCCAGTCTGGTAAGTGCGCCACAGTGTGAGAATGGATATTGAGATATTGCCTGCACTCCTGAGTTTAGAAGTAGGCGGCTTGAAGGCATTAAGCCTCTTTGATGAAACCAAACAAGGAAAGCCCACTATGGTGTAATAAAAGTGTTAGTGCTAAGATTAGTAAGAAAAAGTGCATTCAGAGCACTTGCGTTGCCTGAATGGAACAAGTTTAGTTTGGCCAGTGTTGTCAGGGTTGTTTCCAGGGGTTTGTCATGGGTCCGGTGCTTTTACCTGTTAATAAAGGATCTAGTGTAGGCATTGATAGTACAATCTCTGTGTTTGTACCTTGTTTCTATGCGCATAGATCGCGCATGCGCATAGAAGACAAGGTCCGTCGGGACCTGTCAGCTAAACGTGGGGGAGCGAGCAAGCGGGTAAGTTTCTTACCTTCTCTCCTGGCTCCTGTTTGTTCTATTGATGAATGGAAGGTAAGGCACAGCTTTACCTCCCGTTCTTCAATAGAACTGGATTACCAATCTTGAAAACGAGGGAGTACCCTTTAGTAAATCCCTGTTGGAAGGGGATCTTGGGGTTTTGGTGGATAACAAACTTAACAGGATGGTATTGTGTTGTATAAAGAGAGGTATAGATTAAGGGAGGAAAATTTTATTCTCCTCTTTACAAAGCATTGGTAAGGCCTCTGGGGCATTGTATACCAATAGAGCATGTCAGAGCACAAGTGGACAATCCTTAAGACTTGTTCCAGTTAAGAAAGGGTTTTTCACTTTGAGAAGCTATGGAAATGTCTTCCAGTGACGTTGTTATGGCAGGTTTATTGGTCAGTAAAAAAAAAAAGCTGGATGAGTTTCTGCAAACAAGAATGTTGCGAGTTTCGGCATTGATACATAAAGTAGAGTTGATCAGGGAAATTGCCGATTTCCACTGGAGTGCGAGGGAATTTTTTTACCTTCATAAATTTGGTGGGGTTTTTTGCTTTCCTCTGGATCAACAGTTAGACAGGAAATGAGGATATTGCTAGAGTGGTTGGACTGGATGGTTCTATGTCTTTTATTCAACTAAATAACCATACTATACACTAAATCATAGGTGCCCAAAATGTAGGCCACAGTCGTTCCTATATTAAAAAAAAAAAAAAAGTTTAGCCTGCAACATCATGTGAATTTGGCACCCTGCCCTAAATGTAAATTGTTAAGAATATCTCAGTAGTATGGATCCATGCAGAAACGTTGTTTGTGTGCCTGGCAGGGAAGACAAGATAATACTATTAAAACAATTTCCCTGATTTCCCGCTCACTAGCTCGGCCTTGGATGCCGAGAAGGCATTTGATAGGGTTAGTGGACCTTTCTTAAATTCACCCTTGACCTGTAGGAATAGGCCCTATTACAATAGATAAGATAGTGGTCTATATCATCCACGAATAGAGCCGGAATTAAAAATCAATGGTTCCTTCTACCTTATGCCCAATCCTAACCGAAACCAGGCAGGGTTCCCCCTATCCCCCCTTGCTATACATCCTCACCATGAAACACCTGCTGAGCACTTCGTCCAACTCAAATACTGGTGGTATAAAAGTGGACTCATCAACATACCGGTACTAATCAGCTACACTGGTGACGTCCTAATTTATGTCCATACACCACACATATCACTCCCTTCCATTATACATGTATTAGACCACTTTGGCACCCTAAGTAATAAAAAAAAAATTCAAACCATTCCCATTAGGTCTCCGAAATCCTTTTTCAACCTCACAAGGCGTATTCTCCTTTTAGTTTATGCGGTCTGGGACATACCATAGATTTAATACTCCACATTAACACGCTGCAAAAGGAGCACTGGACTACCGAACTTAAGCCTATACCACACAGTTCCATCATTCTAATTGAAACTGTGGATTCAATTAGAATTCGCCACAGTACAATTCCCCTGCAATGTCTCCCATGTTTAATACCAGAACATAGACCATCCTCTATATAAGATAGTTTTTTGTACCATACAGGGCTGGATTTATAATTTTTTCTCCCCTAGGCCACAGTGTGAGCAATTTTTGTGCAGCTTGGAAAAGGGCAGTTTTCATAATTTTATGAAACTCTGATAACATGGGGACTCTTAACGCTGTGGCTCTGCAGGGGAACAGGCTCCCAGCACACAAGGGTAAATTACCAGTGATCCACATCGGTTTGAGTGAAGGGGGCAATCGATAGGTGCTCTCCGCCACACCTTTTTTTTTTAAGGGGCAGGGGTTTTTTATTCCGCGCCTTTTCCGAAGGGCGCAACTGACACAAGTGTCTCACTCTACTTAATAGAGAAGAGGCCCTGATCTGATGAAATTACTTAATATTAATCTGTGCCTTTTAATTTTTTCTAAATTTTTAACTAACAAATACAACAAAAATCCTATTTGCGACTGGATCTTTTTGATCCATCCACAAATACTATAGTAAGCTATCTGTGTGATGGCTTACTATATAGCAGGTACTGAGCTGTGATCGAAAAGCTGATAACAGTGCAGTACCTCCACTCGATCACCAGGCCAACATTGGGACAGCTAACTATAGCAGGTACTGAATGGGGATCGCAGTTCTGTACCTTACACTGAACCACCCGGAAGTTCTGTTTGTGAATGGATCTTTTGATCATTCTCTTTGGGCAGGTGGAGAAAACCAATTTTTTAAAATTAGCTTTATAGTTGGGGGGGCGGTGCAGTCTCAGATCATCTTAGGGAATGATAACGAACTTGGGAAATGTGCATTTATGCCCGTATTCCAAGTCAAAATCCAAAGTCATATTCAAAGTCAAATAGAAAAATCACTTCCCGGAAAGCATATTCCAGGAAATGATTTTTCATTGATTGGCTAAGACCAATTTAGAACGGATCAGTGCAGTACCTCAACTAGAGATCACCAGGAGCAGCACAGGGGAACACCCAATCCCACATCGGATTTTTATGAAACCGATGGGGGATAAGGGGGGCACTTGAATGCGCCCCTAGCTACTTAAAGTTGCAGTATGCAGCAAAAGTGCCCAGGGCCACTCCTGATTGCGATCAGGCTGCATTCGGCCTGTGGGCCTCGTTTTGAGCACCAATGCCTATACGATCAGCAATTGAGGGGTTAAATACCAGGGATCCCCACATTGGTTCCGGCAAAACCGATGGGGGATGAGGGAGCAAGGGGAACCAGAATGGTACCCCCCAAGTGCTCCCAACACACGCAATGGTTTTTGAATGCTAAATGTTACAGGGGAGCCGATGATTCTTGTGCAAACAGCAACAAAAAAGCCCTTTTCTCACAGTAGGAAGAATGGTCCTTCCTAGGTCTGGAAAACAACTATCGTCCCACTTACTTAACCTGGGTGGTCAAAACTGAACATATTATGCGAATGGAGGATCTCACCTCATTTAAGATAGTTACAACCAATTCCGTAAACCTGGACCCATGGGTTCTGTACAGGGAAACGGAAAAACAACAAAACCCTATTGATTCTCCTTATACCATGTACAACTGACATATAACTTAACCAAGATACAATATCTAACTTTAGTATAGTAAAGAGGACATTAAAGAACTTAATGCAACTCAAGCTGAAATTGCTAAAGTATTTATCTAGTATTGTACTGTTGTAATCACAAACAGGCTGTAAAAGGGTTAATAAGTGTTTGGTTTTTTTTTTTTCCCTCTCTTTCTGGCTCTTGCATATTGGTGTGGGGGTTGGGGCCTATTAGTTAAATAGGATTCACAGTGTTGGGCCGTGGTTTGGACCTAACAAAAGGAAGTTTCCTGTGAGTGTAACGAACTTGTGAGTGGCCCTTTCTCTTAAGGACCTGATCTCAAGGACTAAAAAAAGGACACTTAATATATTGATGGTTGTATGGTGTGTGTGAAAGTTTGAAAATAAGGATTGTTTGACAGTTTGAAATAAAGGATTGTTTGTACTGTTAAAAACTGTGTGCAGGATTGAGTGTGCAGTAAGCAGACTAATCTTTCTTTTCCAGTTAAAGGGGTGTGCTGGACTTTAGTATTGTACCTGTTGTAATCACAAACAGGCTGTAAAAGGGTTAATAAGTGTTTGGTTTTTTTTTTTTTTCCCCTCTCTTTCTGGCTCTTGCACTAATTGTGTGGGGGTTGGGGCCTATTAGTTAAATAGGATTCACAGTGTTGGGCCTGTGGTTTGGACCTAACAAAAGGAAGTTTCCTGTGAGTGTAACGAACTTGTGAGGGCCCTTTCTCTTAAGGACCTTGATCTCAAGGACATAAAAAAAGGACATTGAACAAGAAGGCAATTAAACAAGGTTTGTGCGTCACTGTGTTGGTGTGGTGTATTAGAAGGACATTGTCAGTACCATGCAATGTGCATCGTGCACAGTATAGGAACTGGAGCAGACGTTCCGGGGAACCTATGTCTGTGTCAGGTGTGAGTGGGTTGCCCGTTTGGAAGCTGAGGTGGGAGGTCTAAGGGGGCAGCTTGCAGCATTGCGGGGATTGGCAGAACTGGGGGGTCAGCAGGCACGGCTGGGGCCAGTATAGAGGGGGTGGAAGAGGGACAAGAAAGGATGGAGAGAGGAGGTAGTTTGTTAGGGTTACTAGGGGAAGTGGGGGACGGAAGAGTAGGGGGGCTTCTTCCCAGATTGTCCACCAACAGATTTGCCGCCTTAGGTAATGAAGTGGAGGAGGACGCCTCGGAATTAGCATGTATGAGGGGGCTAGTCCCTTGAGCACCCAGGGGACTGCCATCTCTGACAGGGAGGAGGAACGAAGGGTCAGGAATGCAAGGCAGGTGGTAGTGGTAGGGGACTCCATTATAAGGAGGTAGTAGATAGGGTAATCTGCCCAAGACCCTACATGCCGAACTGTGTGTTGCCTGCCTGGTGCTAGGGTTCGGCATGTGGTGGATCGTGTAGACAGATTATTGGTGGGGGCCGGGTGTGACCCGGCGGTCTTGGTTCAACATTGGTGCCAATGACAAAGTTAGAGGTGAGGTGAGGTCCTTAAACATGATTTCCGAGAACTAGGGCCAAGATAAAAGCAAGGACCTCCAGGGTAGTGTTTTCAGAAATACTACCGCAGCCACGTGCTAAGCCAGGGAGACAGCGGGAGCTTAGGAGCATTAATGCGTGGCTAAGAAGTGGTGTAAGGAAGAAGGGTTGGGTTTATTGAGAACTGGGCAGACTTTGCTGTCGGCTACAGGCTCTTTAGTGGGATGGGTTGCACCTCACTGATGGTGGTGCAGCTGTTTTAGGGGAGAAGATGGCTAGAGGGTTGGAGGAGATTTTAAACTAGGTTTGGGGGGGGAGGGTATTAGCAGTCTCACTGGGATAGATTGTCCAGGAGGAAAGCAGGGTGTAGATAGGCCGTGGTGGGTGGAAAGGGGGTGGGGCTAGCATAGGGGATAGGGAGGAATGTGTATCAAAGTGTACGAATAAATTACAGGATCATAATCTAAAAGATGTTTGCAAATGCGAGAAGCCTGGCTGACAAAATGGGTGAATTGGAAATGATGGCATTGAATGAAAAGTATGATGTAATAGGTATAGCAGAAACGTGGTTGAACAGTTCTCACGACTGGCTGTAAATATAGAAGGATATGCCTTGTTTTAGGCAGGACAGAAAAAAAGGAAAGAGGGAGTAGAGTATGTGTATATGTAAAAAAAGAATTGAAGCCAAAATTTAAAAGAAGAGATAACTGGTGATATGGATGATAAAGTGGAGGCATATGGGTGGATTAGGCAACAGGAAAGGGGGGTAATGTCATTGTTGGTGTCTGCTATAAGCCGCCAAATGCTAGCAGAGAGGAGGGGAGTATCCCAAATAAGCAGTAGGAGGCCTATGAGTCACCATCTATTTCATAATATTCCAAATGAGGCCTTACCAATGCTTTGTAAAGAGGGAGAATAACATTTTCCTCCCTTGAGGATTATCTTGTACCTTATCTGTTTGTCCCTTGCAGACACCTTTATATGACTTTGTTAACACCTTCCACACGGATATTCCTTTTTTCTGGCTATTTGTACTATGAGCCAAATGTTGTATAAATATCAGAGAGCACCACAGTTTCATTGTATTCAGCTTAAAAAAGGAACTAGAATGTTCTAAAAGCTTGCTATGATTATCTTATACAATCTGGCGGCCCAAATAGCACCACTTTGGAAAGGCTTACAGGCAAGCAACTGCAGTCCGACTTCTTAAAAAGTATACATTTTTATTGATACATCCTTAAAATTGCTTCCTAGCAAACACATCAGGGTATAACATCGTGGTCTGGCGCGTTTCGGATCGACGATCCTTTATCATAAATGGGTCTATGTTATGATGTTATACCCTGATGTGTTTGCTAAGAAGCAATTTTAAGTATGTATCAATAAAAATTTATACTTTTTAAGAAGTCGGACTGCAGCTGCTTGCCTGTAAGCCTTTACAAAGTGGTGCTATTTGGGCCGCCAGATTGCAGGAGTAGTATGGATGTTTGACTGGGGTTTGGAACAACCCAAGACGGCAGCACGCTTTAGGCTATTACAACGAGGAAGATTCAGTCAGGCCCAACAGTAGTAACCATCAAGAGCGGGTTCTACCGTACATGGATGTACGACGTGGGGAGAGGTAAACTGGCCTGGAGCTTAAATTTTTTGGTATTTTTGATATTATGATTATCTTAGTTAGCCAATAAATGTATCACATTTATACCACTTTTATTTTTTATTTCAAAAGGGTTACCCTGTAAACATTGCTTTCTTACACTCCTTGTTACAGTTTTTATAATCCCTAAAGGTCCTTTCCGTTCCCTCTGACCTAAAGGTTTTAAAGGGCATCTATAGTGAAAAAAACACAATGGCCCATTGCAAAGTTAAATTCATGTACTCTGTGCTGCCTTTATCCTATCTCTGTCAGTGACAGTGTTTTTCTATGGTGTCAGATCTCTGTGCCGCACTCCCCCTTTCCCCCTCCCGTTACCTCCTCCATGTCTCAACTCCGGCTAAGTTCAACAGCACAATGGCCAATTGAAAGCAAGCTGTCCTGGAGACACGGATTTAGATGTGAACTGGATTAAAATCCCCTCATACACAGTCCACTTCTGTTCAGTACCTTTACCTGATAATAGCTTTATCCCAGTTGACATTTTGAAGAGCTATTTTTAACCGGGTAAAATTTGCCTTCACGAAATTAAAAGTCTTTGTTAACCCAGCGCACTTTTCCTTTCGATAACATAGTCCAAACAACACTATTTCATGGTCACTATTCCCTAGGCCTCCAGTTACCTTTATATCTATAATGCGCTCCATGATGTTAGATATTACCAGATCCAACAGAGCTCCTTTTCTAGTAGGAACTTCAACCACCTGTGAGAGAAAATAATCCTGCAGCAAATTCAGGAACTCATCGCCTTTTTCTGTGATGGCAGTTCCACTACACCAATCAATGTCAGGGTAATTAGTCCCCCATAATGAGCACACTCCCCAAACTTGCAGCCCTTGCCAACTGCATATGAAGCTGACTCACCTCCTCTCTGCTAGCATTTGGCAGCTTATAGCAGACACCAACAGTGACATTACTCCCTTTCCTGTTGCCGAATTCCACCCATATTGCCTCCGTGTTTAACATTCATATTGCCAGTTATCACTTCTTTTAAATGTGGCTTCAATTCTTTTTTAACATAAACACATACTCCTCCCCTTTCCTTTTTTCTCTGCCCTGCCTAAACAAGGCGTATCCTTCTAAATTTACAGCCCAGTCATGAAAACTGTTCAACCACGTTTCTGCTGTACCTATTACATCATACTTTTACATATTATATTCAATGCCATAATTTCCAATTCACCCATTTTGTCAGCCAGGCTTCTTGCATTTTCAAACATACTTTTTAGATTATGATCCTGTAATTTATTTATAGACTTTAATACACATGCCACCCTATCCCCTATGCTAGCCCCACCCCCCTTTCCACCCACCACTGGCCTATCTACACCCTGCTTTCCTCCTGGGCCATCTATCTCAGTGAGACTGCTAATACCCTCCCCCCCCAACCTAGTTTAAAATCACCTCCAACCCTCTAGCCATCTTCTCCCCTAAAACAGCTGCACCTCCACCACCACATGCTGAACCCTAGCACCAGGCAGGCAACATACAGTTCGGAATGTAGGGTCTTGGCGGCAGATTACCCTATCTACCTTCTTTATAATGGAGTCTGCCCCTGGTTCCTATACATGTGGCAGGATGCACATTGCATGGTACTAACAAAACTGTCCCTTCTAATACAGTAGTATTTTCTAATCAGCAATTTAGGGCACAAAGCAATTGTGAAAAATTTTGTTCAGCTACAATATGATGCAAAGTGAACATCTTTCATCATCTAATTTCATATATTATCATCTGATGGTGCTTTACAGTCTATTGGACACTGTAAGTACTATGGAATGACTTCTATATACAAATCACCTAACTAACCTCCCCACAGGGATCATTTGTTTGGGTAAATAGTAGCAGGGCCCATACCCTCTGATTGCGGAGCCCATATGCATGATCAGTTGGAAGTCCGGGTCCGGTCGTTTAAACAGCTGATCATGCGTATATTTTTCATTCATACTTGCGATGAGCTGTTTAAAAACATCATGGAGGGGGTAGGGGCCCAGCCTCCAAGCTTGCAGGAGGGCCTGGGCCCCTGCAGTTATGCATTTGACTGTACTGTACATTGCTTAATTTCCCCGGCGCTCTGGATTGCCGGCAGCCGCGTCTGTGATTGGCTGCCTACGTGAAAAGTGGAGTTAGCCTTTAAATAAAAGGTAAAAAAGCAGACACTTAAGTGTTTTGATTACATTTATGTGCATTCTCCTTATGCACTGTTTACAGAAGTACTTATATGAGAATGTGGGACTCTTTGTATAAACAAATCTTTGGTGTGATTGTGAAAGTCCTCTACCAAGCGATTATGTTCAGAATCGCATGTGATTTCGTGTGCAATTTTGTTGCGTTGGCACATGCATTTTTTTTCAAGTATTGAAAAACGCATGCGATTGCGATTTAAAATGTGGAACGCAAATTGCAACCGTAAACGTGTTTTCGGTGCTTTGCCGGGGTTTCAATGATATATATATATAAAAAAAAAAACGCAAGCGCAAACGCAAAAAAAGCGCAGCATTGTGGCCTAGCCCCAACAGTCATTTTTAGGTCTTTTCTATTATGGACTGTAATATTCTGTAAGAGATCACAGGCGCACAGCACTGGGACTATTTCAAGAACATATGCAAATATTCTTCATCATATGGACTTGTTTCGGCGTCCCATGGGGGCTGGTCTTAAAGGAGAACTATATTTAAAAAAATTTAAATCCTAATGTGAAAGTGTTTCTCCCCAGAACACCTTTACATTGAAAGATTCTTCTCTAGTAAGTTGCATTTAGTATATTTAAGTAATAGATTCTATAACAAAAAAGGCTGCCATGTTGTTGCCAGTACAACTCATAGCCCTGGTTGGCTTCAATGAGCCACGCCCCCCTGACCCAAGGATTCACTGTCTGAATGCACAGTTTCTAGCTTCCATTTCTAGCGAACAATACATTTTTTAAATGTACCTGAACTCATTGAGTGCCCATATACCTTTTTAGGATTAAAACAAAACTTTATTACCAAAATAATAATTACCTGGATTGACACAACTAACCTTATTGTAATTATTTCTTAGACAGTCCGCCATGTAGCCAATGGAATTTACACTTCTTTGCAGAGCATGCTTTACCATTGGCTACATTTCGGACTGTGTAAAAGGACCCATACGCAGAGGAAAATTTAATGTAAATACAGCTGTTAGGTAAATTACCCAGGGTTGATGACTAAAGCTTCACACACACGTGCGATTGCAGGGGCCGACCCTACGCCCAATGTGTATGCATGGCAGTTCCCTACACTGCAGAAAAAAGTTGACACACGATGTGTATGCACGGCCATTTTCAGCTTTGTTGGCCAGAACGGCAGTTCGGTTGAAGAACTACCCAGCCGGTCGGGGATCATTTTGGCAGACAAAGTGCCCATACACGGCACGATTATCGACTGAAATGGCCGTGCATACACACAGGTTTACCGTATATACTAGAGTATAAACCGAAGTTTTCAAGCTTTAAAAAAAACCCTGAAAAGCGTACCTCTTTTTATATTCAAGTCAATCTTTCTCTCACCTTGTCTGGCAGCCTGGCGCTGAGTAGTGATGTTATCCAGAAGTGCAGAGGATCCGGAGCATGCGGCCGTCAGACAAGGTAGGAGAAGGCAACAAGTTCCCAATATTTCCAAATAAAAGTAAAACCTACTGTATTTGTGAATATAGCAAACCAACCAAAAAGGTTGGTTTGTTATATGCACGAATAAAGGAGGATTTACCCCTATTGGCCACTGTAGATGTTTGGAATCTACAACTCCCAGCAATTAAGCATCATTTCCAAAACATGTGGAGTGGCAAGGAATTGGGGGTTACTGTGAGATTTACTCTACATTTAAAGGGCAACTAACCATACAGAATCAGGAGGATGGTATCTATTGTTAAGGATTGCCTTCTGATTCTGAATTGTTTTGAGGCTTTAGTTGCCCTTTAAATGGACAGCAAAGTTCCCATACAGCAATAGCCATACAGAATTTGGCTATTACTGTATGGGACTACTGTATGGAAATTCTGCTGTCTATTTAAAGGGCAACTAAAGCCTCAATACAAAACAGAATCAGAAGGCAGTAGTGGTCACTTTTTCTACCCTCGGTTTATACGAGTCAAATACTTTTACTCCCTTTTACTCCCTTTTCCAGGAAAAATTGTGCGCCTCGGTTTATACTTTGGTAGGTTTATATTCGAGTATATGCAATACATTTACACTGTACCTTCTTTTATCTTCCTTATAAGCCATTCCCAGTTTAAGCCACTCCCAGTTTCAGACATACCCCCATTTAAGCCATCGCATATTCAAAAGTGCACAATAGTGTTGGCCAATTGGTGTGGCCACACTAGTTGTGCTGGTGCCTGTGATCAGATTATCTTACCGCATGAGATTACCATTTTTGGTGCGATTGCATACGCAAATGTGCTTGCTCAATGTGGCCTCGGCCAAAGTCACATGGTATACATCACAGAACAAACATATTGCACAGGCTCTGTCTGCAAGTCTTTTATGGGATGTATGGAATATCAGATCAACAGGATCCCCCATGACATCTATTATTAGTGCCAGTGTTTAGGCAATACGTGACAAATTACTTGCCCTTCATGGCCCACAACAGTTGATCCCCCACCTGGCTCAGTCATCATATGTGGCAAATTGTCCATTGCAAACTAGCTATTCTCCCGTGGCACATCGTTTGAAAACAGCAGATTTTATTAAACAGGTTGATTGTTATGTTTGCATAACATTTGTACTTTTATGTCATTTTGTGTCCTTGCACTGGGCACTTTATTTTTGGATACTGTTTTTATGCGGTTTAGAACCAAATAAAGCTTTTAAAACCCATTTGGCTGGACTTTCACCCTTATTTTATAAAAGTAAGTGGTTTTATGTATTTAATATATGTTTTATTGGATTTTAACTGGATAAGAATTTTTAAAACAACTTGTTCTTTTTATATCTTTTACGTGAGCGCAACCAATCAATACTAAAGGAACTGTAAGATTTTATTAAACACTCGGTAGATTTGGTAAATCTGGACTTTTTGCCCACAGATGTTCAATTGGATTAGTGTCTGAGCCAGATCCTTCTTTGTTTTGCGTTGTATGGAGAAGGTTGTGATTATGTTGATAGAAGAGGTTTCTCTCTTTCTAAAAGATGCTTAAAGGTTTTTCACAAAATACTCCTACAAGCGACTGTATATGATTCTATTCACATAAAGAACTAGTTTCATCTTAAGAAAAGCAGCCTAAAGAATAATGCTGGCTCCATTTTTATTTATTGTGGGTATGGTGTTGTTTTGATGATGGTATTATGGGCAAATACAGTAGGCTTAACACTGGCCTCACTAGACTAGAAATATATTTTGTACATGGTTGTGGGAGATTAAATGCACCTTTTTGCAAAGTTCCAATATTCCTCCAAGAAGGCCCACATTTAACACTGAAAATAATCCATTTACATAAAGTTAAAAACCTTTGTAATTTTTTAAATTTTGATATAAAAATGTATATTGTATAATTTACACTGCTATGCTTTTAACATGGTAGTAGTAATCATCAAGGAAGAAGTAAAGGCTTAAATCAACATTTATTGTTATGACTTTATTGTATTTTAATACTGTACAGCGCTGCGTCCCCAAGTGGCGCTATATAAATAAATACATACATACATTTATTTTACAAGTACAGTATGTATTGCTCAGTTGATTTCTGCTTTTGCCCACAGTCACTGTAAAGAACCATTACCCATATTATTCTCACACCTCTCTGGAAGTAAATTTTCTTACAGTATTTTCAGATCTTACAGTACTTTCCTAGCCAAGAGTGTAGTCCTTTCTCTACCAATCAGAAAGAATGTAGTCACAAGTTTGCACAAAGCTAATCTAAAAGCATGCTAGAGTCCTCTAAGAGGAGCGGGAAGTGTCAGGCAAGCATTACACACACAGAGGCTTCTACTAACAATAAGGAAATAAGGAGCAATTTTAGTTGGGGGGGGGGGGTTACGGTTGCAGAGGACATGCCCTTTAAGAAAAACAATGTACCTCTTTACATTATAATATAAAAATATTAAGTCACCTTGGAGTTCCGAGCATTAGGGGCCAAATTAAAAGTAAGGACCCCAAGGGTGGTGTTTTTTTAGAAATACTACTGCAGCTACGTGCTGTGATGGGGATGGGTTTTTAGATTGGGTTGACTTTTCTGTTACAGGCTAGAGGGTTGGAGTAGATTTTAAACTAGGTATAGGGGGTGGGTACATTAGACTACACATGGGTAGATAGAGGGATTAGGAATCAGGTGGATAATAAGATAATGGAGGATGGAAATGGGGGAGGGGGAGCATAGAGGACGTCCAAGTTTGATAATGATAATCTAAAATGTATGTTTACAAATGCAAGAAGTCTGTCAGGAAATACTGGAGAACTAGAACTAATAGGTTTAAAAGGAAAGGTATGATGTTTTTGGTATTGCAGAAACATGGCTAAATGATATACATGACTGGACAGTATATATTGAAGGATACTCCTTATTTATACATAAACAACGATAATAAGAAAGGAGGGGGGAGTATGTTAAACAAGAATTGAAGCCAAATTTTAAAAAGATGGGATAGATGGGGGTATAGACGATAAGGCAGAAACAATATGGGTTGAGCTGACAGGAAGCAAGAAGGTGGATAAATTAATTGTTGGCGTATGTAATAAGCCGCCAAATGCCAGTTAGGATGTGGAAATGAATCTTCATATGCAGTTGGTAAAGGCTGCTGGTATGGGGCATGTTTTGGTTATGGGGGATTTCAATTAAAGGGCATGTCCACCCCCAAAACTATAATCCCCCCAACTACTGGCCCCACCATGTAGTGTAGTTTAATCCTTACCTCACATCCCAACTCCATCTGGTTCTCCTGTAGTCCCCCCCCCAAAGTTCCAAAAACTGCCCACCAGGAGGCTAGATCACTATAGGACACTGCTGCACCTGGCCTCCGGAGATTCCTGCCATGCGTGCTGCAGCCCTTCTCCCCCTCCCTCCCCCTCCCCTCTCCCTCTCCCTCCGTTCTACTATC
Source organism: Hymenochirus boettgeri (assembly GCA_019447015.1). Lineage (NCBI taxonomy): Eukaryota > Metazoa > Chordata > Amphibia > Anura > Pipidae > Hymenochirus > Hymenochirus boettgeri. The sequence goes on from CM033477.1 coordinate 82,807,323, forward strand.
CCTCCCCCTAGCATTAAAACCCCTTAATATTCTGTCCCCCATGTCCCCAGCCAACCGCATGTTTGTTTTTTTAAAAAGCTCCCCAACTCTACTTACCTCTCCGCTTTTCTCCGCTGACTGAATGACCGGCAGCCGCATCCGTGATTGGCTGCCGCTCAGCCAATCACAGACGCGACTGCCGGTCCGCCCCTCTGCTTGCATTCTCGCAAGCAGAGGGCGGCAGTGCGGGAGGATCGAGGGGAGGTAAGTAAGAGTTTGGGGGGCTGTTTAAAAAAAACAAAACATGCGGTTGGGGCTGGGGGACATGGGGGAGCAGAATATTAAATTTCTATTTTAGGGGTGGACATAGCCTTTAAAGTTATATTTGTAGCGGCTCTGGCCCAGCTCTTACCCATTCAATCAGATTTTTAGTCAAACGTACTGAGGTGTCTGAGCACTCTTCTCCTTTTACAATGTAAATAATTGGTTTTCTACCTCCGCACCACTTGGAATACGCTAGATAGCATTCATTTATATTTAAAAATGTAACTCCTTCATTGTAACAACTTCAAGTATCAAAAAAAGAAAACATATTAACAATCACTTGTCTGACATATTTTTAGGCTCAGTTGGTCCTTAGTCACAGACATAATTACACTGTTGCAATCGCCAACCACCTTTTTAAAAACCTCAATCAATTAAAATTCCAATGTGTTAACTCTTTAGGTTACTATGCTCTCTCTATTTGTTCATATGGGAGAGAGCATAATACAGAGTTTTTAATCAAGGGGAGGAAAGTGTTGAGGATTATAGATCATTTAGGGATGTTTTTATTACATTTTTTTATTTAATTTCAATTCTCATATTATTATAATTAATATCTAGTATCATATTTTTATTTCAAATTCAAAGGTTTAAAGGGGGGGGATATTTGTGAATCTCCTTTCCTTTTCTCTCTTATAGAATTTAGGGTACCGTATATACCCGAGTATAAACCGAGTTTTTCAGGCTGAAAAATCTGGAAACTACAACTCCCAGCTAATAAAGCATGCTGGGAGTTGTAGTTTCCAAACATCTTGAATGCCAAGTGAGGGTGGCATTCAAGATGTTTGGAAACTACAACTCCCATCCTTTATTAGCTGGGAGTTGTAGTTTCCAAACATCTTGAATGCCAAGTTTCTACCCTCGGTTTATACTCGAGTCAACAACTTTTATTAGGATTTTAGCTGAAATTGGGTACCTCGGTTTATACTTGGGTCGGTTTATACTCGAGTATATACGGTACATTAAAAGTGTCAGACTTTATGTATCAATACCAGTAACTTGCAACATTCCTTGTTTGCAGAAATTCATCCAGCTTTTTTTTTTAAACTGACCAATGAACCTGCCATTACAACGTCCACTGGAAGACAGTTTTTGTAAAGAGGGAGAATTACATTTTCCTCCCTTGAATCCATACCTCTCTTTATACAAGACAATACCATGCTGGCTCTGGCTGTTGCCGCCTGGCACTGCTTGCTACCTTAAAGTTTGTTATCCACCAAAACTCCAAGATCCCTTTCCAACAGGGATTCACTTAACACAGAGCCATTTATAGTATAAGTAGCACAAGTATTTTTAAGTCCAAAATGCATCACCTTACATTTATCAACATTGAATTTCATCTGCCACTTAGCAGCCCAATGTGATAATCTATCTAGATCCCCTTGCAACGATTGCACATCCTCTGAAGTTTTTAATGGTCGACAAAGTTTTGTGTCATCAGCAAACACAGAAACCTTGCTGACAATACCCACTTCCAAATCATTAATAAATAGATTAAATAGAAGCGGCCCCAACACTGTGGCACCCCACTTAGCACTTTAGTCCATAATAATGAAGCCCCATTAACAACTACTCTCTGCATCCTATTCTTTAACCAATTTCATGGTCACTATTCCCTAAGCCTCCAGTTACCTTTATATCTATATTATATCTAGTAGGAACCTCAACCACCTGTGAGAGAAAATTATCCTGCAGCAGTGATGGCAGTTCCACCACACCAATCAATGTCAGGGTAATTGAAGTCCCCCATAATGAGCACACTCCCCAAACTTGCAGCCCTTGCCAACTGCATATGAAGTTGACTCACCTCCTCTCTGCTAGCATTTGGCGGCTTATAGCAGACACCAACAATGACATTACCCCCTTTCCTGTTGCCTAATTCCACCCATATTGCCTCCACTTTATCATCCATAACACCAGCTATCTCTTCTTTTAAATTTGGCTTCAATTCTTTTTTAACATATACACATACTCCTCCCCCTTTCCTTTTTTTTCTGTCCTGCCTAAACAAGGCATATCCTTCTATATTTACAGCCCAGTCGTGAGAACTGTTCAACCTTCTTGTTTCAATGTCCTTTTTTTATGTCCTTGAGATCAAGGTCTTAAAGAGAAAGGGCCACTCACAAGTTCGTTACACTCACAGGAAACTTCCTTTTGTTAGGTCCAAACGTTTAAGCACTTTACATTTTAAGAATACAGTAAGTTCTTGTGTTTTAATGCAATGGATATTTAGCACTTTACCAAGAATTGGTTATGCTTATACACGGTTTTTAAACATTTGTTATATATAGCAATATCGACAGTTTTTAAATATTTTTGAGAAAGGGGGAGTGGTTAATTGTCACGCATCATTTCCTGTTTTAAGCTTTAAATGTTTGAGTTGCAGTGCACCAATTACAATTGAGAAAGGGCACAGTGAAGCTCGAAACATGTTGTGTTTGCACATGTGAGTGTGACTGCCGGTTGCAGTTATACTGCCTTCTGCCTTAGTGTTACCTCTATCAATTTGATATACGTTTACATTCTAGGAAATGCCTTCCTACTCGGGATTGTTAGTCTCCATTTGCTATACTATTTAAGTGCTCTCTAACTCGATCTTTCAATTGTCTTGTGGTTCTCCCCACATATTTGTTTTTGGCACTTCAAACAGGATAACAAATATACAACCATTTTTGTGTTGCAGTTGATATAATCAAGGATTTCATACTCCTTTCTGGTAACATTCGATTGAAGTTTTTCCAATTTTAATAAATTCACAAGTTCTACAAACATAGGTATTCCATTATAAACTACACTGAGGTCTGATTTTTCTTATTAATTTGGCTTGAAGAGCCAAATTACTGTTCTTTCCATTTCTTCTTCTTCCGTCTTATTCTTCCGCTTTTTTGGACTGTATCTCCTTCCACAGTTTTTGAGCTAAAGACATGAAATTTGGTACAGAGTTGCAGGGCATATAGAAGAAGTCTTCTGGCTAAGGAATCCGCGGAAGCGTTACGGTGTTATCTGCGTATTTCGGGACTAATGTGGATGTTTCAATACAGTTTGTTTCATGGTGACAAATAACCCCCAACCCCCCACATAGAAACAGGTACACCCACCTACTGACCTACCTCTCCATTCCCATGGAAGCCATAGGAAGGGTAACTAGTCAAAAATTAATTTTGATCAATTATCAATGAAAGTTAGTTATATAGTCATACATGCAAAAAACACATACCCCGTCAACCAGACCCAGGTACACACACCTACTGATCTACTTATCTATTACTGTGGCAGCCATACATAAAGGGTAACTAAAGTAAAAAAAAAATTTTGATCAATAATCAAAAAAGTTTGTTTTTTTTAACCCCCACGTGGCACAGGTACACACACCTACTGTCCTACGCTTGCATTTTCATGGCAGCCCTATTTAAAGGATAACTATAGTAAAAAAAAACTTTCGACTTATCATCAACAAAGTTTTTTTTGTTTTTTTTTAATCCCCAACCTTACCCAGGTACACACTTCCATTACTGTGGCGGCCATACTTAAAGGGTAACTAAAGTAAAAAAAACTAATTTTGACCAATCATCAAAAAAGTTTGTTTTTTTAACCCTCAACCTGAGAAAGGTACGCATACCTACTGACCTACTCTTCCATTTTTGTGGCAGACATACTTAAAGGGTAACTATAGTCAAAATAAATTTTAATCAATAATCAAAATAGCTTGTTTTTTTAACTTCCAACCTGACACAGGTACATACACCAACTGAGGTACCCATTCATTCATGTGGCAATCAAATTTAAAGGGTAAGTATAGTAAAAAAAAACACATTTTGACAAATCAAAAAAAGTTACTCTTTTATCCCCCAACCTGACACATGTACACACACCAACTGACCTCCCTTTAATTCATGTGACAGCCATATTTAAAGGGTAAGTATAAGTAAAAAAACAACAATGTCCTCATCATTAGCATTATTGAGTTTTAAAATCTGCAGCACAAACACACACATTCCATTCCAAAATGGGCCTTTCAAGCCAAATTCAAAGTTTATACTTAAACTTTCCCTTTCTAGTTAAAACTTTTCTTTCTCTCACTCAAAAGATCTTCTCTAGCGCTTGCTATTCTAAAAGCTCTTTCAATTCTCTGTTTAATACAGGGGTGCCCAACCCAGCCAATGCTGGGGGCCGCACAAGCGGCACTAAGCACTGTGAGCGGGCCACAGGGAGTAGCTCCGCCCCCGAGCCGCCCCTTTCCACGTCCACACGCGGCTCTGTGCGGGTCACGAAAAAATGCGGCCGGGCTAATTGCGGCACGCAGGTTGGGCATCACTGATTTATTATATCCTCTATTTACCAACCTCTCCGTTAAGTCCATAGCTGATATTTTAAAGGATATATCAGATTTCAATTTCCCTGACATAGATTGGAGTAAGGGAACTGCCAGCACCTCAAAAGATTCTTAAGTCTTCTTTATGAGCATTTCTTTCACAGATAGTAAAAGTTCCTACTAGACAGGATGCGTTGTTGGATCTGGTGATATCTATTAACCCTGAGCTCATTTTGGAGATGAAGGTAATGGGAAGCTTAGGGAATAGTGATCATGATACAGTGTCCTTTAATATAGGTTGCAAAAAACAAAAGTGCACTGGGTTAACAAACCTTTAACTTTAGGAAAGCTAATTTTATGTTGTTAAAGGATTCACTCTTGCTCATAGATGGGGGGTTGTTCTTAGGTAAAGATATTGAGCAGAAGTAGACTGCTTTTAAAGGGATATTAAACTATTACATTTCTAAATTGATACCTTTAGGGAACAAGTGTAATGGGATCATATCCTGGACTTTGTCTCCAGAACTGATCTTATTTGTAGTAGTAGACACCATGTATTTATGGGAAATAGATTGTTGCAGACAATTTTATTTGGCTTTTATGAAGAAGATTTTGATAGTGTGCCACATAGGCAACTAATGTATAAACTGAGGACAGTTGGCCTGGAAAAATAAATTTGTACATGGATAGAGAATTGATTATTGGGTCGAAAATAGAGAGTTGTGGTCAATGGACCCAAGTGGAGTGACTCGGGGGTTCTGTACTGTGGCCATTTCTTTTTAATCTGTTTATGGGCACTTTATTGGCCAAAACGGGCACTCATTCGGGGATTAATGAATTAATCTGCTGGACGGATCTCCGAACGAGTGTGCATTTCGGACGATAAAGTACCCATCCACTGGCCAATTATCGGCCCGTGTATTGCCGTTTGGAGTCGGGGAGTAATTTCCCCCTCTGGTATGAATGATTAGTAAACAATGCACCAGAGAGTTTACTGTATGGACCATTAATAGATTTGTATAAAGTGATCATAGCCCCACGCAAATGCCGCTTTTCCAATGTAAACAGACCTAACTTGTCCAATCTGTCTGCACGGTCAAGCCCCCCCATTCCCTTTATTATTTTAGTTGCCCTTCTCTAAACGCATTCCATTTTCAAGATGCCCCTTTTGTATATGGGAGTCCAAAAAACAGGAAAATTTAACCTGATGGACAACTCAAACAGGTAGACGGGCAGATACAGTGGATAGAATGGATTATAGATTACCCATTTACCTACAATACAACACAAGAGTTTTAAAACAGTGACCATTTACCCCTACATTATCAGTCAATGGAGTTCCAAAACAGTGACTCGAGCTAAGAGAGAAAAAGACAGAGAGAGACAGACAGACAAAATGTTCATGTGACGTCTCTCTGCTACAGAGAGCAGCTACACTAATTTTTAAGAGCTTAATCGCATACTTACCTCCTTTCTTTGGGGACTCTCCAGATCAAGGGTTAAATTCAAACTCCTGCACTGCCCTAAGTATGGAGCAGGTCTGGCACTACCCAACCTTCATTTATACTAGCTAAACAGCCAGCTGAATACTTCTTTGCCTGGCTCAGGCCCTCAGAAACCATTCAACCAGACTCTACTTACCTGCCATCCCTGGATTTAGGCCAAGTCAATGTTACACTCTTATCTCCCCCCTTTCCACCAAGCTTTCTTAGATAATCCCAAGTGTGAATTTGTTGGAGGTGGCACTACATTGCACATTCAAATGTTTAAAGAATAGAAATAAATGCTGATGATAATACAATTTAAGGGGGTTTGTGAGTGGTCTCCTCTTTGGGGTAACCCTATATACACTCAACTGGCTGCCTTCACAATATCCTCTGTGAGGAAGAATAAAGGAATTAGACCTTTTTGCCAAATCATAAGCTTGATGACATTCCAGAAACTTCAAACACCTATAATCTCCCAAACCACAACTACGTCAGATACATACAATTGAGACATTATATTCGGTCTGAATTTCAGGGTGCCTCTATCCCTAATACTTTCTATGCCCTACTTATATTAATCAGCTCAGATAAAATTCAAAAGGATTATATCTAAAATCTATTAAATATTACAACATAGGCAGTACACCCTCTCCACATGGCAAAAATTTACACCAACCTATTACCTCAGAAGTGGGAGGAAATGGCTTAGTCCCATACCTTGGTATGGGAATAAGATGCAAAAATACTATCATCCAATTTTACATACTACAACAAGTGTACCTTATGCCTATTCTCTCCCACATAGCCCAGGGCAGAGACTCACACTGCTCTAAATCATTAGCTCCACGAGTAAATATTTGGCATGATATGGGACTGTGCCTGTGTAGTCAGATTCTGGAATAAAATAAACTCTCTCAAGCCAACTTAGGCAAGTTGGTACCTCTAGACCCCAAAATAAGTATTCTGGGGGTCCTTAAAATAAAGGAGCTTTTCTGAAGAAAATTCTATTTTTTCTGCTAGAAATACAATAGAATTAAATTGGAAAACAGGGGAGGGCCCTGCTAGATGAGGACTTTAAACATAATACACAAGAACAAAGTGTCTAAATAACCACTCAAAGGTAGAAAAAATTTCAGAGCTGTGGGGAATTTAACTTACTTTCCCTCTATGGTGGGCTGGGTGGACACCCCCTGACCCTATTCGCTCAAGTGAAAACAACTGTTTTCGGCCGCAAATGGCGGTCAAAGACGCTGAACACAGCTGAGGTACGTATACATAAGATACATGCTTACCGAATATGATGAGTGGTCTGGGTGTGCGTAAGCCCCAGACCCTTCGCTACATCAATTCCAAAAGCAATACGGCAACAAGTAGAGGATTCAGCAACCCAGATATAGAAACCGGAGACTCACTTAAAACCAAAATATTTATTGATATATCTCCGCGTTTCCTGCAGCTTGCACTTCATCAGATGCCTCTGTCTGTGTGATTTAATGGAGATTTATCAAAAAATATTTTGGTTTTAAGTGAGACTCCGGTTTCTATATCTGGTTTGCCGAATCCTCGGCTTGTTGCCTTATTGCTATAAGATGAGGACTTTCCATACTTAAAGGACAATTATACTCACCTTCCCTCCGCTCCTCTTCTTAGGTCTGTACCTTTTACCCAGGATGAGGACCTGAACCGCTAGCTCCTCACCCCTGGGTTCGCGAAAGTTAAAGCACAGCGTTACTGAAACGCTGCTCCTTCCTATTGGCCTCGTCGTGCAAGGAGAGGAGGGGCGGAGCCTGCCAGAGCAGTGTTTCAGTAACGCTGTGCTTTAACTTTCGCGAAAACCCAGGGGTGAGGACCTAGCGGTTCAGGTGCTCACCCTGGGTAAAAGGTAAAGACCTAAGAAGAGGAGCGGTGGGAAGGTGAGTATAAATGTCCTTTAAGGATGGTGCACATGGGCAGAGAGTGCCTTAATAAATTCTAAAAAATTGGTCCAAGTGTCTGGAAGCATAGCCTAAGTGCTAGGCCACACTAGCGCGTTTGCGCCCACGATTTTCACTAAAATGGAAATCGCGGGAACGCAAAAATTCTTGCAATTTCCGATGCGCATGTGATTGCGTGTCCGTTCGCGTTTTGGTAACGCATGCGTTCACCATTTTTGGTGCGTTAACGCATGCATTTCCATAACACAAAATGGCGATTTGGTGCGCGATTCCTGTGCGTTGTAGTGTGGCCCCACCCTAACTAGGTAATCGAAAGATAGGTACTGTTTGGGAACCTCTGGTTTCATCCTACAATGTGTTTTACATTGGTGTAAAAATGCCTTTTACCACTGTAACAACTGTATGTTATATGCTCAATTAATGTTTGGTATATCTTTAGTTATTGGAAGACTTATTAAGATAATGCAAACTTCCCTACCCCACTTCCTTTCTCCTAACCTTATCACAGTTAATTATTCCCCTTCTAAGATAAGATAACATTTCACAGGTGTTTGAAAAGGACTCCACGGACTCCATGTACTTCTCACATTCTTTTTCAAATGCTTTATTTGCATCACAAGAACATTTAAAGTTTAAAAAAGAAAAAAGATTAAGAACAAAATCTTGAAAAATCTTCTGGACTAGAATGCACCTTAGGTAGGAAATTCTGCTGGCACTTAAAGGGTCAAACAGCCGATCAATCAGCTTTTGAAAACAGCAGATAGCATTTAAACACTTTTTATTTATTATAAGTGGTATTCAAGATTCATAAGCACTTTGTTCTTGGGCCTGTCAGAAAAAGGTTACCGAGTCTTGAAACAATTAAGTTGCTGAGGAGAACATTTTATTCCTTTGTTTATGAGTTTATTACTTCCCATTATGCCTCTGGTTCTGACTTTCCTACCTATCACTAATGGAGTCACGCATGCACATTTGTCAGAGATGGGAGGTGGGGCATGTAAAATCAGAAGGAGACCTGTCAGCTGCAGCACAAGCTGTTTTTTGGTAGCTCACTGCTGAGGTGATCAGAAAGAAGGGTAGGCATACCATCTCTTACGCTACTGGAAAATAGTTTTAGCAAGGTCTTTATCACATTTACAACACAAAGAGGGAAAAATATATTATTAATTTAAAATACATTTATTGAATAATACAAAAAAGGAAGTACAAATATATATAATGTCAAAAAGAGTAAAACGATAAACATATAAAAGCATATAAAATGAAATATAATAAAAGAAAATACTTTTTTCTGTAAACAAAACATATTCAAAGTGGTATTACGCTCCACATGAAAATTATATACATATATATATATACACACACAAAAGTATGCCCATTGGTGCACAGTGGAAAATATGTCGGTGTATGTTTAGCTAGAGGTGGATACAGATGATATAAAATCTTTATACACACTATTATAAAATTTAGGGATTTGTACAAAAAAAATAAAGGCAAGATGTTAAAAATAAAAGAAATCCTGTGAAATCTTGGATCTATTAGTGTCACATCCCCTAAATGAATATTTTACACAATATACAGAGACAGAAGGGAACCTATTGGGTGTACCCCAATAGGTATTAGAGGGGACATATATACACGCATCTTTTGTATTGTACTGGAAGTGTTAGTGCTTTAGAAATACATGTTAAATATACATAAAGTGCAGCCTAACATCTAGATAAGACAGACATTATCCATCTTTAATATGTTATATAACACTACACATTTTTCTGTTTTGTTTTAATAAATCTATACAGGAAGATATTTAAATCCAGGGTTTTGAGAGATGGGCGAAACTGCTAAAATCCAGAACGCCTGTGGACCTGGAGAATGGTCTGGGAAAAACGTACATACATGCAGAAGTGTAAAAAAAAAAAAAACTTTCATTACTTTCCTCACAATCTAACTGTTTTTCGAGATAACACATCCTATTTTCGATGGTCACCGAAGTTTTAGAAAATTTTAAGTTTAAAGGAATTTTTTAAAATTTGTAAAAATGATATAGTAACTGGATGGACGTATGTCTTTATTCAACCTCAAATACTATACTATACTAACTTATTTTAAATGGCTCTGGGACCTGGGAAATGGTCTGGGGAACAGATAATCTGATTCTTTCAAATCAGAATTGGTTACAATCAGATTTTTTCAGAAAGTAACTGGTATACTAACCAATCAGATTCTTTCTGAAAGAATCTAATTATAACCAATTCTAATTGGAAAATAATCTGATTGGTATACTAACAAATCACAATCTTTCTGAAAGAATCTGATTGTATCCAATCAGAATTAGTTACAATCAGATTCTTTTAGAAATAGTCTGATTGGTATACTAACCAATTAGACTAACTTTCTGAAATAAGCTGATTGAAACCAATTCTGATTGGAAAATATTCTGATTGGTTAGTATAGCAATCAGATACTTCCAGAAAGAATCTGATTGTATCTAATCAGAATTGGTTACAATCAGATACTTTTAGAAATAATCTTATTGTATGCTTTCTGGAAGAATCTGATTGTAACCAATTGTGATTGATTAGTATACAAATCAGATTCTTTCTTAAAGAATCTGATTGTAACCAATTGTAATTGAAAAATAATCTGATTGGTATACCAATAAGATTCTTTCTAAAAAATCAGAATTGGTTACAGTCAGATTCTTTCAGAAAGAATTTGATTGGTATGCTTTCTGGAAGAATGTAATTGTAGTCAATCAGAATTAGTTACAATCAGATTCTTTTAAGGGGCCCATACACATGTGTCGATGGCCTCTGGTGTTTCCAGTATAGCTTGAATGTTTTGTCCCATTCCTGGAGGGAATGCATATCAATTTGTATTGTATGATGTCTGTTTGTCTTATGTATCTGTCCCCATTCTCTGATTGAGTGTTTTTATGTAGTGGTTGGTATAGGGTTGTTTTGTGTGTCTTAGTGTTGGAGGGGTTCCCATGGATACTGGTGTCTCCTCCTTAGAGGGAGAATTGTCTATTTTCTAGTTGGGGCCCTTTTGCTGAGTGGTGGACCCGTGATCCACTCAGCGTTTTGTGCATTCTCTGGCGGCTCTAAAGTAGGTTCTAGACTGGGTAGAGTCCGAATCCTCCTGTTTAGTGATCTGTTTATATGTTTTTGTTTATTCGGGGGGGATTTCCTTGGCCGATATAATTTGTTGATTTCCCTTTTTAATTCATTTAGTTGTTTTTTTATCGTATGTAATGGGTAGTAGATCGGAATAGATATAATATTTTTGTGTATTGTTCATACGTACTGCTGCTATTTCGCCGCCAATGGAGGATAGTTTGTAGGTGTGTCATTTTCTGATCATATTTTTGAGTGTGAGAACATTGGAGGGTAGTTTTTGTGTGTATACCATATCTGGGGTGTCGCTGAGTTGTATGCCTAGATATTTAAAAGATTTTTTGGGCTACTTTGAATTTGAATGTCTTTTCCAGCTGTAGTCTGGCTGTTGAGATAGATGGATGGGTATGCTATTGTTTTTTGGTGTTTCACTTTAAAGCCTGATAAATCGCCGAAATTGTTTAGTTGTTTGGTTAGGCCTGGTTTGAGATATGTGGGTTGTGATTGACAGTAGTGTCGTCGTCGACTAAGCTCATTTTTGGCTTCTAAGGTTCTACTGTATCCCCTTAATATCGGGGGATTGTGTCTTTTGGTTCTGCTACGGTGCAAGGCTAAATGCAGAGGGGCGAATATTAGTGGGATAGTGTGCAGCCCTGTCTATTGCCGTTGTTTGCTATCGTTTGGGAATAATATCACCATATTGCTACCCGGGCTGTTGGGGATTGATATAGTTGCTTGATCGCTTTTTGAACGGATATTAATTATCTAATGTGGCAAACATATATGCCATGCCACCCTAATCGAAGGCCTTTGCAATATCCAGAAGAGAGAAGACAGATGGGATGTTCTTTATTTTTGCTGTGGTTGGTAAGTGGTCAGTGATCGTTTATATTGTCTGTTCCTTGTCTATATGGAATAAATCCTGTTTGATCAGGGTGTATTAATTTTTGTAGGAGTTTAAGTCATTGGCGTTGTTTTGGCAAATATTTTGACGTCCGTATTTAGAGTGAAATTGGGCGATATTTTGACATTGTGTGGTGTCCCTGTCTTCTTTTGGTATTACCACTATATGTGTTGTAGCATATCTGATGATGGCATGAGGTGGTGTTGTGCCCTGTCTGATATGTTTTTTTTTTTATCTCTTTTTCGTGTTGTTGAATAGCTTGTGTTAATTGAGGGGTAGTTCTGTGGCAGAATGTTTATAGTTGCCATTATAGCCGTCTGGTCCAGGTGATTCGTGTGGAATGATAATGGTGCTGTATGTTTCTTCTGTGTTATGGGTAAGTTGAGAGATTCAGTTTTGTGATGTATGGGGAAATTGCGTCTGGAGATAGTTTTGGATTTTTGGAGTGAGTAGCTATATTTGGATTTGTGTTTGCCTCCGTATAGTGTGGCATAGTATTTTTCCGAATTGCTGGGAATTTTGTCCGGGTCGTATATCAGAGTTCCCAGTGGTTGCGTATGTGGGAGGAGTGTGTTCTTTACCATAGTGTTTTTTTCATTTTTCGAGCTGTAGTTGTTTTGTTGTTTGCTTTGTGAGTAAATTGGTTATCTGTGAATCTTAGGAGCCTTGTCTGCTGTTTCTGAGAGTATTGTACATATTTGTTGCTTGAGCTTGAGGGAATTTACTTTCTTTTCTTTTGTGGTATTCTCTTTTAGATCATTTTCAGCGACTTTAATTTTTGTCCTTTCTATTTGTCTTTTCGATTTTCTTTTGTTTTGTTGCTATTTGTATTAGCCTACCTCTAGAGTGGGCTTTTTGCGCTGCCCATAGTTTTGAGGAAGATGTGTCTTCTGATGTCTTCTGGGAGTTTGTAGTTTCCAAACTCTTGATACCAAGTGAGGGTTTGGGAACTACAACTCCCAGCTGCTTTATTACTGGGAGTTGTAGTTTCCAAACATCTTGAATGCCACCCTCACCCTCCCACCCAGTTCAGTACCTGTGGGCTCTTCTCCCTGTGTGGCTCTTCTCCATCCAAGGGCTTCCTCCATCCAAGGGCCCAGCATTGAAGAAGCATTGAAGTATCCTCTGCATTCCGGCATCCGCGCGCTCATCTCCTACGGGCGCGCCGGCTGACGTCACTGCCGCGCGCCGGCTGTGACGTCAGGCCGGTGCGCCAGTACAGAGAAAGATCGTGCGGCTGCGAATGCTCAGGTAGCTGTGACTCGAGTATAAACCGAGTCCAAGTTTTTCAGGCTGATTTTTCAGCCTGAAAAACTCGGTTTATACTCGAGTATATACGGTAGATAGAACTGGAGTGCCATTTTTCCGCTTGTTGGGCTGTTATAATCCATGTCATTATGAGATGTTATTGTAAGTTATGTGTCATTGGGGCGGGTTTGTGGGTAGCTAGTGCATTCCGAACTCCCTGGTAAGGAGTAAATTTGGGTTGTTAGTATACATTGAGCAGGTCCATTTGAGATGTGGGAGGGGGAGATAGAGGAAGAAGAATAAAGAAAGAAAGAAAGGAGGTGTGTTAGTTTCTCTACAAGTTGTAGTAATATTGAGCATTCTAATAACTTTAGTGAACAGTTTGTATAATATCTTAACAACTTTAACATTTTTAACATAAACATTTTTTTCCTGACTATCGTTGTCAAAAACAGTTTCTTCCGTATAGACATTTTTTTCAAAGTGGGTTTTGTCATAATAATTTTTTGTCTGATAGTTTATTACCAGAAGCAATGTATAACAGTACATTTAGTTGCGTAATAGATTGGGTAATGGGGTCATTTTGTAGGGTGACCTCGAAGGCTTCAGGGTTCTGAGGCCCAGATGTTTGGTGTGGGGTGGAGCCCTTTGGGCTCTTGATATCCTTGCCGTGGGATTCCTGTTGGGGGGGTTGTCTAGTCTGTAACACTATCAGGTGGTCAGCAGGTCTCGCTGCCCACAGGGGGTCCAGTGTTTTTTTGTTTTTTTTTTTTTGTGGTAGTGATATCAGAACATTTTTCTCCCAGATGCTAGTTCTGAGATAGAAGTGATATTTTTGTTTGGTGGCGGGGGAGAGGGAGTGTTCGTGTCCGAACTGTGTGGTTGAGGATTAAGTTTCTATATAAGGTAGTTTTGTATACTCACAGAGTGGTAGAGTTCAGGTCATGTGTTTTTGTTACCTGTAGGTGAGTTAGGCGTCCATTTGGTTCGGCTTGTTTTTTGTGTCCCTTTTTTGTTTTGGTGAGGTAGATTGCCATAATGAGTGGGGGGATTTGCGGTCCGGTTGGGTTGAAGTGTTGTTCCTTTGGATTGGGGGTAGTCCAATCTGCGTAGGAATTCGTCTCGATCCGTCTCGGTGCGTTAGGTGTTGGTCTCCCATTTTTCATCATCTATCAGTTTATCAATGTTATGAGCCGCTAGTTTTCGGTGACGGGTTTTAGGTCTCTTCGTCTTGCTAGCGTAGTAGGAGAATATCCTGGAAGATTGAAATTTTGTTGTCTCCAAATAGGATTTCACTTCTGTTGCGTGCGCTGCTAGTATTGTCTCTTTAGTGCGATAGTAGTGTAATCGAAGTGTCCGTCTCTTGGCAGTTTCTGATGGTTGGGGTTTGGGTTTTAGTGCTCTGTGGATACGGTCAAGTAGAAGTCTGGTCTCTGTGCCCTCAGGGGATATTGAGGTAAGAGACGGGTAACATAATCCTCCAGTTCTGAGTTTCCTCTGGGATGCCTCTCAAACGTAAATTTTTCTACGTGAGCGGTTATCTAGGTCATCCGGGTGGTTTGTTCAATTTGGAGGATTCTATTATGGAGTGCCTGTAGTCGTGTCTATTGTGAGCAGTAAGGTCACATACGCTCCTGTGTCTCCTCCACCTCCCCTACTCGGTCTCCTAATGCTGTCAGTTTGCGTTTTTTACCTCTGAGAGAACTGGTGTTGGAGTTTTGAATGACTCTTTCGAGGCTTGCATAGAGATTTTCCAGATCTCTTTTTGTGCTGGGTTGACTATGGCTATCCGGTGTGGAGGCGCGTGATGAGTGGCGGACGCCATCTTGGATTTGCTCCGCTCACGTGTCAGCCCTACCGAAGTATGCTGTGAGGTCTCCTTTGTTCTGTTGGGTTCTTTGGTGGGGTCCCATAGTGTGTTAGGAGTTTCCCCCACCTGTTTTTCCTGTGTTTTTCTGTTAGCTGTGGGCTGTATAGTGCGATGCTGGGTTCCTGTGGTGTCGGAGCTTAACTAGCAGGCGTCCATGTTGGTGTACGGCCAGCTCCGCCCTTCTGCTGCCTTTTTTAAAAAACTAACATAGTGGTTGGGGGGGGCTAGGTAGGGTCCCTCTACAATCATTTTTTTTTTTTTTTTCAGGTGGACACATCTTTTAAACTACTTTTTTTATTTTGAATGCCATCTTTAGCTTACCATAATAAAGATGCACTACCAACTGCTGCTCCAGTGTGTTATTTGGTTTAAAGCGACTGGGATAGGGTGTTTTTTGAAAATTCTTAATTCTCAGAGACCCCTCTAAATTATGGGATGACAGTTCTTTCCCCTGTCTTACTTTTCCCCTCACTGTTGGTATTCGTGTTCTTTTCTTTGCTGTACTTCCTTTGACAAAGGCCCAGTCTGTATATCCACAAGTTTTAAAGGGGCTCCTCTGAGATGTTTTATTTCTGTTGCCTTTGCCTCTGTGCTAGTGGGAATGGGACTTTCCAGGTACTAATTGCCCAACAGATTCTTGTACAATTCATTCTGAATTAGAAGCCGGTTGGATGACTAGTGAAACGTCTTCAAGAACTAAACTTTAAGTCAAGTTGATCTAACCGAATACATGATTATATGAATTTTACAAAATTATTGTGTGTAGCAGAGTGGTATCTAGTTAGAGGGGGTTGCATAAACTGAATTCTGCTTGCCATGTGAAAGAAGTCTTTATAGCCCAGATTTTTTTCTGATGACTAAGTAATATTCACTATGCACTTTAGATTAAATACATTAAATATTACTTTCCCACAGGTTGGCCTGCCATCCAAATCTGGGTATCTGGCGGTATTCTTCTGGTTGTTCCAATGTTTATGGGCATGATGTGCTGGTCACCTCCACTTGTAAAACTGGGAAACAGTGTTAGGGAATTCAATCTGTCAGGTGAGTAATGTCTGATATTAATTTTAGGTGATTCCCTATTTGATTTTTCTTTTTCCCGTGGTTCATTGTGAGTGCATATTATCCTTTTTTTATTCATGGGGTTGGTGCCAAATCAAGATTTAGACATTTAGAAGGTGTTTATGTTTATTTTAGGATTTTGGGAAAAGAGGCATGTGGTACCCACAATGAAGTTATTTTAGGCAAGTGTCAGCATTTTGTATGAAATATATAACACTTTCTACTGCTGCCATTAAATGGGTGATTTATCTGCTCAAACTGGTTTGGTTATTCAAAGGGTATGCCCACCCCTTTTGCTAATTTTTAAATATGTTGTAGGCTAGTTCCCCCAGCCCCAACCGTACAATATATTTTCAAGAAATCGTTACTTACCTTACCTTCTCTCCTCTGCCGCAATGCACGGGACTGCAAGCAGGGGGCCGGACCAGCCCACGTCTGTGTTTGGCGGAGAGGCAGCCAATCACAGACGCAGTGCTGGCAGTTCAGAACGCCGGAGGAGAGAGGGAAGTAAGTAAAGTTGGGGTACTTTCTGACAAATAATTATTGCAGTTTGGGCTGGGGAAATAGCACTACTATTTGAGAAGGGGTTTTCCCACTAGGGGAGGGAGAGGAAAATGGAGGGGAGGGCTGCTCTGAGTCCAATGCCAAACCCCTGAAGGACAGCTCAAGGCAGAAATATTCCCTGGTGGCCAGCTCCTGGGTGGTCAGTTTTTTTAAACTTTGGGGAGACATTACAGGAAACCATTTGGAGCTGGGATGTAAGGTAAGGATTTTTATAACACTACAGAGTGGGGCCAATAGTGGGTTATTTAGAGTTTGTGGGGTGGACATGCCCTTTAACAACTTTTCTTTATTGTTCTTGTTTAGTGATTGTAATGTGTAATTGCGTTTTCTTCTATTTTGTTTATTAGGATTTAGTGTCTTTGTGCAATTTCCATAACTATGATATTTTGAGCACTTTGCAAAGAAACTTGATCTCGTAGAGAAGGAGGTGACCAAAGAGTAAGTTTTTGTCTCGCTTTATTTAAGAAACTCCACTTATTTTGAGCATTCTAATACGTAAAAGTGAAAGCCCTGGCTATTATCTTGGTGTTGAATTAAAACCTAATTGTTAACAAAACTGTACTAACTGACTGTAAAACTTTTTTCCTCTTATTTGTACAATTGTAGTCGACATACTTTTGTGTACGTATTTCTAAATTTTCCTTTAAATGCACAGGCAGTGCAATTATTTTGCTTAGCATGATGCAAACTAAGGTACTAAGCTAATCTGCTTGTAGCAATGTTGCAGGGTTTAAAACTGCTATAAAAGGGTTTTGCAGTCTTAAGGGTGCCAGTGATGAATGAGAAATTAAAGCAAAAATAACTAGACTTTAGTGGCACTTACACACATCAAAATACTTTAGTGGCACTTACACACATTTGCACTAGCAAATGACAGGTCTTAAACACCATGCAAAGGGTAAACCAGAAAGTAGAATGTAATCAAGACACTATTGACAGGACATCATGGCAGAGCAAGGAGCAAATGAATCTCTCAGTACATCTCCCTGTAAGTTATTCTATCTGCGAACCCAGTGGGCATGGTTAGATATAACTAATCTTTATTTAGTAAGATCAGCCATAATTCCTAACCATTAAAACTGCTAAAGTTCACTAATTGTTGTGTAGGTTGTCTTGAAGAATCAGCATTCGTATGGCCTCTGGATTATGAAAAACTGCAGCAGGAGCTTGCTCTAAAGAAACAGTATGAAAAAGGTGTCACCCTGAATCTAATGAGGATTCCACTACACATAGTAATATAGAATGGAAAGTCTTGAAGACAGAAACTAAAGACCTCAGAACCTACTACATGTCTCTCTCTCTTCTCTCTCTCTCTCTCTCTTCTTTCTATTCTCTACTATTTATCCATCTTTATTCTATTCTGGTCATGATCGCTACCTTTTTTAGATTTTTTTTTTATTATTGGCTACCTTCCTTTTTTGGATGGGCCACATCATTACCAACATTAATGTTGCTATCAAACCAAATCTAGAGTAAGCTTTAAAGGGAAGTGATTTCAAATTCATGTTTTCCTTTTATGAACTTGAATTGAATGTGTAACAATGTTTATGATTATTATATATTTTGGCTTAAGCTGGTGGTGTAAATATTGTGTTCTCATTACATAAAGTTATTAAGTACACAAAGTTGTCCCCAGAAAATTACTGTAAAGATACGCAAAAGTCTTTACTTTCTGCTTGGTAGAACACATTTTAATCCAATTAGTTGTAAACAAACCATCAGTTGATGCTGATACCAAGGGAAGAGAGACAACATACTAATATTTATAAATACATTTCATGTTAATATTTCCTGGTTTTACGTAGAACTACCCTTATACCCAGTGATTATGTCATACATGGCTGGTTTTCGTTGTAATTTGGTCAGGGCTAATCATTGAGGGCAATTGTTAGCTACATGTTTTTTAGGGAAATTTGAAAACCTAGTTTTAGTTTGTGAACAAGCTGAAATAGAGTTGCTTTAGTAATGCCTAATGGGCCTTAGTATGTGTTGTAATCTATTGGTATTAAAGAACGTAGGCTTCGTATAAAAGATATTCATATAAGAAAAGGTTTTCATTAATGTAATTGCAAATGTTTGCATTTATGCAACTTAAAAAATCTATGTCTTAAAAAAGGCTTTATAGGATAGAATGCTAATGATGCTTGTCTAACTTTGGGTCATTCTTCAGGAAATTGGGCCTGTACCACCATAATATTTACTTTGAAAATGTAGGAGTAATGTTATGCAGCAAAATTTCCTCTCCCCCTCACCCTTCTTTTTGCCCACACAATGGGTTCCACCCCTTTTCAATCCCTCCTGAGCTTATGAGCTTGCACATGCTCAAGGAGGCAGCTTGGGTGGTAAATATAAATAGTTGTCTGGTGAAATTCATTACAGACAGTTGTTTACTGGAAAAGCTAGGGAGGAGATAGGAAGGAACATAACAGACAGCATTCCGTTATCTTGCAACTCCTAGATTTTTAACTCTTATAGTTTATTGCATGTGTGTGTTTTTTTTTCGTTTGTAGAGAAGGATAACTTTCAATCTTTTAACTGATTTTTTTTTTTTACCTAGAATGTTCACAACAAACGAAAACGGGGTAGGATCAGCTGAAAGGTGTTAAAAAAAGAAAAAAAGTAGGGGGGGCAGAGGGGGTGATTCCTTGCTGCTTTTCTGGAACTCATAAACAAACCAAGTCTACATAACAATATTACAGCTACATAACAATATTAATTTGAATCCATGAAATCCTTTGTTATCTACATTTAATGAAGTTTGAATAGTACACAGTCCCATATGATAAAGAGTAAAGGGTTTGTAAAATATCAGAAAACCATGCAGGAATTTATTATTGTGGTACTCCCGATATTCTGAAGCACAGTTGTGTAAAAGAATCCACATAGTGATGTAGTTTGATGCAATGAAGTTTTCAGACTTATTTAAGAGGTGCAAAAATGTGGTTGTGTGTTAAATTTACAGTAATCAATCAGACCCTTTACTGGTCATTAGAAACATGACAGCGTCTTATTGGTGGACTCCCTCCCTCCTCAAGGTTGTACCCAATGTTGCAGCCCCTGACCACAGGTTAGTTGCTCTAAACATATACCTCTGTGCAATCCACACACTTGCACAGGATGGCTCAGTATGGAGAAGTAGTTGGCCCAGAGAGCGCTCTTGTAAACAACTGAAGATCTATACAAACACATCTGGAGAAAATTTATTTTTTTTTAAACTTTTCTTGGAAAACATATTTGAGGACCAGCTCAGCATTCCAGTTAGGCATATATATGTATGTGGGAAATGCTCCACACTCACCTACCGTTTCCTTTTTTTTTGTGTCTTTGATTTTCTTTTATTCTCCTTTGCTTTTCTTTCAGCCTCCGTTTTATTTTACAAAAGTTTGTTTTCTGAAATGAGTAAAATGAATACCAAAACACTTTTTCTTATTTATTCTGCCTTCTGTCCTTATTTCATTCATTTATTTTAAACTCTTTGTAATGTATTTTTTTTGCTCATTTATTAATACTTGTTCACCGATCCTCTACCAAAGGTAACTATGGTAAAGGTTTTATTTTTGGTAATGTTGTCAAATAGTTTTTTTTGTTTGTTTAGAAAGATATGAAAAGAAATTAACATGGATATAATACACTTGTTATATCCTATGTATTCATCACTTCAACATTACACACACTTTAAGACATTCATTTTAGCTGAATGTCAAATTGGTTCAGCCATACACTAGGTAGACAGATGGGTGTGGCCACCTTAATGTCGAGTGAAGCAGCATTTTTTTGCAATCCACAAAATTATGGGCCCAGGCAGTTGACAAATTTATCACGAAACATCAGAAAGTATGTTTGTAGTCTATGGTTTGTGGCCGTTTAGATAAATATATTTCGGCTTGGGCTACGTATGATGCAACGGCAGTATTAAAGGCATCTTAGTGAAAAAAACACATTGCCCCCTTTGCAAAATTAAATTATGCTGCACTCTGTGCTGCCTTTATCCTATCTCTGTCAGTGACTTTGTTTAACCATGGTGTCAGATCTCTGTGCAGCACTCCCCCCTTCCCCTCCCCTCTTATCTTCTCCATGTTTAGTATAGTATAGTATTTGAGGTTGATAAGACATAGTCCATCCAGTCCACCCATCTAGCAATACATCATTTCCATATCCCCACGCAAGCGCCTTTTATCCCAGCGTACTAATTGTAACTTTTCCAGTCTCTCTTCATATTCAAGCTCCCCCTATCCCCTTATTAATTTAGTTTCCCTTCTCTGAACCCTTTCCATTTCAAAGATGTCCTTTTTGTACAACAGGATTCCAAATTGCACTGCATATTCCCAATGAGCCTTACCAATGCTTTTGTAAAGAGGAGAGTATTTTCCTCCCTTGAATCCATACCTCTCTTATACAGACAATACCATGCTGGCTCTGGCTGTTGCCCGCCTGGCACTGCTGCTACCTTTAAGTTTGTTATCCACCAAAACTCCAAGATCCCTTTCCAACAGGGATTCACTTAACACAGAGCCATTTATAGTATAGTAGCACAAGGATTTTTAAGTCAAAAATGCAACCTTACATTTATCAACATGGAATTTCTCTGCCACTTAGCAGCCCAATGTGATAATCTATCTAGATCCCTTGCAACGATTGCACATCCTCTAAAGTTTTTAATGGTCGACAAAGTTTTTTGTCGTCAGCAAACACAGAAACTTTGCTGACAATCCCCCTTCCAAATCATTAATAAATAAGAAGCGGCCCCAACACAGAACCCTGTGGCACCCCACTTAGCACTTTAGTCCATAATTAATGCCCCATTAACAACTACTCTCTGCATCCTATCCATTAACCAATTTTCTATCCATGTACAAATGTGACTCCCCAGACCAACAACCTTAGCTTATTCATTAGTCGCCTATGGGGGACTGTATCAAAGCCTTTGCAAAATCCAAGTAAACTACATCTACTGCTATACCAGAGTCTAAATTTCTACTTACTCTCCTCATAAAGCCAAGCAAGTTAGTTTGACAAGATCTGTTCCTCCTAAACATCCATGCTGGTTACTACTTATAATGTCAGTCCTTGAAACACTACTCTAAACATGTTCCCTTATTAAACTTCTTCCAGATCTTCCCCACCACTGAAGTTAAACTTACAGGCTGTAATTACCTGGCTGTGAACTACTCCCTTTTTGAATATTGGAATAACTCAGCCTTTTTCCAATCCAGAGGCACACCACCGGACTGAGGAATCAGCAAAAATAAGAAACATGGCCTAGATAAAACTGAACTTAGCTTCTTAAGTACCCCGAGGATGTATTTTATCCGGTCCAGAGATTTATTAATATTAACCTTCTTTAGTTCTTTCTGTACCATATCCCGGTTAACCAAAGTGACTTGAATCTTGTATACCATTATTGCTACTATACTCTATGATATCTGTACTTGGATTCTTCTATATGTATACAGAGGAAAAAAATTATTCAAGACATTTTGCTTTATCGCCATCCTCCGTAACTACTATCCCCATTAATTAATGGTGCCACATTCTCAGTCCTCTCTTCTTACTATTAAAGGGCAGTCCACCCCCAAAACTATAATCCCCCCCCAGTTAATGGCCCCACCATGTATGTGTGTATCCTACCTCACATCCCGGCTCCAAGGGTTCTCCTGTAGACCCCCCCTAAAGTCCCAAAAATTGTCCACCAGGAGCTACAGGGCCTCTACCTTGCCTCCGGTAGATATTGTCATGCGTACTGCAGCCTTCTCCCCCCTCCCTCTCCCTCCCTCTCCCTCCCGTTCTACTCATCTACTTCCCTCCCCCTAGCTAAAACCCTTTTAATATGCTGCTCCCCCATGTCTGGCATCCCCAACCGCATGGTTATTATTTTGCAAAAGCTCCCAAACTCTTACAACCTCTCTCTTTCCTCCGCTGCACTGAGTGACCGGCAGCCGCGTCCGTGATTGGCGCCACTCAGCCAATCACGACACGACTGCCGTCCCGCCCCTCTGCTTGCATTCTCGCAAGCAGAGGCCGGCAGTGCAGCGGGAACGAGGGAGGTAAGTAAGAGTTTGGGGAGCTTTTGGAAAATACTACCATGCGGTTGGGGCTACCAGACATGGGGAGCAGCATATCAAAAACTATTTTTAAGGGTGGACTGCCTTTTAATATACTTAAAAAATGTTTAGGCTTAGTGAGGCTTTCTTCAGCTATCCTAACTTCATTATTAATTTTACTAGTTTGATTGCTTTCTTACACTCCTTGTTACAGTTTTTATAATCCCTAAAGGCCCTTTCCGTTCCTTCGGCCTTAAGGTTTTAAATGCCTTTTTCTTCCTTACCATTTGCCTCTTTTACATCAGAATTCAGCACATGGGCGCGGATTTATTTTTTTTACATTTATTTTCCCAAGGGTAGAAATTTAGATGTGAACTGGCTTTAAATCCACTTGAACACAGTCCACTTCTGTTCAGTACCTTTACCTGATATACATTATCCCGTTGACATTCTGAAGAGCTGCTTTTAACCTGGGAAAATTGCTTTCCTGAAATTAAATGTTCTTTGTTAACCAGCAGCGCACTTTTCCTTTCGATAACAAAGTCCAAATGCCACTATTTCATGGTCACTATTCCCTAAGCCTCCATTTACCTTTATATCTATAATGCGCTCCACAATGTTAGATATTACCAGATCCACAGAGCTCCTTTTCTAGTAGGAACCTCAACCACCTGTGAGAGAAAATTATCCTGCAGTAAATTGAGGAACTCATCGCCTTTTTTCTGTGATGGCAGTTCCACCCACAATCATGTCAGGGTAATGAAGTCCCCCATAATGAGCACACACTCCCCAAACTTCAGCCCTTGCCAACTGCATTTGAAGTTGACTCACCACCTCTCTGCTAGCATTTGGCGGCTTATAGCAGAAACCATCAATGACAATACCCCCTTTCCTGTGCCTAATTCCACCCATATTGCCTCCACTTTCATCCATATCACCAGTTATCTCTTCTTTTAAATTGGCTTCAATTCTTTTAACATAAAACATACTCCTCCCCCTTTCCTTTTTTTTCTGTCCGCCTAAACAAGCATATCCTTCTATATTTACAGCCCAGTCGTGAGAACTGTTCAAACACGTTTCTGCTATAACCTATTACATCATACTTTTCATTCAATGCCATCATTTCCAATTCACCCATTGGTCAGCCAGGCTTCTCGCATTTGCAAACATACATTTTAGATTATGATCCTGTAATTTATTTGTACACTTTAATACACATTCCTCCCTATCCCCTATGCTAGCCCCACCCCCCTTTCCACCCCCCACTGGCCTATCTACACCCTGCTTTCCTCCTGGACTATCTATCCCAGTGAGACTGCTAATACCCTCCCCCCCAAACCTAGTTTAAATCTCCTCCAACCCTCTAGCCATCTTCTCCCCTAAAACAGCTGCACCACCATCAGTGAGGTGCAACCCATCCCTACTAAAGTGCCTGTACGCGCACGCAAAGTCTGCCCAGTTCTCAATAAACCCAAACCCTTCTTCTTACACACTTTCTTAGCCACGCATTAATGCTCCTAAGCTCCCGCTGTCTCCCTGGCTTAGCACGTGGCTGCGGTAGTATTTCTGAAAACACTACCCTGGAGGTCCTTGCTTATCTTGTCCCCTAGTTCTCAGAAATCATGTTTAAGGACCTCACCCTCCACCTCTAACTTTGTCATTGGCACCAATGTGAACCAAGACCGCCGGGTCACACCCGGCCCCACCCAATACTGTTCTACACGATCCACCACATGCCGAACCCTAGCACAGGCGGCAACACACAGTTCGCAGTAGGGTCTGACGGCAGATTACCCTATCTACCTTCCTTATAATGGAGTCCCCTACCACTACCACATGCCTTGCATTCCTGACCCTTCGTTCCTCCTCCCTTGTATCAGAGATGGCAGTCCCCTGGGTGCTCAAGGGACTAGCCCCCTCCATACACGCTAATTCCGAGGTGTCCTCCTCCACTTTATTACCTAAGGCGGCAAATCTGTTGGGATGGACAATCTGGGAAGAAGCCCCCCTACCCTTCCTCCCCCACTTCCCCTAGTAACCCTAACAAAACTACCTCCTTCCCATCCTTTCTTGTCCCTCTTCCACCCACCTCTATACTGGCCCCAGCCAGTGCCTGCTGACCCCCCAGTTCTGCCAATCCCCGCAATGCTGCAAGCTGCCCCCTTAGACTCTCCACCTCAGCTTCCAAACGGGCAACCCACTCACACCTGACACAGACATAAGTTCCACGAACGTCTGTCTCCAGGTTCCTATACATGTGGCACGATGCACATTGCATGGTACTGACAAAACTGTCCCTTCTAATACACCACCCCACAGTGACGCACAAACCTTGTTTAATTGCCCTTCTTGTTTCAATGTCCTCTTTTTCTATGTCCTTGAGATCAAGGTCCTTAAGAGAAAGAGACACTCACAAGTTCGGTTCACTCACAGGAAACTTCCTTTTGTTAGGTCCAAACCACAGGCCCAACAACTGTGAATCCTATTTAACTACTAATAGGCCCCAACCCCCACACCAATTAGTGTAAGAGCCAAAAGAGAGGGGAAAAAAAAAAAAAAAACCCTTATTAACCCTTTCACAGCCTGTTTGTGATTACAACAGGTACAATACTAGAATATAAAGTCCAGCACACCCCTTTAACTGGAAGAAGAAAGATTAGTCTGCTTACTGCACACTCAGTCCTGCACACATAGTCCTTAACAGTACAAACAATCCTTATTTTCAAACTGTCAAACAATCCTTATTTTCAAGCTTTCAATTCCGGCTAACCAACAAGCTTATGTCAGTAGGAGTTAAAAGTTCAACATCCTGAAAAACCACACCACGCACAGTGGCCAATAGAAAGCAAGCTGTCCTGGAGACACGGAGAAGGAGAACAGTACAGTTTACATCTCTATCTCACTTTGTACCCACATCAATCAGTGAAAGCTATTAAGAAATGGTCAAGTGCAGCCTTATATCTACCATCAAAGCTACCTCTCTCCCCCTGCTAATGCCCTTATCTCTATGTTTATTACAGAGCAGGGAGGGGATCAAGTCACAGGGATTTGATTGGCAGTCCAAGTAGGAGTAGAGGAATGCAATAGTGTATTTTTCTAACTGGTGTATCTCAGGACAGAGAGGGAATCTGAAAAAAGCGAAGACACTCTGGGGTTGTGGGGAATTATAGAACACATAGAAAGGGGAAAAAAGTTCATTTTCTCTCATATAGAGCCCTTTAACTGTGCTTCTGCTCCATGTCTGTTCCAGTTATATAGTTAGATTCAATGACTGCGTTGTATTTGCATTGTATGCAAGTCCAAATGCTATGAAACAGACCATAAAATTGGCACCCACATTCTTTTATGAGCAGGTAAATAAGTAATGGATACATTAGTCAGACCTTAAATGAGAAAGTGGAACTAAGTGTCCATACAAGGACCATTGAAAAGAGCTATGTCATAACTTTCAAATAAGCCTAAGATGATTTTTTCTAGCTGTTGAGAATCTTATACATAAATAACCATGCAAAATTTATTTTTTGGTCTTCACGGTTTCTGGGACAATAATATTCCCCCTCCCAAAACAATATTTTCTAAAGCTCTGCAACAATTCTCTGTACACTCCTCCCTATTGACACCCTTAGGGGGAAAAATTATTTCAGGCTTGTGGCTAGTTTTTAAAATGATTAAAGGGTGGGGTTTTTTTAACCAGATGATGATGCTCTGTCCCAGCAGTAGAAAACAAGTGGGAATGCTTAAACCAGTGGTGAGGGGGCTGAACAATGTTGCCGGGGTTGTTAAAGTATACAGGTATCTCCACTGGTAAATGAGTCTTTTTCCCCCAGTTTAATTGAATAACAGTATGTAAAAGAGCTGTCTTCAATTAAACGATCAGGAGCAGACAGGAAACATGAGTGGAGGAAACGCAATCACGCTCCTCCACTTTTTTCTCTGAAAGGTCTTGACGTGACTTTGCAATGTACGTGCCTGCACGTATTTGCAAAGGTCCATCAGTACCTGTAAGAGGAAAAGTTAGGAGGGTAGTCGCAAGGAATGTCTCATTATTCCCTGTCTACTTCTGATTGTTTAATTGAGAATGGAGGTGTAAGACATAGCTCATTTACATCCCATTCTTCAAGTAAACTTGGGGGAGAAAAAGTCTTATTTACCAATGGGATACCCTTTGAAAAGAGTACACTCCTGACTATTTACAATCTTTCTATGCGCATAAAGGACAGAGTCTGTCGGGACCTGTCGGACTACATGGTGGAAAGCGAGTGTTCGGTAAATACCTTACCTTCTCTCCTGGCTCCTGCAAGTTTTTAGAAGAACGGGAGGTAAGACAGGCTCCTTTACCTCCCGTTCTTCAACAAAACTAAACACCAATTTTTTTCCAGTGGAGATGCCTTTAAGGAGCGTTTTAGTTACATTATTAATAATAACAACATTGGCAGTTTATATATAAATGTTTATATGTGCATGTGTGTGTATGTCTATATTTGTGTGTGTTTGTGTGTGTGTGTGTGTATGTATATCCCTTATATAATAAATTTAAGTGAAGACATCTTGTATAAAGTAATACCTTTTATTGGCTAACTAAATGATTGAAAATGCAAGCTTTCGAAGCACTACTGTGAGAACGTAAAGCTATGGAACTGTCTTCCAGTGGACGTTGTAATGGCAGGTTCATTGGTCTTTCAAAAAAAAGCTGGATGAGTTTCTGCAAACAAGGAATGTTGCAAGTTACTGGTATTGATACATAAAGTAGAACTGATCCAGGGAAATTTCCGATTGCCACTTGGAGTCAGGAAGGAATTTTTCCCCCTTCATAAATTTGGTGGGGTTTTTTGCCTTCCTCTGGATCAACAGTTAGGCAGGAAATGAGGATATTGCTAGATGGGTTGGACTGGATGGACGTATGTCTTTATTCAACCTCAAATACTATACTATACTATACTAGGCTTCTTCCTCAGGCATGATACAATACTGAATCTTGTAAAGCACTAGAACAAAGACTTTCTGACATTACACAGATGTTATCTTTTGCCCCCATGCCTGATTGGCAATGGGTGTCGTAAATAAAACAGTAAATACACATCAATGATCACACACAGTAATAAAAGAATTAGCAAGGGTTAAACCAACAATCAGATACACTTCACCTCTAGTGTCCATGGAGGGTCTAGTATAAATGAGTATTTATGGGTTTGGGTGGTTTAGAGGAATTTAGTCTGATTAACTCTACATGACATTGATTGGACTTGTTCTGGTTTTAACGTTGGCATCTGTATAGCGTGGGGGGGTAATTATGATCTAAGTAATTTTTGTATAGCAAATAAGATATATATGGTTATATTGGTAACGTATAGTCTGTTTAATCCAGGCCGATGGACGATTAGTGTGTAGTTTATGGAAGACCTCCATTTTAAGGTTGGAGGAATCAGTACCTATTTGTAATTATTAACATCCTGTGCTGCAAGTGCTTTTGGGGTTTCTTTTGGAAACATCTGTGTTTCTCTTTCCAGTTTATAGTAAGTTTGGCCCCTAGCACCATCTTTTAAAGGATTGAAGGCAGATACCAATATTTTTGTGTAGTTCCCCTGTTATTATGTTGTATTTTTGGAGGTACTATGTTGGTGGGGGTGGGTAAAGTAAATTACATAGGACAGTGTTTATTAGGATGGCCAGTTCACGGATCCGTCGCGGATTTATCCCGTTCGCGAACGCGGATTTTTTCCGGATTTTCCGAACCGCGACATCTCTAGTGTTATATTTGTTGTTTAAAGCACTAAATAATAGTTATATCAATATTACAAATATGTAAGACATTAAAGTATATTTAATGTCATTACTTTTATAGAAATGTAAATAAGGCAAAATCTATAATAAATAAAAGTACTTCCACAGTCGCCACTCTCTGTTTTGTAATGGTATCTTCAAAATGGACTGTTAAGCCACAGCCCAGGAAGTTTTAGAGGGAGGTAATGGAAGCTTACAAGAACATATTTCTCACTTCCCTTTATTTTTGTATCCAATGGTGTGCTTAATATTAGATTGACAGCAGTGTTACAAACAAACATTTCTGAGTGTTAGTAGGAAGTAGAAAGTTAGTAGGAAGTTGCAAGACTTATATGTCCATCCTGTAAAACATGTGACAGTCTCTCCCCACCCCTCCCCTCTCAATAGAAACAAAGCAGAGCTGCTGTTTGCTGGACAGTAAGAGATATCTTTATATCATGGATAGGCAACCAGTAGATCTCCAGATGTTTTGGAAACTACAACTCCCAGATTCCCTAACTAGAGAGTGCTTGTAGAGGAATGCTTGGGGTTGTAGTTTTAATTTCCCTAACTACAGAGTGCTTGTGGACGAATGCTGGGAGTTGTAGTTTTTAAGCATCTGGAGATCTACTGGTTGCTTACCCTGCTCTATATGATAGTGGGGACTGAAAGGAAAACATCTCCATGCCCATTTCTCTGAGACAATGAAGTGAGATTGTTAATGGTTTATTACATTATTTAAGCGATAGACCCCATAGAAGCCATGAACTTGGGTCCTGGACTGATAAATGTAATAAGATTGAAACATGACAGGATAGTCTGGGTTCTTTATAGGACCTCACATTTACCAATAGTGATTCCTCTCTAACAGAATCCCTGGTGACAGCTGTGAGGGCTAGGCCACAGTAACGCGCTTTTCACATGAGTTTTCGCTAGCGATTGCGCCTGCAATTTTTGTTAACATGGAAATTGCGTGAATGGGAAAATTCCCACAATTTACAATGCGCATGCGATTGCGGTCCGTTCGCGTTTTGGTAATGCATGCGTTCACTGTTTTGGTGCGTTAACACATGCGTTTTCGTTTTCCGGGGAAGATGATTGAAGCTCTGCACAACAGTTGTATTTCACTGTGGTGTTTCTACTGAACTATAACACCTCTAACAATGTTACAATAAATAGATCAAGAATATAGTTTATTTTTTCCCCAAAAAGAGAAAACGGGTGTGTTTTGGGAGTGTGGTCTGTGTTTAGGGGTGGGGCTAATGGCACCAGGCTCTTTGGGCCTACAGGCTCCTGAGGTGTAAATCCGGCCCTGATTCTTCTAATTAGAAAGAATCTGATTGGTTACTATACCAATCAGATTATTTCTGAAGGGGCCCATACATGATGCAATAAAATTGGTCGATGAACTACCGACCCGATTTAAATTGGAAACTATCGGACATAAACGGATAAGATAAATTGTTGGAATTGCTGTGCAATCTGGCATTTAGGCAGATATGATTGTGTAAGATGTAAATTGTTGCAATAGATTGTGCAGCTAGAAAGCAACCAATTCACCATATATGGGCAGATTTCATCATTGCCGAATGTGGCGGAAATGACGAATTACAAAGAACATCTTGGGGTTGATGTCTCAAATGGTAATAAAGAATGAAGTAATTTGCGATTGTGTTTGCTGATTTTTCTTTCATATTTTATTGCTAACGAATCTCGGTGGTTCGTACATCAATTAATGCGCCTGTTGTTGTCATTTGTACCGCATCACACATTGCCATGAACAAAATATATGCACTATGGTCTCACAACTTCCGGACTTGAGCTCTGCTTTTCAGGAAGTTGTTTATTTGACACCCAGGATCGATTTGGCAGACCTTGTTGGACGATCATCCATACACATAAAAAATTCCGTCCTGACCGATCACTTTCAGATTTAATCAGATCTTCTCAATTTAATTGCACCAGACTTTATCTAGACCATTAACGAAACAATTGATGTACAATCGTGGCGTTTGTATGACAATTGTACAACAATATTGCATTGTGTATGGGCCCCTTAAAAGAATTGATTGTAACTAATTCTGATTGACTACAATTACATTCTTCCAGAAAAGCATACCAATCAAATTCTTTCTGAAAGAATCTGACTGTAACCAATTCGATTTTTTAGAAAGAATCTTATTGGTATACCAATCAGATTATTTTCAATTACAATTGGTTACAATCAGATTCTTTAAGAAAGAATCTGATTTGTATACTAATCAATCACAATTGGTTACAATCAGATTCTTCCAGAAAGCATACAATAAGATTATTTCTAAAAGTATCTGATTGTAACCAATTCTGATTAGATACAATCAGATTCTTTCTGGAAGTATCTGATTGCTATACTAACCAATCAGAATATTTTCCAATCAGAATTGGTTTCAATCAGCTTATTTCAGAAAGTTAGTCTAATTGGTTAGTATACCAATCAGACTATTTCTAAAAGAATCTGATTGTAACTAATTCTGATTGGATACAATCAGATTCTTTCAGAAAGATTGTGATTTGTTGTATAACCAATCAGATTATTTTCCAATTAGAATTGGTTATAATTAGATTCTTTCAGAAGAATCTGATTGGTTAGTATACCAGTTACTTTCTGAAAAAATCTGATTGTAACCAATTCTGATTTGAAAGAATCAGATTATCTGTTCCCCAGACCATTTCCCAGGTCCCAGAGCCATTTAAAATAAGTTAGTATGTATAGTATTTGAGTTGAAATAAGACATACGTCCATCCAGTTACTATATCATTTTACAAATTTAAAAAATTCCTTTAAACTAAAATTTTAAAACTTCGGTGACCATCGAAAATAGGATGTGTTATCTCGAAAAACAGTTAGATTGTGAGGAAAGTAATGAAAGTTTTTTTTTTTTTACACTTCTGCATGTATGTACGTTTTTCCCAGACTATTCTCCCGGTCCACAGGCGTTCTGGATTTTAGCAGTTTCGCCCATCTCTCAAAACCCTGGATTTAAATATCTTCCTGTATAGATTATTTAAAACAAAACAGAAAAATGTGTAGTGTATATAACATATTAAAGATGGATAATGTCTGTCTTATCTAGATGTTAGGCTGCACTTTTGTAATTTAACATGTATTTCTAAAGCACTAACACTTCCAGTACAATACAAAAGATGCGTGTATATATGTCCCCTCTAATACCTATTGGGGTACACCCAATAGGTTCCCTTCTGTCTCTGATATTGTGTAAAATATTATTTAGGGGATGTGACACTAATAGATCCAGATTTCACAGGATTTCTTTTATTTTTAAACTCTTGCCTTATTTTTTTTGTACAAATCCCTAAATTTAAATAGTGTGTATAAAGATTTTTATCATCTGTATCCACCTCTAGCTAAACATACACCGACATATTTCCACTGTGCACCAATGGGCATACTTTTGTGTGTGATATATATATATGTATATAATTTTCATGTGGAGCGTTATACCACTTTGAATATGTTTTGTTTACAGAAAAAAGTATTTTCTTTTATTATATTTCATTTTATATGCTTTTATATGTTATCGTTTACTCTTTTTGACATATATATATTTGTACTTCCTTTTTTGTATTATTCAATAAATGTATTTTAAATTAATAATATATTTTTCCCTCTTTGTGTTGTAAATGTGATAAAGACCTTGCTTAAACTATTTTCCAGTAGCGTAAGAGATGGTATGCCTACCCTTCTTTCTGATCACTCAGCAGTGAGCTACCAAAAAACAGCTTGTGCTGCAGCTGACAGGTCTCCTTCTGATTTTACATGCCCCACCTCCCATCTCTGACAAATGTGCATGCGTGACTCCATTAGTGATAGGTAGGAAAGTCAGAACCAGAGGCATAATGGGAAGTAATAAACTCATAAACAAGGAATAAAATGTTCTCCTCAGCAACTTAATTGTTTCAAGACTGGTAACCTTTTCTGACAGGCCCAAGAACAAAGTGCTTATGAATTTGAATACCACTTATAATAAATAAAAAGTGTTTAAATGCTATCTGCTGTTTTCAAAAGCTGATTGATCGGCTGTTTGACCCTTTAAGTGCCAGCAGAATTTCCTACCTAAGGTGCATTCTAGTCCAGAGATTTTTCAAGATTTTGTTCTTAATCTTTTTTCTTTTTTAAACTTTAAATGTTCTTGTGATGCAAATAAAGCATTTGAAAAAGAATGTGAGAAGTACATGGAGTCCGGGGAGTCCTTTTCAAACACCTGTGAAATGTATCTTATCTTAGAAGGGGAATAATTAACTGTGATAAGGTTAGGAGAAAGGAAGTGGGGTAGGGAAGTTTGCATTATCTTAATAAGTCTTCCAATAAACTAAAGATATACCAAACATTAATTGAGCATATAACATACAGTTGTTACAGTGGTGAAAGGCATTTTTACACCAATGTAAAACACATTGTAGGATAAACCAGAGGTTCCCAAACAGTACCTATCTTTCGATTACCTAGTTAGGGTGGGGCCACACTACAACGCACAGGAATCGCGCACCAAATCGCCATTTTTGTTATGGAAATGCATGCGTTAACGCACCAAAAATGGTGAACGCATGCGGTACCAAAACGCGAAAGGACACGCAATCACATGCGCATCGGAAATTGCAAGAATTTTTGCGTTCCCGCGATTTCCATTTTAGGGAAAATCGTGGGCGCAAACGCGCTAGTGTGGCCTAGCACTTAGGTATGCTTCCCGACACTTGGACCAATTTTTTAGAATTTATTAAGGCACTCTCTGCCCATGTGCACCATCCTTAAAGGACATTTATACTCACCTTCCCACCGCTCCTCTTCTTAGGTCTTACCTTTTACCAGGGTGAGCACCTGAACCGCTAGGTCCTCACCCCTTGGTTTTCGCGAAAGTTAAAGCACAGCGTTACTGAAACACTGCTCTGGCAGGCTCCGCCCCTCCTCTCCTTGCACGACGAGGCCAATAGGAAGGAGCAGCGTTTCAGTAACGCTGTGCTTTAACTTTCGCGAACCCAGGGGTGAGGAGCTAGCGGTTCAGGTCCTCATCCTGGGTTAAAGGTACAGACCTAAGAAGAGGAGCGGAGGGAAGGTGAGTATAATTGTCCTTTAGTATGGAAAGTCCTCATCTTATAGCAATAAGGCAACAAGCCGAGGATTCGGCAAACCAGATATAGAAACCGGAGTCTCACTTAAAACCAAAAATTTTTTGATAAATTCATAAATCACACAGACAGAGGCATCTGATGAAGTGCAAGCTGCAGGAAACAGCGGAGATATATCAATAAATATTTTGGTTTTAAGTGAGTCTCCGGTTTTATATCTGGGTTGCTGAATCCTCTACTTGTTGCCGTATTGCTTTTGGAATTGATTGTAGCGAAGGGTCGGGCTTCGCACACCCAGACCACTCATCATATCGGTAAGCATGTATCTTATGTATACGTACCTCAGCTGTGTTCAGCGTCTTTGACCGCCATTTGCGGCCGAAAACAGTTGTTTTCACTTGAGCGAATAGGGTCAGGGGTGTCCACCCAGCCCACCATGAGGGAAAGTAAGTTAAATTCCCACAGCTCTGAAATTTTTTCTACCTTTGAGTGGTTATTAGACACTTTGTTCTTGTGTATTATGTTTAAAGTCCTCATCTAGCAGGGCCCTCCCCTGTTTTCCAATTTAATTCTATTGTATTTCTAGCAGAAAAAATAGAATTTTCTTCAGAAAAGCTCCTTTATTTTAAGGACCCCCAGAATACTTATTTTGGGGTTAGAGGTACCACTGCCTAAGTTGGCTTGAGAGAGTTTTTATTTATCCAGAATCTGACTACACAGGCACAGTCCCATATCATGCAAATATTTACTGTGGAGCTAATGATTTAGAGCAGTGTGAGTCTCTGCCTGGGCTATGTGGGAGGGAATAGGCATAAGGTACACTTGGGTAGTATGTAAAATTGGATGATAGTATTTTTGCATCTATTCCATACCAAGGTATGGGACTAAGCCATTTCCTCCCACTTTGAGGTAATAGGTTGGTGTAAATTTTTGCCATGTGGAGAGGTGTGTACTGCCTATGTTGTAATATTTAATAGTTTTAGATATAATCCTTTTGAATTTTATCTGAGCTGATTAATATAAGTAGGGCATAGAAAGTATTAGGGATAGAGGCACCCTGAAATTCAGACCGAATATAATGTCTCAATTGTATGTATCTGACGTAGTTGTGGTTTGGGAGATTATAGGTGTTTAGTTTCTGGAATGTCATCAAGCTTATGATTTGGCAAAAAGGTCTAATTCCTTTATTCTTCCTCACAGAGGATATTGTGAAGGCAGCCAGTTGAGTGTATATAGGGTTACCCCAAAGAGGAGACCACTCACAAACCCCCTTTATTGTATTATCATCAGCATTTATTCTATTCTTTAAACATTTGAATGTGCAATGTAGTGCCACCTCCAACAAATTCACACTTGGGATTATCTAAGAAAGCTTGGTGGAAAGGGGGGAGATAAGAGTGTAACATTGACTTGGCCTAAATCCAGGGATGGCAGGTAAGTAGAGTCTGGTTGAATGGTTTCTGAGGGCCGAGCCAGGCAAAGAAGTATTCAGCTGGCTGTTTAGCTAGTATAAATGAAGGTTGGGTAGTGCCAGACCTGCTCCATACTTAGGGCAGTGCAGGAGTTTGAATTTAACCCTTGATCTGGAGAGTCCCAAAGAAAGGAGGGTAAGTATGCGATTAAGCTCTTAAAAATTAGTGTAGCTGCTCTCTGTAGCAGAGAGACGTCACATGAAAATTTTGTCTGTCTGTCTCTCTTGTCTTTTTCTTCTTAGCTCGAGTCACTGTTTTGGAACTCCATTGACT
This sequence comes from Hymenochirus boettgeri, assembly GCA_019447015.1. Classification (NCBI taxonomy): domain Eukaryota; kingdom Metazoa; phylum Chordata; class Amphibia; order Anura; family Pipidae; genus Hymenochirus; species Hymenochirus boettgeri. Next base: position 82,842,793 of record CM033477.1, read on the forward strand.
GATAATGTAGGGGTAAATGGTCACTGTTTTAAAAACTCTTGTGTTGTATTGTAGGTAAATGGGTAATCTATAATCCATTCTATCCACTGTATCTGCCCGTCTACCTGTTTGAGTTGTCCATCAGGTTAAATTTCTTTTTTTTGGACTCCCATATACAAAAGGGGCATCTTGAAAATGGAATGCGTTTAGAGAAGGGCAACTAAAATAATAAAGGGAATGGGGGGGCTTGACCGTGCAGACAGATTGGACAAGTTAGGTCTGTTACATTGGAAAAGCGGCATTTGCGTGGGGCTATGATCACTTTATACAAATTATTAATGGTCCATACAGTAAACTTCTGGTGCATTGTTTACTAATCATTCATACCAGAGGGGGAAATTACTCCCCGACTCCAAACGGCAATACAGGGCCGATAATTGGCCAGTGGATGGGTACTTTATCGTCGAAATGCACACTCGTTCGGAGATCCGTCCAGCAGATTAATTCATTAATCCCCGAATGAGTGCCCGTTTGGCCAATAAAGTGCCCATAAACAGATTAAAAAGAAATGGCCACAGTACAGAACCCCGAGTCACTCCACTTGGGTCCATTGACCACAACTCTCTATTTTCGACCCAATAATCAATTCTCTATCCATGTACAAATTTATTTTTCCAGGCCAACTGTCCTCAGTTATACATTAGTTGCCTATGTGGCACACTATCAAAATTTCTTCATAAAAGCCAAATAAAATTGTCTGCAACAATCTATTTCCCATAAATACATGGTGTCTACTACTACAAATAAGATCAGTTCGGAGACAAAGTCCAGGATATGATCCCATTACACTTGTCCCTAAAGGTATCAATTTAGAAATGAATAGTTTATATCCCTTTAAAAGCAGTCTTTCTGCTCAATATCTTTACCTAAGAACAACCCCCCATCTATGAGCAAGAGTGAATCCTTTAACAACATAAAATTAGCTTTCCTAAAGGTAAAGGGTTGTTAACCAGTGCACTTTTGTTTTTGCAACCTATATTAAAGGACACTGTATCATGATCACTATTCCCTAAGCTTCCCATTACCTTCATCTCCAAAATGAGCTCAGGGTTAATAGATATCACCAGATCCAACAACGCATCCTGTCTAGTAGGAACTTTTACTATCTGTGAAAGAAATGCTCATAAAGAAGACTTAAGAATCTTTTGAGGTGCTGGCAGTTCCCTTACTCCAATCTATGTCAGGGAAATTGAAATCTGATATATCCTTTAAAATATCAGCTATGGACTTAACGGAGAGTATGGTAAATAGAGGATATAATAAATCAGTGATGCCCAACCTGCGTGCCGCAATTAGCCCCGGCCGCATTTTTTCGTGACCCGCACAGAGCCGCGTGTGGACGTGGAAAGGGGCGGCTCGGGGGCGGAGCTACTCCCTGTGGCCCGCTCACAGTGCTAGTGCGCTTGTGCGGCCCCCAGCATTGGCTGGGTGGGCACCCTGTATTAACAGAGAATTGAAAGAGCTTTTAGAATAGCAAGCGCTAGAGAGATCTTTTGAGTGGAGAGAAAGAAAAGTTTTAACTAGAAAGGGAAAGTTTAGTATAAACTTTGAATTTGGCCTGAAGGCCCATTTTGGAATGGAATGTGTGGTTTGTGCTGCAGATTTTAAAAAATCATAAATGTAATGATGAGGACATTGTTGTTTTTTACTTATACTTACCCTTTAAATATGGTGTCACATGAATTAAAGGGAGGTCAGTTGGTGTGTGTACATGTGTCAGGTTGGGGGATAAAAGAGTAACTTTTTTTGATTGTCAAAATGTGTTTTTTTTACTATACTTACCCTTTAAATTGATTTGCCACATGAATGAATGGGTACCTCAGTTGGTGTATGTGACCTGTGTCAGGTTGGAAGTTAAAAAACAAGCTATTTTGATTATTGATTAAAATTTATTTTGACTATAGTTACCCTTTAAGATGTCTGCCACAAAAATGGAAGAGTAGGTCAGTAGGTATGCGTACCTTTCTCAGGTTGAGGGTTAAAAAAACAAATTTTGATGATTGGTCAAAAATTAGTTTTTTTTACTTTAGTACCCTTTAAGTATGGCCGCCACAGTAATGGAGTGTGTACCTGGGTAAGGTGTGGGATTAAAAAAAAAACAAAAAACTTTGTTGATGATAAGTCGAAAGTTTTTTTTTACTATAGTATCCTTTAAATAGGGCTGCCATGAAAATGCAAGCGTAGGACAGTAGGTGTGTGTACCTGTGCCACGTGGGGGTTTAAAAAAACAAACTTTTTTGATTATTGATCAAAATTTTTTTTATTCTTAGTTACCCTTTATGTATGGCTGCCACAAGTAATAGATAAGTAGATCAGTAGGTGTGTGTACGGGGTCTGGTTGACGGGGTATGTGTTTTTTGCATGTATGACTATATAACTAACTTTATTGATATGATCAAAATTAATTTTTGACTAGTTACCCTTCCTATGGCTTCCATGGGAATGGAGAGGTAGGTCAGTAGGTGGGTGTACCTGTTTCTATGTGGGGGGTTGGGGGTTATTTGTCACCATGAAACAAACTGTATTGAAAACATCCATATAGTCCCGAAATACGCAGATAACACCGTAACGCTTCCGCGGATTCCTTAGCCAGAAGACTTCTTCTATATGCCCTGCAAACTCTGTACCAAATTTCATGTCTTTAGCTCAAAAACTGTGGAAGGAGATACAGTCCAAAAAAGCGGAAGAATAGACGAGAGAGAAGAAGAAGAAATGGGAAAGAACAGTAATTTGGCTCTTCAAGCCAAATTAATAAGAAAAATCAGACCTCAGTGTAGTTTATAATGGAATACCTATGTTTGTAGAACTTGTGAATTTATAAAATTGGAAAACTTCAATCGAATGTTACCAGAAAGGAGTATGAAATCCTTGATTATATCAACTGCAACACAAAAATGGTTGTATATGGTATCCTGTTTGAAGTGCCAAAAACAAATATGTGGGGAGAACCACAAGACAATTGAAAGATCGAGTTAGAGAGCACTTAAATAGTAAGCAATGGAGACTAACAATCCCGAGTAGGAAGGCATTTCCTAGAATGTAAACGTATATCAAATTGATAGAGGTAACACTAAGGCAGAAGGCGTATAACTGCAACCGGCAGTCACACTCACATGTGCAAACACAACATGTTTCGAGCTTCACTGTGCCCTTTCTCAATTGTAATGGTGCACTGCAACTCAAACATTTAAAGCTTAAAACAGGAATGATGCGTGACAATTAACCACTCCCCCTTTCTCAAAAATATTAAAAAACTGTCGATATTGCTATATATACAAATGTTTAAAAACCGTGTTAAGCATAACCAATTCTTGGTAAAGTGCTAAATATCCATTGCATTAAAACACAAGAACTACTGTATTCTTAAAATGTAAAGTGCTTAAACGTTTGGACCTAACAAAAGGAAGTTTCCTGTGAGTGTAACGAACTTGTGAGTGGCCCTTTCTCTTTAAGACCTTGATCTCAAGGACATAAAAAAAGGACATTGAAACAAGAAGGGCAATTAAACAAGGTTTGTGCGTCACTGTGTGGGTGTGGTGTATTAGATGGGACAGTTTTGTCAGTACCATGCAATGTGCATCGTGCCACATGTATAGGAACCTGGAGCAGACGTTCCGGGGAACCTATGTCTGTGTCAGGTGTGAGTGGGTTGCCGTTTGGAAGCGGAGGTGGAGAGTCTAAGGGGGCAGCTTGCAGCATTGCGGGGATTGGCAGAACTGGGGGGTCAGCAGGCACTGGCTGGGGCCAGTATAGAGGTGGGTGGAGAGAGGGACAAGAAAGGATGAGGAAGGAGGTAGGTAGTTTTTTTAGGGTTACTAGGGGAAGTGGGGACGGAAGACGAGGTAGGGGGGCTTCTTCCCAGATTGTCCATCCCAACAGATTTGCCGCCTTAGGTAATGAAGTGGAGGAGGACACCTCGGAATTAGCGTGTATGGAGGGGGCTAGTCCCTTGAGCACCCAGGGGACTGCCATCTCTGATACAAGGGAGGAGGAACGAAGGGTCAGGAATGCAAGGCGTGTGGTAGTGGTAGGGGACTCCATTATAAGGAAGGGTAGATAGTGGTAATCTGCCGCCAAGACCCTACATGCCGAACTGTGTGTTGCCTGCCTGGTGCTAGGGTTCGGCATGTGGTGGATCGTGTAGACAGATTATTGGGTGGGGCCGGGTGTGACCCAGCGGTCTTGGTTCCATTGGTGCCAATGACAAAGTTAGAGGTGGAGGTGAGGTCCTTAAACATAATTTCCGAGAAATAGGGGCCAGATAAAAGCAAGGACCTCAGGGTAGTGTTTTCAGAAATACTACCGCGCGCCACGTGCTAAGCCAGGGAGACAGCGGGAGCTAGGAGCATTAATGCGTGGCTAGAGAGTGGTTGTAAGGAAGAAGGGTTTGGGTTTATTGAGAACTGGGCAGACTTTGCTGCGGCTACAGGCTCTTTAGTAGGGATGGGTTGCACCTCACTGATGGTGTGCAGCTGTTTTAGGGGAGAGATGGCTAGAGGGTTGGAGGAGATTTTAAACTAGGTTTGGGGGGGGGGGGGGGGGGGGAGGGTATTAGCAGTCTCACTGGGATAGATTGTCGCAGGAGGAAAGCAGGGTGTAGATAGGCCAGTGGTGGGTGGAAAGCGGGGGTGGGGCTAGCATAGGAGATAGGGAGGAATGTGTATCAAAGTGTACGAATAAATTACAGGATCATAATCTAAAATGTATGTTTGCAAATGCAGAGAAGCCTGGCTGACAAAAGGGTGAATTGGAAATGATGGCATTGAACGAAAAGTATGATGTAATAGGTATAGCAGAAATGTGGTTGAACAGTTCTCACGACTGGGCTGTAAATATAGAAGGATATGCCTTGTTTAGGCAGGCAGAAAAAAAAAAAAAGGAAAGGGGGAGGAGTATGTGGTATATGTTAAAAAAAGAATTTGAAGCCAAATTTAAAAGAAGAGATAGCTGGTGTTATGGATGAAAAGTGGAGGCAATGGGTGGAATTAGGCAACAGGAAAGGGGAGGTGGTAATGTCATTGTTGGTGTCTGCTATAGCCGCCAAATGCTAGCAGAGAAGAGGAGGTGAGTCAACTTCATATGCAGTTGGCAAGGGCTGCAAGTTTGGGGAGTGTGCTCATTATGGGGGACTTCAATTACCCTGACATTGATTGGTGTGGTGGTGGAACTGCCATCACAGAAAAAGGCGATGTAGTTCCTGAATTTGCTGCAGGATAATTTCTTCTACAGGTGGTTGAGGTTCCTACTAGATATAATATAGATATAAAGGTAACTGGAGGCTTAGGGAATAGTGACCATGAAATAGTGGCATTTGGACTTTGTTATCGAAAGGAAAGTGCACTGGGTTAACAAAGACATTAATTTCAGGAAAGCAAATTTTCCCAGGTTAAAAGCAGCTCTTCAGAATGTCAACTGGGATAATGTTTATCAGGTAAAGGTACTGAACAGAAGTGGACTGTGTTCAAGGGGATTTTAAGCCAGTTCACATCTAAATTTATACCCTTGGGAAATAAATGTAAAAAAAAATAATCCGCGCCCATGTGGCTGAATTTGATGTAAAGAGGCAAATGGTAAGGAAGAAAAAGGCATTTAAAACCTTTAAGGCCGAGGGACGGAAAGGGCCGAGAGAAGGAAAGGCTTAGGGAGTATAAAAACTGTAACAAAGGGTGTAAGAAAGCAATCAAACTAGCTAAATTAATAATGAAGTTAGGAAGATAGCTGGAAGAAAGCATCACTAAGCCTAAACATTTTTTAGTATATTAATAGTAAGAGATGAGGACTGAGAATGTGGCACCATTAATTAATGGGGATAAGTTAGTTACGGAGGATGGCGATAAAGCAAATGTCTTTGAATAATTTTTCCCCTCTGTATACACATATAGAAGATCCAAGTACAGATATCATAGAGTATAGGAGCAATAAAGGTATACAAGATTTAAGTTCCTTTGGTTTGTTTTAAACGAGGATAGGTACGAAAGAAAGAACTAAATAAGGTTAATATTAGTAAATCTTCTGGACCGGATAAAATACATCCTCGGGGACTTAAGGAGCTAAGTTCAGTTTTATCTAGGCCATTGTTTCTTATTTTTGCTGATTCCTCATGTCCGGTGGTGTGCCTCTGGATTGGAAAAAGGCTGATGTTATCCAATATTCAAAAGGGTAGTCGTTCACAGCGGGTAATACAGGCCTGTAAGTTAACTTCAGTGGTGGGGGAAGATACTGGAAAGTTTAATAAGGGAATGTTCTAGAGTGTGTTTCAAGGACTGACAGTATAATAGTAACCAGCATGGATTTAGGAGGAATAGATCTTGTCAAACTAACTTCTTGGCTTCTTTATGAGGAAGTAAGTAAGAAATTTAGAACTCTGGTATAGCAGTAGATGTAGTTTACTTGGATTTTGCAAAGGCTTTTGATACAGTCCCCCATAGGCGACTAATGAATAAGCTATAGGTCTGTTGGTCTGGGGAGTCACATTTGTACATGGATAAGAAAATTGGTTAAAGAATAGGATGCAGAGAGTAGTTGTTAATGGGGCTTATTATTATGGACTAAAGTGCTAAGTGGGGTGCCACAGTGTTGGGGGCCGCTTCTATTTAATCTATTTATTAATGATTTGGAAGTGGGTATTGTCAGCAAGGTTTCTGGTTTTGCTGATGACACAAAACTTTGTCGACCATTAAAAACTTCAGAGGATGTGCAATCAGTTGCAAGGGGATCTAGATAGATTATCACATTGGGCTGCTAAGTGGGCAGATGAAATTCAATGTTGATAATGTAAGGTGATGCATTTTGGACTAAAAATACTTGTCACTATTAATAAAATGGCTCGTGTTAAGTGAATCCCGTTGGAAAGGGATCTTGGAGTTTTGGTGGATAACAAACTTTAAGGTGAGCAAGCATGCCAGGCGGGCAACAGCCAGAGCCAGCATGGATTGTCTTGTATAAAGCGAGTGGTATGGATTCAAGGGAGGAAAATGTAATTCTCCCTCTTACAAAGCATGGTAATGCCTATTTGGGAATATGCAGTGCAATTTGGAATCCTGTGTACAAAAAGGACATCTTTGAAATGGAGAGGGTTCAGAGAAGGGCAACTAAATTAATAAGGGGATTGGGGGAGCTTGAATATGAAGAGAGACTGGAAAAGTTACAATTATGTACGCTGGAAGAAAAGGCGCTTGCGTGGGGATATGATTACTGTGTATAAATACATTAACGGGCCATACCAATAAACTATGGGGCATTGTTCACCAATAGAACATGTCAAAGGACACGAGGACATCCCTTAAGACTTGAAGAAAAAAGGTTAGGCTTCAAGCTCGGAAGGGTTTTTCACTGTGAGAACGGTTAAGCATAGGGAAACTGTCTCCAGTGGACGTTGTAATGGCAGGTTCATTGTCAGTTTAAAAAAAAAAGCTGGATGAATTTCTGCAAACAAGGAATGTTGCAAGTTACTGGTATTGATACATAAAGTAGAGTTGATCCAGAGGGAAATTTCGATTGCCACTTGGAGTCGGAAGGAATTTTTTCCCCCTTCATAAATTTGGTGGGTTTTTTGTGCCTTCCTCTGGATCAACAGTAGGCAGGAAATGAGGATATTGTAGAATGGGTTGGACTGGATGGACGTATGTCTTTATTCAACCTCAAATACTATACTAATTCTTCACAAACAGTACTTAAATATAATGTGCAACATATAAACTAGTGAGTAAAACCTCAGAGTGCTTTTTATAGTGTGTATCTACTTTATATTAGAAAAAAGTGCGTAATTGTGACATTCATAAATATAATTGTAACAAGGTTTGGTTGCATAAAAAAATCTTTTAAAAACACACTTTTTATTAGTAAAACCTAGTTCTTAAAGAATTGTGTAGTCCATTAGTTGCTTAAAAATAGGAAGGTTACCATTCTGTTTACAGGAGGCCATGTTTCTAGTATCTGAAAACAATAAATAAAGGGTGACTATAGAAAACAACTTATACTCCATTGTCATTAATGTCATATGGTACCAAGAAGAAACAAGAAGAAATGTTTTTAGGGAGGAAGAAAATGGGCATATACCCTTGCCTAAATTGTGTGTGTTGTGACTCAATCAATAAAGGTGAAACATTCTGCCATCCAACACAAAGATCTAAATACAAACATACGTGCTATGCGACATTTGATACTAAAAATGTAATCTATATGCTGAAATACTCGTGTGGCAAAGCATATATAGATCAGACAAGCAGAAATGTGAAGACAAGGATAAAAGAGCACAAAAAAGATATTCGGAACTTTAAAGTAAGCTCATACACCGACATCACAACAACACGGCATTTTAACATGCATAAACGCTCTCAGGGTTATTCAATAAAAGTTCTTATCGTTAAAATGGTGCAAATTTTTCCCCAACCAATCAGATGTTGGCTTTCAAATGTTAAATAATATCTGATTGGTTGGGGAAAAATTAGCACCATTTTTAACGATAAGAAATTTTATTGAATAACCCTGAGAGTATCCCAAATGAAATGGAACATACTAGAATTAGTACATAGAGACAAAAGAGGGGGAGATATAACTAAAAAACCATTACAAAGAGAAGCCTTGTATATAAAAAGACTAAACGCATTGGTACCATATGGCATTAATGAACAATGAAGTGAAGGGGAACTGTGGTCTCCAATCAAGTGGAGTTTAAATCACTTGTTTACCTTTAAATCTTGTGGATTATCAACATTATCCACAACCCAAGATATAAAGAAATTACTGACCAGAAAGTTAATGGGTGGGAGGCTGACATGTGACATTTCTAAGGCTGCTCCTCCACCTCGCTGCCGGCGAAGATCCCCATAGAGATTGTAAGGGAATCTACAGCCCTACTCTCACTATGTGAATATATTATATTTATGAATAAGTTGTGTTTTAATGCAATGGATATTTAGCACTTTACCAAGAATTGGTTAAGCTTATACAGTGTTTTTAAACATTTGTTATATGTAGCAATATTGTCACTATTTTTAAATATTTTTTTAGAAAGGGGGAGTGGTTAATTGTCACACATCATTTCCTGTTTTAAATGTGTGAGTTGCAGTGCACCAATTACACTTGATGGGCCCAGTGAGGCTCGAAACATGTTGTGTTTGCACATGTGAATAAACCAGACATCCCACCCTGCCCTTTCAGGCTTATGGGCAGGATGGGAAAAGGGGTGTGATGAGCGGGGTGAGACGTCACGTGGGGGTGGGGTGTGATGTCATGTGGAGGTGGGGCCATCATTCTAGGGGTGGTGGGAGGTGGGGTTAGGAGCATTCCGGGACATAGTCAGTGAAAGGGGGCATGACTTGGGAGGAGACTCAAGTCTCCTCTCAAGTCCGGGAGTCTGGGGTGGTCTCCTAGGGGTGCAGGAGACCACCCCAGAATGAAGGAGACTCCCGGACAATCTGGGAGGGGTGGGATACCTGATAAACATGCCGGTTGCAGTGATACTGCCTGCTGTTGCAGTGAAACTGCCTCTATCAATTTGATATATATTTACAGATGATGTTATGCTATTAACAGGATGGAAGCATAGATAGATGTAACCAAATCTCCTCTTGCTAATTGTATGGATTAATACTGGTTCCTAGAATGTAGGGTTGGAGATATTAAAAACTGTGTAATACAAGTAATAGAGAAAATAAAAAATATCAGAGGAGGGGATAACCTTCTGGATATTCAATCTAAAAACTTGTATACCGAATGAGCTAAATTTGCATTGGGATATCTCATATCTATATTAACTTATACTAATTTATACTAATGTATTATATTCTTTGTGATATTGATTGAGTAAGATCGTTTTATAATGTTGAGGCATTGAGACTACGATTAGATACACATCACATATAAGTGGTATTACTGTCTCAGGGTATTGGGGATTAATGTACCGTATATACTCGAGTATAAACCGACCCAAGTATAAAACGAGGGTACCCAATTTCAGCTAAAATCCTAATAAAGTTGTTGACTCGAGTATAAACCGAGGGTAGAAAGAAATTGGCATTCAAGATGTTTGGAAAACTACAACTCCCCAGCTAATAAAGCATGATGGGAGTGTAGTTCCAAACATCTTGAATGCCACCCTCACTTGGCATTCAAGATGTTTGGAAACTACAACTCCCAGCATGCTTTATTAGCTGGGAGTTGTAGTTCCAAACATCTTGAATGCCAAGTGAGGGTGGCATTCAAGATGTTTGGGAACTACAACTCCCAGCATGCTTATTAGCTGGGAGTTGTAGTTTCCAAACATCTTGAATGCCACCACTCACTTGGCAATTAAGATGTTTGGAAACTACAACTCCCAGCTAATAAAGCATGTGGGAGGTTGTAGTTCCCAAACATCTTGAATGCCACCCTCCCCCTCCACCCAGTTCAGTTTGTACCTGTGGGCTCTTATCCTGTGGGCTCTCCTCCATCCAAGAAGGGCTTCCTCCATCCAAGGGCAGCAGAAGAAGAAACGGTCTCCTAATCATGCTCTGCATTCCGGCTTCCGCGCGCTCATCCTGTACTGGCGCGCCGGCTGACGTCACTGCCCGGCGCCGGGCTGTGACGTCAGGCCGGCGCGCCAGTACAGAGAAAGATCGTGGCTGCCGGAATGCTCAGGTAAGCTGTGACTCGAGTATAAACCGAGTCCAAGTTTTCAGGCGTGATTTTTCAGCCTGAAAAACTCGGTTTATACTCGGGTATATACGGTACCCTAAATTCTATAAGAGAGAAAAGGAAAGGAGATTCACAAATATCCCCCCCCTTAAACCTTTGAATTTGAAATAAAAAATATGATACAGATATTAATTATAATAATATGAGGAATTGAAATTAAATAAAAAATGTAATAAAAACAATCCCTAAATGATTATAATCCTCAACACTTTCCTCCCCTTGATTAAAAATCTGTATTATGCTTCTCCCATATGAACAAATAGAGAGAGCATAGTAACCTAAAGAGTTAACACATTGGAATTTAATTGATTGGTTAGGTTTTTAAAAGGTGGTGGCGATTGCAAACAGTGTAATTATGTCTGTGACTAAGGACCAACTGAGCCTAAAAATATGTCAGACAAGTGATGTTAATATGTTTTCTTTTTTGTACTTGAAGTTGTTACCAATGAAGGAGTTGTTACATTTTTAAATATATAAATGAATGCTATTTAGCGTATTCCAAGTGGTGCGGAGGTAGAAAACATATTTACATTGTAAAAGGAGAAGAGTGCTCAGACACCTCAGTACGTTTTTGTAAAAATCGATGTTGAATGGGTAAGAGCCTGGGCCAGAGCCGCTACAAAATATAACTTTAAAGGCTATGTCCACCACTATAAATAGAAAGTAATATTCTGCTCCCCCATGTCCCCAGGCCCCAACCGCATGTTTGTTTTTTTTAAACAGCCCCCAACTTTCTTACCTCCCCTCGATTCCTCCGCCGCACTGCCGGCCATTGACTTGCGAGAGAATGCAAGCAGAGGGGCGGGAGACGGAACATGCGATCGTTCCTGTGATGGCTGAGCGGCAGCACAATCACGGAAGCGGGCTGCCGGTCATTCAGTGTCAGCGGAGAGAAAAGCCGCGGAGAGGTAGGTTAGAGGAGTATTGGGGAGCTTTTTAAAAAAAAACAAACATGCGGTTGCGGAGGCTGGGGGACATGGGGGGGGGAGCAGAAACTATACTAACTTATTTTAAATGGCTCTGGGACCTGGGAAATGGTCTGGGGAACAGATAATCTGATTCTTTCAAATCAGAATTGGTTACAATCAGATTTTTTCAGAAAGTAACTGGTATACTAACCAATCAGATTCTTTCTGAAAGAATCTAATTATAACCAATTCTAATTGGAAAATAATCTGATTGGTATACTAACAAATCACAATCTTTCTGAAAGAATCTGATTGTATCCAATCAGAATTAGTTACAATCAGATTCTTTTAGAAATAGTCTGATTGGTATACTAACCAATTAGACTAACTTTCTGAAATAAGCTGATTGAAACCAATTCTGATTGGAAAATATTCTGATTGGTTAGTATAGCAATCAGATACTTCCAGAAAGAATCTGATTGTATCTAATCAGAATTGGTTACAATCAGATACTTTTAGAAATAATCTTATTGTATGCTTTCTGGAAGAATCTGATTGTAACCAATTGTGATTGATTAGTATACAAATCAGATTCTTTCTTAAAGAATCTGATTGTAACCAATTGTAATTGAAAAATAATCTGATTGGTATACCAATAAGATTCTTTCTAAAAAATCAGAATTGGTTACAGTCAGATTCTTTCAGAAAGAATTTGATTGGTATGCTTTCTGGAAGAATGTAATTGTAGTCAATCAGAATTAGTTACAATCAGATTCTTTTAAGGGGCCCATACACAATGCAATATTGTTGTACAATTGTCATACAAACGCCACGATTGTACATCAATTGTTTCGTTAATGGTCTAGATAAAGTCTGGTGCAATTAAATTGAGAAGATCTGATTAAATCTGAAAGTGATCGGTCAGGACGGAAATTTTTTATGTGTATGGATGATCGTCCAACAAAGGTCTGCCAAATCGATCCTGGAGTGTCAAATAAACAACTTCCTGAAAAAGCAGAGCTCACAGTCCGGAAGTTGTGAGACCATAGTGCATATATTTTGTTCATGATGGCAATGTGTGATGCGGTACAAATGACAACAACAGGCGCATTAATTGATGTACGAACACACAGCGAGATTCGTTAGCAAATAAAATATGAAAGAAAAATCAGCAAACACAATCGCAAATTACTTCATTCTTTATTACCATTTGAGACATCAACCCCAAGATGTTCTTTGTACATTCGTCATTTCCGCCACATTCGGCAATGATGAAATCTGCCCATATATGGTGAATTGGTTGCTTTCTAGCTGCACAATCTATTCTGCAACAATTTACATCTTACACAATCATATCTGCCTATTAATGCCAGATTGTACACAGCAATTCCAACAATTTTATCTTTATCCGTTTATGTCCGATAGTTTCCAATTTAAATCGGGTCGGTAGTTCATCGACCAATTTTATTGCATCATGTATGGGCCCCTTCAGAAATAATCTGATTGGTATAGTAACCAATCAGATTCTTTTCTAATTAGAATGAATCAGGGCCGGATTTACACCTCAGGAGCCTGTAGGCCCAAAGAGCCTGGTGCCATTAGCCCCACCCCTAAACACAGACCACACTCCCAAAACACACCCGTTTTCTCTTTTTGGGGAAAAAATAAACTATATTCTTGATCTATTTATTGTAACATTGTTAAGAGTGTTATAGTTCAGTAGAAACACCACAGTGAAATACAACTGTTGTGCAGAGCTTCAATCAATCTTCCCCGGAAAACGGAAACGCATGTGTTAACGCACCAAAACAGTGAACGCATGCATTACCAAAACGCGAACGGACACGCAATCGCATGCGCATTGTAAATTGTGGGAATTTTCCCATTCACGCAATTTCCATGTTAACAAAAATTGCAGGCGCAATCGCTAGCGAAAACTCATGTGAAAAGCGCGTTACTGTGGCCTAGCCCTCACAGCTGTCACCAGGGATTCTGTTAGAGAGGAATCACTATTGGTAAATGTGAGGTCCTATAAAGAACCCAGACTATCCTGTCATGTTTCAATCTTATTACATTTATCAGTCCAGGACCCAAGTTCATGGCTTCTATGGGGTCTATCGCTTAAATAATGTAATAAACCATTAACAATCTCACTTCATTGTCTCAGAGAAATGGGCATGGAGATGTTTTCCTTTCAGTCCCCACTATCATATAGAGCAGGGATAAGCAACCAGTAGATCTCCAGATGCTTAAAAACTACAACTCCCAGCATTCGTCCACAAGCACTCTGTAGTTAGGGAAATTAAAACTACAACCCCAAGCATTCCTCTACAAGCACTCTCTAGTTAGGGAATTCTGGGAGTTGTAGTTTCCAAAACATCTGGAGATCTACTGGTTGCCTATCCATGATATAAAGATATCTCTTACTGTCCAGCAAACAGCAGCTCTGCTTTGTTTCTATTGAGAGGGGAGGGGTGGGGTGAGAGACTGTCACATGTTTTACAAAGGATGTGACATATAAGTCTTGCAACTTCCTACTAACTTTCTACTTCCTACTAACACTCAGAAAATGTTTTGTTTTGCTAACACTGCTGTCAATCTAATATTAAGCACACCATTGGATACAACACTAAAAGGGAAGTGAGAAATATGTTCCTTTGTAAGCTTCCATTACCTCCCTCTAAAACTTCCTGGGCTGTGGCTTAACAGTCCATTTTGAAGATACCATTACAAAACAGGAGTGGCGACTGTGGAAGTACTTTTATTTATTTATAGATTTTGCCTTATTTACATTTCTATAAATAGTAATGACATTAAATATACTTTAATGTCATTACTACATATTTGTTAATATTGATATAACTATTTATTTAGTGCTTTAAACAACAAATAAACACTAGAGATGTCCGAACTTTGCAAAATCCGGTCCGATCGAGGATCCCATTAAAAGGAAAAATATCCTCAAAATTACGCGTTTTCTTGTAATTTCAAAAATACGTATTTTCGAAAATACGGGTAATCCTCGTAATTTCGAAAATTTTCAAAAATACGTATTTACGAAAAAAAGAGAAATCCTCGTATTTTCAAAAAATTTTGAAATTACGAGTTTTTTCTCGTATTTTCGAAAATACGAGAAAACTCGCAATTTCGAAAATTTTCGAAAATACGTGAAATCCGCGGTTCGGAAAATCCGGAAAAATCCGCCGTTCGCGAACGGGATAAATCCGCGACGGATCCGTGAACTGGCCATCCCTAATAAACACTGTCCCTATGTATATTACTTTTACCCACCCCCACCAACATAGTACCTCCAAAAATACAACATAATAACAGGGGAACTACACAAAATATTGGTCATCTGCCTTCAATCCTTTAAAAGATGGTGCTAGGGGCCCAAACTTACTATAAACTGGAAAGAGAAACACAGATGTTTCCAAAAGAAACCCCAAACAGCACTTGCAGCACAGGATGTTAATAATTACAAATAGGTACTGATTCCTCCAACCTTAAAATGGAGGTCTTCCATAAACTACACACTAATCGTCCATCGGCCTGGATTAAACAGACTATACGTTACCAATATAACCATATATATCTTTATTTGCTATACAAAAATTACTTAGATCATAATTACCCCCCCACGCTATACAGATGCCAACGTTAAAACCAGAACAAGTCCAATCAATGTCATGTAGAGTTAATCAGACTAAATTCCTCTAAACCACCCAAACCCATAAATATCTCATTTATACTAGACCCTCCATGGACACTAGAGGTGAAGTGTATCTGATTGTTGGTTTAACCCTTGCTAATTCTTTTATTACTGTGTGTGATCATTGAATGTGTATTTACTGTTTTATTTACGACACCCATTGCCAATCAGGCATGGGGGCAAAAGATAACATCTGTGTAATGTCAGAAAGTCTTTGTTCTAGTGCTTTACAAGATTCAGTATTGTATCATGCCTGAGGAAGAAGCCTAGTATAGTATAGTATAGTATTTGAGGTTGAATAAAGACATACGTCCATCCAGTCCAACCCATCTAGCAATATCCTCATTTCCTGCCTAACTGTTGATCCAGAGGAAGGCAAAAAACCCCCACCAAATTTATGAAGGGGGAAAAAATTCCTTCCTGACTCCAAGTGGCAATCGGAAATTTCCCTGGATCAGTTCTACTTTATGTATCAATACCAGTAACTTGCAACATTCCTTGTTTGCAGAAACTCATCCAGCTTTTTTTTGAAACTGACCAATGAACCTGCCATTACAACGTCCACTGGAAGACAGTTCCATAGCTTTACGTTCTCACAGTAGTGCTTCGAAAGCTTGCATTTTCAATCATTTAGTTAGCCAATAAAAGGTATTACTTTATATCCAAGATGTCTTCACTTAAATTTATTTATATAAGGGATATACATACACACACACACACACAAACACACACAAATATAGACATACACACACATGCACATATATAACATTTATATATTAACTGCCAATGTATTATTTTAATAATGTAACTAAAACGCTCCTTAAAGTGCATCTCCACTGGAAAAAAATTTGGTGTTTAGTTTTGTTGAAGAACGGGAGGTAAAGGAGCTCTGTCTTACCTCCCGTTCTTCAATAAAACTTGCAGGAGCCAGGAGAGAAGGTAAGGTATTTACCCGAACACTCGCTCTTCCACCATGTAGTCCGACAGGTCCCGACAGACTCTGTCCTTTATGCGCATAGAAAGATTGTAAATAGTCAGGAGTGTACTCTTTTCAAAGGGTATCTCCATTGGTAAATAAGACTTTTTCTCCCCCAAGTTTACTTGAAGAATGGGATGTAAATGAGCTATGTCTTACACCTTCCATTCCTCAATTAAACAATCAGAAGTAGACAGGGAATAATGAGACATTCCTTGCGACTACCCTCCTCAACTTTTCCTCTTACAGGTACTGATGGACCTTTGCAATATACGTGCAGGCACGTACATTGCAAAGTCACGTCAAGACCTTTCAGAGAAAAAGTGGAGGAGCGTGATTGCGTTTCCTCCACTCATGTTTCCTGTCTGCTCCTGATCGTTTAATTGAAGACAGCTCTTTTACATACTGTTATTCAATTAAACTGGGGGAAAAAGACTCATTTACCAGTGGAGATACCTGTATACTTTAACAACCCCGGCAACATTGTTCAGCCCCCTCACCACTGGTTTAAGCATTCCCACTTGTTTTCTACTGCTGGGACAGAGCATCATCATCTGGTTAAAAAAACCCCACCCTTTAATCATTTTAAAAACTAGCCACAAGCCTGAAAATAATTTTTCCCCCACTAAGGTGTCAATAGGGAGGAGTGTACAGAGAATTGTTGCAGAGCTTTAGAAAATATTGTTTTGGGAGGGGGAATTATTATTGTCCCAGAAACCGTGAAGACCAAAAAATATAATTTTGCATGGTTATAATGTATAAGATTCACAACAGCTAGAAAAATCATCTTAGGCTTATTTGAAAGTTATGACATAGCTCTTTTCAATGGTCCTTGTATGGACACTTAGTTCCACTTTCTCATTTTAAGGTCTGACTAATGTATCCATTTACTTATTTACCTGCTCATAAAAAGAATGTGGGTGCCAATTTTATGGTCTGTTTCATAGCATTTGGACTTGCATACAATGCAAATACAACGCAGTCATTGAATCTAACTATATAACTGGAACAGACATGGAGCAGAAGCACAGTTAAAGGGCATCTATAGTAGAGAAAATGAACTTTTTTCCCCTTTCTATGTGTTCTATAATTCCCCACAACCCCCAGAGTGTCTTCGCTTTTTTCAGATTCCCTCTCTGTCCTGAGATACACCAGTTAGAAAAATACACTATTGCATTCCTCTACTCCTACTTGGACTGCCAATCAAATCCCTGTGACTTGATCCCCCCTCCCTGCTCTGTAATAAACATAGAGATAAGGGCATTAGCAGGGGGAGAGAGGTAGCTTTGATGGTAGATATAAGGCTGCACTTGACCCCCATTTCTTAATAGCTTTCACTGATTGATGATGGGTTACAAAGTGAGAGATTGTAAACTGTACTGTTCTCCTTCTTCCGTGTCTCCAGGACAGCTTGCTTTCTATTGGCCACTGTGCGTGGGTGTGTTTTTCAGGATGTTGAACTTTTAACTCCTACTGCACATAAGCTTGTTGGTTAGCCGGAATTGAAAGCTTGAAAATAAGGATTGTTTGACAGTTTGAAAATAAGGATTGTTTGTACTGTTAAGGACTATGTGTGCAGGACTGAGTGTGCAGTAAGCAGACTAATCTTTCTTCTTCCAGTTAAAGGGGTGTGCTGGACTTCTATATTCTAGTATTGTACCTGTTGTAATCACAAACAGGCTGTGAAAGGGTTAATAAGTGTTGTTTTTTTTTTTTTCCCCCTCTCTTTCTGGCTCTTACACTAATTGGTGTGGGGGTTGGGGCCTATTAGTAGTTAAATAGGATTCACAGTTGTTGGGCCTGTGGTTTGGACCTAACAAAAGGAAGTTTCCTGTGAGTGAACCGAACTTGTGAGTGTCTCTTTCTCTTAAGGACCTTGATCTCAAGGACATAGAAAAAGAAGGACATTGAAACAAGAAGGGCAATTAAACAAGGTTTGTGCGTCACTGTGTTGGTGTGGTGTATTAGAAGGGACAGTTTTGTCAGTACCATGCAATGTGCATCGTGCCACATGTATAGGAACCTGGAGCAGACGTTCCGTGGAACTTATGTCTGTGTCAGGTGTGAGTGGGTTGCCCGTTTGGAAGCTGAGGTGGAGAGTCTAAGGGGGCAGCTTGCAGCATTGCGGGGATTGGCAGAACTGGGGGGTCAGCAGGCACTGGCTGGGGCCAGTATAGAGGTGGGTGGAAGAGGGACAAGAAAGGATGAGGAAGGAGGTAGTTTTGTTAGGGTTACTAGGGGAAGTGGGGGACGGAAGGGTAGGGGGGCTTCTTCCCAGATTGTCCATCCCAACAGATTTGCCGCCTTAGGTAATAAAGTGGAGGAGGACACCTCGGAATTAGCGTGTATGGAGGGGGCTAGTCCCTTGAGCACCCAGGGGACTGCCATCTCTGATACAAGGGAGGAGGAACGAAGGGTCAGGAATGCAAGGCATGTGGTAGTGGTAGGGGACTCCATTATAAGGAAGGTAGATAGGGTAATCTGCCGTCAAGACCCTACATGCCGAACTGTGTGTTGCCTGCCTGGTGCTAGGGTTCGGCATGTGGTGGATCGTGTAGACAGATTATTGGGTGGGGCCGGGTGTGACCCGGCGGTCTTGGTTCACATTGGTGCCAATGACAAAGTTAGAGGTGGAGGTGAGATCCTTAAACATGATTTCTGAGAACTAGGGGACAAGATAAAAGCAAGGACCTCCAGGGTAGTGTTTTCAGAAATACTACCGCAGCCACGTGCTAAGCCAGGGAGACAGCGGGAGCTTAGGAGCATTAATGCGTGGCTAAGAAAGTGGTGTAAGGAAGAAGGGTTTGGGTTTATTGAGAACTGGGCAGACTTTGCTGTCGGCTACAGGCACTTTAGTAGGGATGGGTTGCACCTCACTGATGGTGGTGCAGCTGTTTTAGGGGAGAAGATGGCTAGAGGGTTGGAGGAGATTTTAAACTAGGTTTGGGGGGGGAGGGTATTAGCAGTCTCACTGGGATAGATAGTCCAGGAGGAAAGCAGGGTGTAGATAGGCCAGTGGTGGGTGGAAAGGGGGTGGGGCTAGCATAGGGGATAGGGAGGAATGTGTATTAAAGTGTACAAATAAATTACAGGATCATAATCTAAAATGTATGTTTGCAAATCGAGAAGCCTGGCTGACAAAATGGGTGAATTGGAAATGATGGCATTGAATGAAAAGTATGATGTAATAGGTTAAGCAGAAACGTGGTTGAACAGTTCTCACGACTGGGCTGTAAATATAGAAGGATATGCTTTGTTTAGGCAGGACAGAAAAAAAAGGAAAGGGGGAGGAGTATGTGTTTATGTTAAAAAAGAATTGAAGCCAAATTTAAAAGAAGAGATAACTGGTGATATGGATGATAAAGTGGAGGCAATATGGGTGGAATTAGGCAACAGGAAAGGGGGTATTGTCATTGATGGTTTCTGCTATAAGCCGCCAAATGCTAGCAGAGAGGTGGTGAGTCAACTTCAAATGCAGTTGGCAAGGGCTGCAAGTTGGGGAGTGTGCTCATTATGGGGGACTTCAATTACCCTGACATTGATTGTGTGGTGGAACTGCCATCACAGAAAAAGGCGATGAGTTCCTCAATTTACTGCAGGATAATTTTCTCTCACAGGTGGTTGAGGTTCTACTAGAAAAGGAGCTCTGTTGGATCTGGTAATATCTAACATTGTGGAGCGCATTATAGATATAAAGGTAACTGGAGGCTTAGGGAAGTGACCATGAAATAGTGGCATTTGGACTTTGTTATCGAAAGGAAAAGTGCGCTGGGTTAACAAAGACATTTAATTTCAGGAAAGCAAATTTTCCCAGGTTAAAAGCAGCTCTTCAGAATGTCAACTGGGATAATGTATTATCAGGTAAAGGTACTGAACAGAAGTGGACTGTGTTCAATGGATTTTAAGCCAGTTCACATCTAAATTTTCTACCCTTGGGAAATAAATGTAAAAAAAATAAATCCGCGCCCATGTGGCTGAATTCTGATGTAAAGGGCAAATGGTAAGGAAGAAAAAGGCATTTAAAACCTTTAAGGCGAAGGAACGGAAAGGGCCTTAGGGATATAAAAAACTGTAACAGGAGTGTAAGAAAGCAATCAAACTAGTAAAATTAATAATGAGTTAGGATAGCTGAAGAAAGATCACTAAGCCAAACATTTTTTAAGTATATAAAAGGGCATGTCCACCCTTAAAAATAGTTTTTGATATGCTGCTCCCCATGTCTGGTAGCCCCAACCGCATGGTTAGTATTTTCCAAAAGCTCCCCAAACTCTTACTTACCTCCCCTCGTTCCTCCGCTGCACTGCCGGCCCTCTGCTTGCGAGAATGCAAGCAGAGGGGCGGGACCGGCAGTCGTGTTTGTGATTGGCTGAGTGGCAGCCAATCACGGCACGCGGCTGCCGGTCACTCAGTGCAGCGGAGGAAAGAGGAGAGGTAAGTAAGGTTTGGGGAGCTTTTGCAAAATACTAACCATGCGGTTGGGGATGCCAGACATGGGGGAGCAGCATATTAAAAGGGTTTTACGCTAGGGGGGAGGGATAGTAGAACGGGAGGGAAGGGAGGGAGAGGGAGGGGGAGAAGGGCTGCAGTACGCATGACAAATATCTACCGGAGGCAAGGTAGCAGGCCCTGCTAGCCTCCTGGTGGACAATTTTTGGGACTTTAGGGGGGGTCTACAGGAGAACCCTATGGAGCTGGGATGTGAGGTAAGGATTACACTACACTACATGGTGGGGCCATTACTGGGGGGGGATTATAGTTTGGGGGTGGACATGCCCTTTAATAGTAAGAAGATGAGGACTGAGAATGTGGCACCATTAATTAATGGGGATAAGTTAGTTACGGAGGATGGCGATAAAGCAAAATGTCTTGAATAATTTTTTTTCCTCTGTATACACTATAGAAGATCCAAGTACAGATATCATAGAGTATAGTAGCAATAATGGTATACAAGATTCAAGTTCACTTTGGTTAACCGAGGATATGGTACAGAAAGAACTAAAGAAGGTTAATATTAATAAATTCCTGGACCGGATAAAAATACATCCTGGGTACTTAAGAAGCTAAGTTCAGTTTTATCTAGGCCATTGTTTCTTATTTTTGCTGATTCCTCATGTCCGGTGGGTGCCTCTGGATTGGAAAAAGGTGATGTTATTCCATATTCAAAAAGGGTAGTCGTTCAGCCAGGTAATTACAGGCCTGTAAGTTTAACTTCAGTGTGGGGAAGATCCTGGAAAGTTAATAAGGGAACATGTTCTAGAGTAGTTTCAAGGACTGACATTATAAGTAGTAACCAGCATGGATTTAGGAGGAACAGATCTTGTCAAACTAACTTGCTTGGCTTTTAGAGGAAGTAAGTAGAAATTTAGACTCTGGTATAGCAGTAGATGTAGTTTACTTGGATTTGCAAAGGCTTTTGATACAGTCCCCCATGGCGACTAATGAATAAGCTAAGGTCTGTTGGTCTGGGGAGTCACATTTGTACATGGAGAAAAATTGGTTAATGAATAGGATGCAGAGAGTAGTTGTTAATGGGGCTTCATCATTATGGACTAAAGTGCTAAGTGGGGTGCCACAGGGTTCTGTGTTGGGGCCGCTTCTATTTATTATGATTTGGAAGTGGGTATTGTCAGCAAAGTTTCTGTGTTTGCTGACGACACAAAACTTTGTCGACCATTAAAAACTTTAGAGGATGTGCAAGTTGCAAGGGGATCTAGATAGATTATCACATTGGGCTGCTAAGGGCAGATGAAATTCAATGTTGATAAATGTAGGTGCATTTTGGACTTAAAAATCCTTGTGCTACTTATACTATAAATGGCTCTGTGTTAAGTGAATCCCTGTTGGAAAGGGATCTTGGAGTTTGGTGGTGATAACAAACTTAAAGGTAGCAAGCAGTGCAGGCGGCAACAGCCAGAGCCAGCATGGTATTGTCTTGTATAAGAGAGGTATGGATTCAGGGAGGGGAGGAACTATTCTTCTTTTACAAAAGCATTGGTAAGGCCTCATTTGGAATATGCAGTGCAATTTTGGAATCCTGTGTACAAAAAGGACATCTTTGAAATGGAAAGGGTTCAGAGAAGGGAAACTAAATTAATAAGGGGATAGGGGGAGCTTGAATATGAAGAGAGACTGGAAAAGTTACAATTATGTACGCTGGATAAAAGGCGCTTGCGTGGGGATATGGAAATGAGGATATTGCTAGATGGGTTGGACTGGATGGACGTATGTCTTTATTCAACCTCAAATACTATACTATACTAAACATGGAGAAGATAAGAGGGGAGGGGGAAGGGGGGAGTGCTGCACAGAGATCTGACACCATGGTTAAACAAAGTCACTGACAGAGATAGGATAAAGGCAGCACAGAGTGCATGAATTTAATTTTGCAAAGGGGCAATGTGTTTTTTTCACTATAGATGCCCTTTAATACTGCCGTTGCATCATACAGTAAGCCCAAGCCGAATATAATATATTCATCTAAACGGCCACAAACCATAGACTACAAACATACTTTCTGATGTTCCTGTGATAAATTTGTCAACTGCCTGGGCCCATAATTTTGTGATTGCAAAAAAATGCTGCTTCACTCGACATTAAGGTGGCCACACACCATCTGTCTACCTAGTGTATGGCTGAACCAATTTGACATTCAGCTAAAATTGAATGTCTTAAAGTGGTGTAATGTTGAAGTGATGAATACATAGGATATAACAAGTGTATTATATCCATGTTAATTTCTCTTTCATATCTTTCTAAACAAACAAAAAAACTATTTGACAACTATTACCAAAATACAACCTTTACCATAGTTAACCTTTGGTAGAGGATCAGGTGAACAAGTATTAAATAAATGAGCAAAAAAAATACATTACAAAGAGGTTTAAAATAAATGAATGAAATAAGGAAGAAGGCAGAATAAAATAAGAAAAATGTTTTTGGTATTCATTTTACTCATTTCAGAAAACAACTATTTGTAAAATAAAACGGAGGCTGAAAGAAAAAGCAAAGGAAGAATAAAAGAAAAATCAAAGACACAAACAAAAAGGAAACGGTAGGTGAGTGTGGAGCATTTCCCCACATACAATATATAGGCCTAACTGGAATGCTGAGCTGGTCCTCAAATATGTTTTCCAAGAAAAGTTTAAAAAAAAAAATTATAATTTTCTCCAGATGTGTTTGTATAGATCTTCAGTTGTTTACAAGAGCGCTCTCTGGGCCAACTACTTCTCCATACTGAGCCATCCTGTGCAAGTGTGTGGATTGCACAGAGGTATATGTTTAGAGCAACTAACCTGTGTCAGGGGCTGCAACATTGGGTACAACCTTGAGGGGAGGGAGTCCCACCAATAAGACGCTGTCATGTTTTCTAATGACCAGTAAAAGGGTCTGATTGATTACTGTAAATTAACAGCACAACCACATTTTTGCACCTCTTAAATAAGTCTGAAAACTTCATTGCATCAAACTACATCACTATGTGGATTCTTTTACACAACTGTGCTTCAGAATATCGGAGTACCACTAATATACATTCCTGCATGGTTTTCTGATATTTTACAAACCCCTTTACTCTTTATCATATGGGACTGTACTATTCAAACTTCATTAAAATGTAGATAACAAAGGATTTCATGGATATTCAAAATTAATATTGTTATGTAGCTGTAATATTGTTATGTAGACTTTGGTTTGTTTTATGAGTTCCAGAAAAGCAGCAAGGAATCACCCCCTCTGCCCCCCTACTTTTTTTCTTTTTTTAACACCTTTTCAGCTGATCCTACCCCGTTTCTGTTTTGTTGAACATTCTAGGTAAAAAAAAAAAATCAGTTAAAAGATTGAAAGTTAATCCCTTCTCTAAAACGAAAAAAAAACACACACTGCAATAACTATAAGAGTTAAAAATCTAGGAGTTGCAAGACTAACCGGAAATGCTGTCTGATGTTCTGTTACCTTCCTATCTCCTCCCTAGCTTTTCCAGTAAACAACTGTCTGTAATGAATTTCACAGACAACTTATTTATATTACCACCCAAGCTGCCTCCTTTGAGCATGTGCAAGCTCATAAGCTCAGGAGGGATTGAAAAGGAGGTGGAACCCATTTGTGAGGCAAAAAGAAGGGTGAGGGGGAGAGGAAATTTTGCTGCATAACATATTACTCCTACATTTTCAAAGTTAAATATTATGGTGGTACAGGCCCTAATTTCCTGAAGAATGACCCAAAGTTAGACAAGCATCATTAGCATTCTACTCCTATTAAAGCCTTTTTTAAGACATAGATTTTTTAATAGTTGCATAAATGCAAACATTTGCAAATTACATTAATGAAAACCTTTTTCCTTATATAGAATATCTTTTTATACAGAAGCCTACGTTCTTTTAATACCAATAGATTACAACACATACTTAAGGCCCATTAGGCATTACTAAAGCAACTCTATTTCAGCTTGTTCACAAACTAAAACTAGGTTTTTCAAATTTCCCTAAAAAACATGTAGCTAACAATTGCCTCAATGATTAGCCCTGACCAAATTACAACGAAAACCAGCCATGTATGACATATATCACTGGGTATAAGGGTAGTTCTTACAGTAAAACCAGGAAATATTAACATGAAATGTATTTATAAATATTAGTATGTATGTCTCTCTTCCCTTGGTATCAGCATCAACTGATGGTTTGTTTACAACTAATTGGAATTAAAATGTTGTTCTACCAAGCAGAAGTAAAGACTTTTGCGTATCTTTTACAGTAATTTTCTGGGGACAACTTTGTGTACTTAATAACTTTATGTAATGAGAACACAATATTAACACCACCAGCTTAAGCCAAATATAATATATAATCATAAACATTGTTACACATTCAATTCAAGTTCATAAAAGGAAAACATGAATTTGAAATCACTTCCCTTTAAAGCTTACTCTAGATTTGGTTTGATAGCAACATTAATGTTGGTAATGAATGTGGCCCATCCAAAAAAGGAAGGTAGCCAATAATAAAAAAAAAATCTAAAAAAGGTAGCGATCATGACCAGAATAGAATAAGATAGATGGATAAATAGATAGAGAATAGAGAGAGAGAGAGAGAGAGAGAGAGAGACAATGTAGTAGGTTCTGAGGTCTTTAGTTTCTGTCTTCAAGACTTTCCATTCTATATACTACTGATGTAGTGGAATCCTCATTAGATTCAGGTGACACCTTTTTCCATACTGTTTCTTTAAGAGCAAGCTCCTGCTGCAGTTTTTCATAATCCAGAGGCCCATACGAATGCTGATTCTTCAAGCAACATACACAACACATTAGTGAACTTTAGCAGTTTTAATGGTTAGGAATTTATGTCTGCTACTAAATAAAGATTAGTTATATCTAACGCATGCCCACTGGGTTCGCAGATAGAATAACTTACAGGGAGATGTACTGAGAGATTCATTTGCTCCTTGCCTCTGCCATGATGTCCTGTCAATAGTGTCTTGTATTACATTCTACTTTCTGGTTTACCCTTTGCATGTGTTTAAGACCTGTCATTTGCTAGTGCAAATGTGTGTAAGTGCCACTAAAGTATTTGATGTGTGTAAGTGCCACTAAAGTCTAGTTATTTTTGCTTTAATTCTTCATTCATCACTGGCACCCTTAAGACTGCAAAACCCTTTTATAGCAGTTTTAAACCCTGCAACATTGCTACAAGCAGATTAGCTTAGTACCTTAGTTTGCATCAATGCTAAGCAAATAATTCATGCACTGTGCATTTAAAAGGAAAAATTTAAGAAATACGTACACAAAAGATATTGTCAGACTACAATGGTACAAATAAGAGGAAAAAAGTTTTACAGTCAGTTAGTACAGTTTTGTTAACAATTAGGTTTTAATTCAACACCAAGATAATAGCCAGGTCTTGCACTTTTACAGTATTAGAAGTTGCTCTAAAATAAAGTGGAGTTTCTTAAATAATAAAGCGAAGACAAAAACTTACTCTTTGGTCACCTCCTTCTCTACGAGGATCAAGTTTCTTTGCAAAGTGCCTCAAATTATCATAGTTATGGAAATTGCACAAAGACACTAAATCCTAATAAACAAAAATAGAAAGAAAACGCATATTACACTTACAATCACTAAACAAGAACATATAAAGAAAAGTTGTTAAAGGGCATGTCCACCCCCAAAACTAAAATTTAACCCACTATTGGCCCCACTCTGTAGTGTATAAAAATCCTTACCTTACATCCCAGCTCCAAATGGTTCTCCTGTAATGTCTCCCCAAAGTTAAAAAAACTGACCACCAGGAGCCTGGCCACCAGGGAAATTATTTCTGCCTCTGAGCTGTCCTCTCAGAGGTTTTTGGCATGCTCAGAGCAGCCCTCCCCTCCCATTTTCCTCTCCCTCCCCCTAGTGGAAAACCCCTTTCTCACATAGTAGTGCTATTTCCCCCAGCCCCAACTGCAATAATATATTTGTCAGAAAGTACCCCAATCTTTACTTACCTTCCCTCTCTCCTCCGGCGTTCTGAACTGCCAGCAGCTGCGTCTGTGATTGGCTGCCTCTCAGCCAAACACAGACGTGGCTGCTGGTCCGGCCCCCTGCTTGCAGTCCCGTGCATTGCGGCAGAGGAGAGAGGTAAGGTAAGTAACGACTTTCTTGAAAATATATTGTAGCGGTTGGGGCTGGGGGAACTAGCCCTACAACATATTAAAAATTAGCAAAAGGGGTGGGCATACCCTTTGAATAACCAAACCAGTTGAGCAGATAAATACCCATTTAATGAGCAGTAGAAGTGTTATATATTTCATACAAAATGCTGACACTTGCCTAAAAATAACTTCATTGTGGGTACCACATGCTCTTTTTTCCCAAATTCCTTAATAATAACTAATAACACCTTCTAACTGTCTAAATCTTGATTTGGCACCAACCCCATGAATAAAAAAAGGATAATATGCACTTCACAATGAACCACGGGAAAAAGAAAAATCAATATAGGGAATCACCTAAAATTAATTTATCAGACAGTTACTCACCTGACAGAATTGAATTCCCCTAACACTGTTTCCCAGTTTATCAAGTGGAGGTGACCAGCACATCATGCCCATAACATTTGGAACAACCAGAAGAATACCGCCAGATACTCCAGATTTGGATGGCAGGCCAACCTGTGGGAAAGTAATATTTAATGTATTTAATCTAAAGTGCATAGGTGAATATTACTTAGTCATCAGAAAAAAATCTGGGCTATAAGACTTCTTTCACATGAGCAGCAGACTTCAGTTTATGCAACCCCCTCTAACTAGATACCACTCTGCTACACACAATAATTTTGTAAAATTCCATATATCAGTTGTATTCGGTTAGATCAACTTGACTTAAAGTTTAGTTCTTGAAGACGTTTCACTAGTCATCCAACCGGCTTTCTTAATTCAGAATGAATTGTACAAGAATCTGTTGGCAATTATGTACCCTGGAAAGTCCCATTCCCACTAGCACAGAGGCAAAGGCAACAGAAATAAAACATCTCAGAGGAGCCCTTAAAACTTGTGGATATACAGACTGGGCCTTTGTCAAAGGAAGTACAAGCAAAGAAAAGAACACGAATACCAACAGTGAAGGGGAAAAGTAAGACAGGGGAAAGAACTGTCATCCCATAATTAGCAGGGGTCTCTGAGAAATTAAGAATTTTCAAAAAACACCCTATCCCAGTCTGCTTTAAACCAAATAACACACTGGAGCAGCAGTTGGTAGTGCATCTTTATTATGGTAAGCTAAATGATGGCATTCAAAATAAAAAAGTAGTTTAAAAGATGTGTCCACCTGTAAAAAAAAAAAAAAAAAGATATTGTAGAGGACCCTACCTAGCCCCCCCCAACCACTATGTTAGTTTTTTAAAAAAGGCAGCAGAAGGGGCGGAGTCTGGCCGTACACCAACATGGACGCCTGCTAGTTAAGCTCCGACACCACAGGAACCCAGCATCGCACTATTACAGCCCACAGCTACCAGAAAAACACAGGAAAACAGGTGGGAAACTCCTAACACACTATGGGACCCACCAAAAGAACCCAACAGAACAAAGGAGACCTCACAGCATACTTCGGTAGGGCTGACACGTGAGCGGAGCAAATCCAAGATGGCGTCCGCCACTCATCACGCGCCTCCACACCGGATAGCCATAGTCAACCCAGCACAAAAAGAGATCTGGAAAATCTCTATGCAAGCCTCGAAAGAGTCATCCAAAACTCCAACACCAAGCTTCTCTCAGAGGTAAAAACAGAACTGACAGCATTAGGAGACCGAGTAGGGGAGGTGGAGGAGACACAGGAGCGTATGTGACCTTACTGCTCACAAGTAGACACCGACCTACAGGCACTCCATAATAGACTCCTCCAAATTGAACAACACCAGGATGACCTAGATAACCGCTCACGTAGAAACAATTTACGTTTGAGAGGCATCCCAGAGGAAACTCAGAACCTGGAGGATTATGTTACCCGTCTCTTTACCTCAATATCCCCTGAGGGCACAGAGAACAGATTCCTACTTGACCGTATCCACAGAGCACTAAAACCCAAACCCCAACCATCAGAACTGCCAAGAGACGTAATCCTTCGATTACACTACTATCGCACTAAAGAGACAATACTAGCAGCAGCACGCAACAAGAGTGAAATCCTATTTGAGGACAACAAAATTTCAATCTTCCAGGATATATCTCCTACTACGCTAGCAAGACGAAGAGACCTAAAACCCGTCACCGAACAACTAGCGGCTCATAACATTTAAACTGATAGTGATGAAAAATGGGAGACAAATCACCTTAACGCACCGAGACGGATCCGACGAATTCCTACGCAGATTGGACTTACCCCCAATCCAAAGGAACAACACTTCAACCCAACCGGACCGCAAAATCCCCCCACCTCTATTATGGCAATCTACCTCACCAAAACAAAAAAGGGACACAAAACACAAGCCGAACCAAATGGACGCCTAACTCACCTCACAGGTAACAAAACACCATGACATGAACTCTACCACTCTGTGAGTATACAAAACTACCTTTATCATAGAACTTAATCCTCAACCCACAAAAGTTCGGACACGAACACTCCCTCTCCCCCGCCCACCAAACAAAAATATCACTTCTATCTCCAGAACTTAGCATCTGGAGAAAAATGTTCTGATATCACTACCCAAAAACAAAAAAAAACAAAAAAACACTGGGACCCCCTGTGGTGCAGCGAGACCTGCTGACCACCTGATAGTGTTACAGGACATAGACAACCCCCCCAACAGGATATCCCACGGCAAGGATATCAAGAGCCCAAAGGGCTCCACCCCACCAAACATCTGGGCCTCAGAACCCCTGAAGCCTTCCAGGGTCACCCTACAAAATGACCCCATTACCCAATCTATTACGCAACTAAATGTACTGTTATACATGCTTCTGGTAATAAACTATCAGACAAAAATTATTATGACAAAACCACCTTTGAAAAAAATGTCTATACGGAAGAACTGTTTTTGACAACGATAGATCAGGAAAAAATGTTTATGTTAAAAATGTTAAAGTTGTTAAGATATTACTACAAACTGTTCACTAAAGTTATTAGAATGCTCAATATTACTACAATAACTTGTAGAGAAACTAACCAACCTCCTTTCTTTCTTTCTTATTCTTCCCTTCTCTATCTCCCCCCTCCCACATCTCAAATGGACCTGCTCCAATGTATACTAACAACCCAAATTTACTCCTTACCAGGGATGTCGGAATGCACTAGCTACCCACAAACCCGCCCCAATGACACATAAACTTACAATAACATCTCATAATGTACATGGATTAAACAGCCCTAACAAGCGGAAAATGGCACTCCAGTTCTATACTACCGTATATACTCGAGTATAAACCGAGTTTTTCAGGCTGAAAAATCAGCCTGAAAACTTGGACTCGGTTTATACTCGAGTCACAGCTTACCTGAGCATTCCGGCAGCCGCACGATCTTTCTCTGTACTGGCGCACCGGCCTGACGTCACAGCCCGGCGCCGGGCAGTGACGTCAGCCGGCGCGCCAGTACAGGAATGAGCGCGCGGATGCCGGAATGCAGAGGATACTTCAATGCTTCTTCAATGCTGGCCCTTGGATGGAGGAAGCCCTTGGATGGAGAAGAGCCCACAGGGAGAAGAGCCCACAGGTACTGAACTGGGTGGGAGGGTGAGGGTGGCATTCAAGATGTTTGGAAACTACAACTCCCAGCTAATAAAGCATGCTGGGAGTTGTAGTTCCCAAATATCTTGAATGCCACCCTCACTTGGTATTCAAGATGTTTGGAAACTACAACTCCCAGAAGACATCAGAAGACACATCTTCCTCAAAACTATGGGCAGCGCACAAAGCCACTCTTAGAGGTAGGCTAATACAAATAGCAACACAACAAAAGAAAATTCGAAACAGACAAATAGAAAGACAAATTAAAGTCGCTGAAAATGATCTACAAAGAGAATACACAAAAGATAAAGAAAGTAAATTCCTCAAGCTCAAGCAACAACTATGTACAATACTCTCAGAAACAGCAGACAAGGCCCTAAGATTCACAGGATACAAATTTTACTCACAAAGCAACAAACAAAACACACTACTAGCTCGAAAACTGAAAAACACTATGTTAAAGAACACACTCCTCCCACTACGCAACACCATGGGAACTCTGATATACGACCCGGACAAAATTGCCCAGCAATTCGGAAAATACTATGCCACACTATACGGAGGCAATACAACAAATCCAAATATAGCTACTCACTCCAAAATCCAACACTATCTCCAGACCGCAAATCTTCCCACATTAACATCACAAGAACTGACATCTCTCAACTTACCCATAACACCAGAAGAAATACTAGCAGCCATTAAATCATTCCCAACACGTAAATCCCCTGGACCAGACGGCTATACAATGGCATACTATAAACTATTCTGCACAGAACTATCCCCTCACTTAACACAACTATTCAACAATATCATGTCGGGAAAAGACTCATTCACATCAGATATGCTATCAACACATATAGTGGTAATACCAAAAGAAGACAGGGACACCACACAATGTCAAAATTATCGCCCAATTTCACTCATAAATACGGACGTCAAAATATTTGCCAAAACACTCGCCAATAGACTTAAACTCCTTACAAAATTAATACACCCTGATCAAACAGGATTTATTCCATATAGACAAGGAACAGACAATATAAGACGATCACTGACCCTACTCAACACAGCAAAAATAAAGAACATCCCATCTGTCTTTCTCTCTCTGGATATTGCAAAGGCCTTCGATAGGGTGGCATGGCCATATATGTTTGCCACATTAGATAAATTTAATATCCGTTCAAAAAGCGATACAAGCACTATATCAATCCCCAACAGCCCAGGGTAGCAAATATGGGATATTATTCCCAAACGATAGCAATACATAACGGCACTAGACAGGGCTGCCCACTATCCCCACTAATATTCGCCCTCTGCATTTAGCCTCTGCACCGTTAGCAGAACAAATAAGACAATCCCCCGATATTAAGGGGATACAGCTAGGAACCTTAGAAGCCAAAATAGCTTTATTCGACGACGACACTCTACTGTCAATCACACAACCACATATCTCAATACCAGTCCTATACAAACAACTAAACAATTTCGGCGATTTATCAGGCTTTAAAGTGAACACCCAAAAAACAATAGCATACCCCATCCATCTATCTCAAACAGCCAGACTACAGCTGGAAAAGACATTCAAATTCAAAGTAGCCCAAAAATCTTTTAAATATCTAGGCATACAACTCAGCGACACCCCAGATATGGTATACACACAAAACTACCCTCCAATGTTCTCCACACTCAAAAATATGCTCAGAAAATGGACACCCTACAAACCATCCCTCATTGGCCGAATAGCAGCAGTACGTATGACACTACTACCAAAAATCTTATATCTATTCCGATCTCTACCCATTACACCGATAAAAAAACAACTAAATGAATTACAAAGGGAAATCACCAAATTTATCTGGCAAAGGAAATCCCCCCCGAATAAACAAAACAATATTAACCAGATCACATAAACAGGGAGGATTCGGACTACCCAGTCTAGAACACTACTTTAGAGCCGCCAGAATAGCACAAACGCTGAGCTGGATCACGGGTCCACACTCAGCAAAATGGGCCCAACTAGAAAATACAGAAATCTCCCCTCTAGAGAGGATACACAGTATCCTATGGACCCCTCCAACACTAAGACACACAAACAACCCTATAACCAACCCATACATTAAACACTCCATAGAAATGTGGGACAGATACATAAGACAAACAGACATCATACAATCCCACTTTATATGCATTCCCTCCAGGAATGGACAACACATTCAAGCTCTACTGGAACACCAGAGGCATCGACACAATAAGAGATATATATAGCAATACATCAGGCTTACTCCCATGGCAAGAAGCCAAACGAAAATTTAAATTACAACCAGGACAATGGCTTCAATACAACCAAATCACACATTTTATCACAAATACAACAAATAAAGAACTCTCTCCCAGAGCCTCCCCTTTTCAACAAAAATGTCTAAAAAAACCAAGGGGCCCCAAACTGATATCCAATCTATACAATATACTATGGTACTCTACACAACCAAATAAAACAAAAGGATTGATCAAATGGGAACAACAACTGGGGATGTCGGAGGAGCAGTGGAATCAAATATTCTTATATTCGTATAGGTGCTCAATCATTGTTCTAGTAAAGGAGAAATCCTATAAAATATTATATGGTTGGTATAAGTCACCTCTAATACTCCACAAAATACTGAAAACCTACCCCCCCCAATGCTACAGAGGATGCGGAGAAGAAGCTGATCTCACGCACTGCTGGTGGTCCTGCCCAGATATCAGAAAATACTGGGAAAACTGCCAGATCTGGCTGGAAAGACAACTGAACATCTCAATAACCTTAACCCCCTGGATTGCACTGTTTAACCTACCCCACGAACAACTCTTACCCAACCAAAATGCCTTCCTGCACCAGATATGCGCAGCAGCAAGATGTACACTAGCTCAACATTGGAAGGGCCCTACTCCAACCATGGACCAAATCCTTAACAGAGTATGGTGGATATATAGAAACGAACAGATACGCTACTCTTTAGAAAACAAACTTTTAAAATTCTACTCGATATGGAAACTCTGGACAACCTTAATGAACATTACAATCTAAAACCTAAATAAGAAAATGAACGCATACCACCCCTCCCCTTTCTCCTCCCTTCCTCCTTTCTCTTTTTTCCTCTCTCTCTTCCATTCTCCACTTTAAAGGTAATGTCAGAATTAAAAAAAAATGTTTAAAAACTAAATAAGTATAAACAATCGACATAATGCTACAAAAACTGTATAATCTATTTTTGTCACCTTATCAATAAAAAACTATTGAACAAAAAAAAAAAAGGCAGCAGAACTCTTCTTACAATCCTTCGATCCCCGGCGCTCTGATTTCAGCCATCTGCTTGCTGCAACTGCAAGCAGGGGGCCGAACCAGCAGCCAATCAGAGACCGCGGATGCCGCAATACAGAACGCCGGGGGAACAAAGGATTGTAAGTAGAGTTCAGCAGCTTTTTTGAACAAAAAGACTAGGGGGCCCTACAATATTTTAAGGGTTTTCAGAGGTAGGGCACCCAGCAGCAAAGAGGGCTACAGAGGCATGGAGGGAGGAGGGAAAAGGGCTCCCCTGCACATTCCACTGTCCTCTCAGAGGACAAGAAGGAGGCAAAAACCTTTCACACAGGAAGACAGCCCCTACTCTTCAGTTTCCTGGATTTTGGTCAGTCACTGCAGGAGAACCATTTGGAGCAGAGATGTAAGTTTTTTTTTAACACTACACAGTGGGGCCAGTATGGGGTTAAATTTTAGTTTTGGGGGTGGACATGCCCTTTAAGCAATTGCTGGTTGCACAGACAGTGAAACCGTTATTAAAGGAAAACTAAAGCCTATTTTATTCTTTGCAGGTTATGAAAGTACTCCAGTTCTCGCTGCAGCCTTGGTCTTCTTTAGGCCGAGGCCACATTATATAGTAGTAGTTAAGACAATATCCCAAACAAAAGGCTGGGTTCCCAAAATCCAGGTTGATGGTTTCCATCTTTCCCCTGCTCCGATACAGCTGTATTTAACATGATACAGCCGCAACAGATATAAATAACAACAAATAATATACAATATACATATATAACATACAATATAACACAAAAAGTAAAGGCGTGTGGAGACTTACGTGAAAAGCAAACTGTCCAGAAAAGTCATACATTCCACATGAGTGCATTAAACTTAGAGTATTTCTGACTGCTTCTGGGCTGAGAACCCTCTCGCCTGTTATTGGACAGAAGCCACCATTAGCTAGCGTTGCTGCCATGACGCTAGCAGATTCACAAGTAACTTCAATGGAACACAACTAAACAGATGAAAAAACATTTAAGTATGATTCAAAAAGATATCAGTATACAGGTAATTAAACAAAAAAATATGTAAAATCCAAACATTAGTGGACATGGTAATGGCAGGTTCATTGTATAGTTTTAAAAAAAAAAGCTGGATGAGTTTTTAAAAACAAGAAATATGGCAGGTTACTGGTATTGATACAGAAAGTGAAATTGATCCACGGATACCTTCGATTACCATTTGGAGTCAGGAAGGAATTTTTTCCCTTCATAACTCTGGTGTTTTTTTTTTTTTGCCATCCTCTGGATCAACAGTTAGGCAATAGTGTGTATTGCCGAGAAGCTTGGACTGGATAGAGGGATTTAATTAACCACAAATGCTATACTAAATTTGGTCTTAAAAAAGTAACGCATGCTAAACTTGTTTTTGGAAACCATCAAAAATCTTTATTATGATATCATTTATATAGATCTACTGAGGTACATAGTAGAATATTCATAGTAACATAGTAATTGAGGTTGAATAGACATACGCTCATCAAGTCCAACCTTTTCACCCTCCCTTTTAATCCGATTTTAGCGAGTTTGCCCACACAATTTTGGTTAAAATAAAAATCGTGGGAACGCAAAAATTCCCACAATTTCCGATGCGCCCCACCATTTTTTTTGTGCAAACAATATTAAATTACAACCCATGTGCAAATGCGGAACAACGCGCGATTGCGTGTGTGATTTGGTGCGTTGTAGTTGGGCCTCAGCCTAACAGTTGATCCAGAGGAAGGCAAAAACATACCCCTAATGCCCTTCCCCAACATTATTATATTATATTATTATTATTGTGGAGTATCCACAATATAGCATACACACATACTGTGTAACCAAACAGTCTTTTCCTTACAACAGCTGGAGACATGTCAATCCTGGTATGTTGTATCCAGGGCAATACGTGTCCACAATGTCCAATTTATATGTGTAAAACAAACCCCCAGTGTCCAAAATTAAGTGAGAAATCCAAATACTGTGTGTAGTATCCAAAAGGAAGTATGTCACTTCCTGTTTGTCTATAAATGTTTGTTTCACAATCATGTGGTGTGCTTGAGAAAGAACTCTAAGTCCAAAACATGTCACACAACGTTACACTGAATAAACCAACACTTTGATCACACTTTTAAAGCTATTCCGTGAACATGCCATTACCACATCTGCTGTAAGACAGTTCCACAGTTTCACCGTTCTCACTGTAAAGAAACTTTCCCTAACCTGAAGATGAAACTTCTTTTCTTCCAATCTTAAAGGATGTCAATGTGTCCTCTGAAATGACTGATTAATAAACAATGCACAAGAGCGCATACAAATATATTAATGGGCCATACAGTAAAAAGTGATAATATCTCAACGCAAATGTTGTGGGACATCTTGGTAATGGAAGAAGTTCAGAGAAGGGCAACTAAAATAATAAGGGGAATGGAGGGGCTTGATTATGCAGGCAGAATAAACAAGTTATGGCTGTTTACATTTGGGAAAAAGGTGGTGGGCAATATAATAAACCCTCTGGTGGATTGTTTACCAATAGCTTATTTCAGAGGACTAGTGGACATCCTTTAAGATTAGAAGTAAAGAAGTTTTATCTTAGGAATGGTTTCTTTACAGTAAGAACAGTGAAACTGTGGAATTGTCTTCAAGCAGATGTGGTAATGGCAAACTCAATGAATAGCTTGTTTTTTGATGTGTGGGTCTCACGTGTCTACTGTGCTTTGGATTCCTGTTTGTTTGGATGGCATCCGGGTCACTGAAGTTGTCCCGACTACACACACACATACAATCCTGATGACGGTCCCCTAAAGTACTGAAACGTGCAGATGTGACTGTATAATTAACTCTACCTATTAAAAAATCCAGTGCACCACAAATACCTTAAAGTTAATTAACCTGTGTGCTGCCATCTGGTGGTGAATCCAGTAATCACCTGGAAGTTAATTGCATAACTTCCAAATGTCAGATTGTTCATGGCAGTAAAATCCTTTACTTTTTGTTCTGTGGTTGCTGTGATAGGAGGATAGAGCTGTCAATCATGAGTAGCAGCTGAACATCTGATGTCACAATATCAAGTGACCACACATTGAGAGGTAACCTGGCCAATCCAAGATAAGTCTCTTGTACCGAGGGTCGGACAGGAAGCTACTCATTAAGATCACAGATTGCAGCAGTCTGGTTCAGAGGTGAAAGAAGGGAGCTAAGGAAATGTGTAGTTTCCCATTAGAGGGTGCAGACAGCCATGAAATGCATGTGCAGCACAAGGTAAAAAAAATCACATTTTATTTAAGACAGAGCTATAAATAGGATTATACTGCCACACTGCAATACAATTACACTGTAAGGGGTTAATTTTACTTTACACTTTGTGTCTCATTTCCCCACAAACTCCTGAAAAACCCCCAGTATAAAGGCCGCGTTACCACACTCTTTTCACTCTCCTTTATTTTCAATGTGCCATTGTTTTTGCAAGCATAAATTTCATGTGAGTGTGGCATTGAATTTTTTTTTTTCTGGGGGAAATTGTGTGTTCAATAATTCAATTGATCGATTGTAGGGTTATTGTTGTGTTGCAACATTACTATCACTATTAAAGGGAGATTTTCAAATTTTTTTTCGTACCTAAAAAATAAGTTAATGAGATTGTTGTACCCTATTGTTAAAGGGGGAGTAAGTTAATTGTGTTAGGCTTTAATGTTGAAGGGAAAGTTTAATGTGATACCCTTTAAAAGTTAAGGAAAGTTAAGTGATACCCTTAAAGTTAAGGGAATAGTTGATGGGATAAACAGTTAGTGTATCAACAATATTTAACAATCAACACAAATTGAAATTTTTGACTCACAATGTCCTCAGAAAAAACACAATTTCGATACTACACTCCAAGAAAATGAACATGCAAAAGAAACAAAACTTTGAAATATAATTTGCCCACAGTGTTAGTCCTATAAACATCATTGCATTATATACACAGAGCAGAATTTCTGCCAATCCAGTCCCACATTTTACTTTTAAGTACAATATACAGCTAAAAGGGCTGTCCTGACTGCTGGAGATTCACCTTCAGCAAGTATTGCAGAAGTGGTGGATTGAACGAGATTACCATGAAGGAGGGAGAGCCAGCAAGTAAAGAGGGAATGGTAAGCTTTGCAAATGTGAATTCATACAAACACAATGTTTCAATGCACTCCTGAGAAAGTGGGCACTTTGCCACCCCCTGAAATGTGATTTTTGATGTTTGGTCACTAATTAAAAGTATTTCAATTAAATTTGGAGTGTGACCCTCAATACAAATCATTTCAAGCATTGCCAATGGCTTAGAAAAATACGAGTAACAGTGTGTGATTTAAAGGTACAGCTTTGAAATGAACTGAAGGAGGGAGAGCCAGCAAGTAAAGAGGGAATGGTAAGCTTTGCCAAATGTGAATTCATACAAACACAATGTTTCATTGCCCCCTGAGGAAGTGGGCACTTTGTCACCCCCTGAAATGTGATTTTTGATGTTTGGTCCACTAATTAAAAGTATTTCAATTAAATTTGGAGTGTGACCCTCAATACAAATCATTTCAAGCATTGCCAATGGCTTAAAAAAGTACGAGTAACAGTGTGTGATTTAAAGGTACAGCTTTGAAATGGACTGAAAACTTTAATTTACACTGTACATTTTCCCTTTAAGAGGACAGTGTGTGTGGGCTAACTTCATAGCTACTGTTGTCAGTACTTAGTTGATTAGCCAGTGTTGTTTTAGCCCTCCAGTACATTAGCCAGTGTTGTTTAGCCCTCCAGTTCATTAGCAGTATTATTAGCCCCCAGTTCACAAGCCAGGTTTTTTAGCCCTCCAGTTCATTGTTTATTACTGTAAATCTTGAAGCATAGGTTAAAGGAACAGGAGGTAACGAAATATGTTTTACCTCCCATTCTTCAATTAAATGTAACGGTAGCCAGTGGTGAATCTCACTCGCGTGTTAGCTTTCCTATTCCATCATTCCGCTCCTGTTACATTAATTGGAGATCAGGAGATAAACCATAGCTCCCTCACGTCCCATTCTTCAATTAATGCAAAATCAGAATAGTTCATTTCTGAGTGACAACTAATCCTTAACACATTCATACATATGCAAGTAAATATGTAAAATGGGGAAAAAGGTCTTTAAAATGGGTGTACTAAACAAAGTGGCGTAGTTCTGGCATTATCTCTTTCGATGTGTCCCTTTTTTGCATTTAAAATGTTTGGAGATACGTTTTCAGTTTACTGTGCTATTACTGCAAAAAGTAGAACGTGAAATTCAAGGGTTTTAAACATTCTATGATCACCATATCTGTTGTTATTCAGTTATTATCAACTGGACTTAAAACTTCAGTTCTTAAAGACGTTTTTCGTTATCGACGGCTTTTCAATTCAGAATGATTGTACAAAAATCTGTGGCAACTATGTACCTTGGAAAAAATCCCAATTAGCATATCAAAGCCAGTGTTTAGGGACCTTCTGAATGCAAGGTGTGGTTGCATTGTGGCTTAGGGTGTTATAAGAACTGCCCAGGGTTTGGGTTGGTCAAAACAGCATGTATATGGCAGGACATGTGTGTCGAAACCCCCCCCCCCCACCTCTATTCAGGCTTGGTTTTCTTTATTTTCATATAAATGGCCTTGTTGACACCTCTCTTGGAACCACCTGGGCTAAAATCCACCAGAATAAATCCTTCACAGAACACATCAATGCTGTAGACCAGAACATCAAAAATTTACAAGCAAGAGGTACAAAACAACACACTGGCTTTATGGACTGATTTGTTGGTGAAATCAGGGAATAGTAAAAAAACTGGAAATAGAGGTTTACAGAAAACAAACCACATAGATCAGTATGTGATGTTGATGTTCGTCTCCCACCACCCTTTAGATCACAAGCTTGGTGTCATCAGAACTGCAACACAGAAGAGAGAAACATCCCACTAGCACACAGGGCAAAGGGCTAAGAAAATAAAACATCTCCGAGGAGCCCATTAAAACTTGTGGATATCCAGACTGGGCCTATGCAAAGACAGTAGAAGAAAGAAAAAAGAACACGAATACCAAACAGTGAAGGGGAAAAAGCAGGAGGAGAAAAAACAAAACGTGTAGCAGTGGTCTAAGAAATTAAGAAGAATTTCAAAAAACCACTATCCCTGTCTGCTTTAAACCAAACAAACACACTAAGGCAGCAGTTGGTACATCCAAAAGAACCATACGAAACACAAGAAAAGCAACACATATACGCAGTGCAGTGAAGAGTGCTCAGATTTGTAGTTGGGGGAGACCAAACAGGCAACTGCATCAACGTATGGCCCAGCAGAGCTAATTTCTCGGGTCAGGACTCAGCTGTGTGTACCTACATCTTAAAAAAAGGACATCCACCTTGAAATGTTAGTTAAGATATTAGCAAAGGAACATGACTGGTTCAAGAGAGGTCCCTTCACCTGTGCTTTGTGATATGCATATTGGGCTTTCCAGGGTTTACATAATTGCCAACCAGATTCTTGTACATTTCATTCTGAATGGGAGAAAGCCAGTCAGTATGACTTAGCGAGGACATCTCAAGAACTAAACTTTAAGTCCAATGATCTCAACTGAATACAACAGTATACCTGGATGAATGAGAAACATCACTCTATGATCCCTCGTTTTCAGTGCTTTCATTAATTTAAATATTTTCCAGATGTTTATAACCGTAACTGCAGGTGTTCATGAGTTATATAATTATTATAATTCCTTTACACAATACTGAGTGTATTTCTCAATTTCCTACCGGAAATAAAAGTCCAGAGTTCCAACATATCTGTATGTTTGGGAAGCACTAATGAAAAAAAAGAAAAAATATTTTTGTGAAATCCACAGCACAAAGGCTCTGCAACTCAGTTTCCTTTGGTTCATTGGGCTTTATAGCTTAAAACAACATTATTAGCATTTAATTGAATTGGCAGTTCCCATGCACTCTACACTCTAATAAAATAAATGTAAACAATATGTGTGGAAACTTACAAAGAACTGTGGTGTCAAGGTAGGACTAGCTGGATATATGTCTTTATTCAAACCTCAAATACTATACTACACAACCTGGGTGGCGGGACAATTAATTGTGTTGTGATCGAATTTCAAGGAGTGCAAGGAGTTTCTATGGATGGGGTCTAGTGTTTTTATGTCCCCTGTGTGTTATTTTAATTGGTTTGTTTGGAAAGGGGGTAGGGGGAAAGACCCTTAATCTTTTAAAAATCTTAATGTTAATGCATTTCTCCCCAGAACCACCTATAATTTTACGATTTTCTCTAGAAAAGTTGTTAGTACATGTAAGTAATAGATTAGAACTAACTAAGAAGCTTCTGTTTTTTATATTTTCTATTACAGATGCAGTCAGCACGCCATTCTGAAGCCTAGAAAAAAAATACAAAATGATTCTACTGCTTTTTTGTGTTTCTTTGGTTTTCTAGCAAAAGATAAAGTTTCTGAATGTTGCCTGCATTTTTTTCTGGTAGCTTGATGACCCAACATATAAATACCGTGTTTTTAGGTTCAAAACTTAGACCGAGTTACCTGAAAAAAATAAAAGTTAATTACATGTACAGAACTTAACTGTATATTATATCGGCTCTGCTGGGATGTGTATATTAAGCTTCTGTTTTTTAGCATGAAAAAATTACATGAGTTTGCAGGTTCAATTCTCTAATTTTTTTAGACTTATTTTTTACTAAAATGTTACAGGAGCATATAATTGTATTTTTGTGGGTTTACACCAATTCTTGTGCCACAAACCATAAATAAAAAACTCATTAGCTTGTAGCAAACAATGACAGGCAGCCACAAGCTACAGCTAGACAGATAAAAGTGCCTTTTTATACAAAAGGGGAATAGTTTCAAGAGAGGAAAAAGTATTTATATCTCCCACTTGGAATATGCTTTAGTGCAGTTTTTAAAAATCCAAATTTACTGGTGCTTAGGGTTCGGCATGTGGTGGATTGTGTAGATTAGATTAGTGGGTGTGACCTGGCGTTTGGTTCACGTTGTGGCCAATCACAAAGTAGAGGAAGAGAGCGTACTTAAAAATGATTTTCAGAGCTTGGGGCTCGTTAAAGGCCTCCAGGATAATGTTTTAAGTGATTGGACCTAACAAAAAAGTTTCCTGTGAGGAGAAAACGAACTACGAATGGAAACCTTGCTCTTAAGGACATAGAAAAAAGGACATTTAATCATTTGGGTTGTTTGGTGGTGGTGAAGTTTGAAAATAAGGATGTTTGTTGTGCCGATAGGTTTGGTGCTTAAGGACGTGTGTGCAGGACTGTGTGTGTTAGTAAGCAGATTCTTTCTTCTTCCAGTTTAAGGGGTGAGGCACTGGGCTTCTATATTCTAGTATTGACACCTGTTGTAATCGCAAGCAGGTTGTAAAAGGGTTAATAGTGTTTAGTTGTTTTCTCTCTTCCTGATCTTGTGCACTAATTGGGTTATGGGGGCTGGGGCCTATTAATTAAATAGGATTCAAATTTGTTTGGACCTGTGGTTTTGGACCTAAAAAAGAAGTTTTCGTGGTGGAAAGAAAAAACTAGAGTGGGACGTGTTACAAAGTCCTTGTTGTAAAGGACCTTGCTCTTGAGGACATGAAAAAGAAGGACATTGAAACAAGAAGGCAATTAAATAAGGTTGGTGTGTCACTGTGCTGGTGGGTTGTGTATTAGAAGGGACATTTTGTCGGTTACCCATGCAATGTGCATCCTTCACATGTTATAGGACACCTGGAGCAGATGTTCCAGGGGAACTATGTCTGGTGTAGGTGTGAGTGGGTTGCGTTTGGAAGCGGGAGGTGCAGAGTCTAAGGCATATTTATTAAAGTGTATTAATAAATACAGGATCCTAATCTAAATGTATGTTTGCAAAGCAAGAAGCCTGGCTGACAAAATGGATGGTGAAATCTTTGAATGAAAAGTATGATGTAATAGGTATAGCAGAAACATGGTGAACAGTCTCACGACGGAGGCTGTAAATTTAGAAGGATCTGCCTGTTTAGGCAGCAGATGAAAAAAAGTAAAGTGGGAGGGAGTAGTGTTTAGTTAAAAAAATAATTGATCCAAATTAAAAAGACAAGATAACTGGTGATATGAGGTTAAAGCGGGAGGAAATGAATGTAAAAAAATTAATCCCGCGAATGTGGCTGAATTCTGATGTAAAAAGGCAAATGGAAAGGAAGAAAGGCATTTAAACCTTTAGCAGAGGGAACGGAAAGGGCTTTTAGGGATTATAAAAAAACTGTAACAAGGAGTGTAAGAAAGCAATCAAACTAGCTCTAAATTTAATAATGAAGTTAGGATGCTGAAGAAGAAAGCATCACTAAGCCTCATTTTTTTTTTAAAGTATATTTAATAGTAAGAAGATGAGGACTGAAAATGTGGCACCATTAATTAAGGGGATAAGTTAGTTACAGAGGATGGTGATATAAA
Organism: Hymenochirus boettgeri; assembly: GCA_019447015.1. Taxonomy (NCBI): domain Eukaryota; kingdom Metazoa; phylum Chordata; class Amphibia; order Anura; family Pipidae; genus Hymenochirus; species Hymenochirus boettgeri. The sequence goes on from CM033477.1 coordinate 82,886,065, forward strand.
GCCAAATGTCTTAAAAAAATATTGGTATAAACAGATAAAATAATGGTATAAAAGATTCAAGTGCACATTTGTTAGCGAGGATAGGTTACAGAAAGAACTAAAGAGGTTAATATTTATAAATCTCCTGGACCGGATAAAATAAATCCTGGGTACTAAGGAGCTAAGTTAAGTTTTATCTAGGCCATTGTTCTTATTTTGCGGGATTCCCTCATGTCCGTGGTGTGCCTCTGGATTGGAAAAAGGCTGATGTTTATTTCATATATTCAAAAAGGGTAGTCGTTCACAAGCCGGTAATTACCCCCCCCCCCCCCCCCCCCCCCCCCCCCCACCCCCCCCCCCCCCCCCCCCCCCCCCCCCCCCCCCCCCCCCCCCCCCCCCCCCCCCCCCCCTACCCCCCCCCCCCCCCCCCCCCCCCCACCCCCCCCCCCCCCCCCCCCCCCCCCCCCCCCCCAGCCCCCCCCCCCCCACCCCAGCTGTTAGTTTAACCTTCAGTGGTGGGGAAGATTCCTGGAAAGTTCATAAGGGGAAATGTTCTAGAGTATTGTTTCAAGTACTGACCTTTATAAGTAGTGAAACCAGCATGGAGTTTGGAGGAATAGATTTGTCAAAACTAACTGCTTGGCTTTTATGAGGTTAGTAAGTAGAAATTTAGGACTCTGGCCCACAGCAGTGAGTGTAGTTTTAATCTGGGATTTGCAAAGGGGGGGGCTTTGTGAATTAAGTCCCCCATAGGCGGACTAGAATAAGCTACGGTCTGTCTGGTCTGGGAGTCACATTTGTGACATGGATAGAAAATTGGTTAAATGAATAGGATTCAGCAGAGTAGTTTGTAATGGGGCTCATCATTAGGCGATAAAGTGCTAAGTGGGGTGCCACAGGGTTCTGTGGTTTGAGGCCGCTTTCTAATTTAATTTAATCATTTATATGATGTTGGAAGTGGGTATTGTTCAGCAAGGGTCTGTGTGCCTGACGACACAAAACTTTGTCGACCCTTAAAAAATCAGAGGATGTGCATCGTTGCAGGGGGATCTAGATAGGATGTCACAATTGGCTTGCCTAAGTGGCAGATGAAATTCAATGTTGATTAAATGTAAGGTGATGCTTTTGGACTTAAAAATTCCTTTGTGAACTTATACTTATAAATTGAGCCTTCTGTGTTAAGTGAATCCCTGTTGAAATAGGCGATCTTGAGGAGTTTTGGTGGATAACAAACTAAGGTGTAGGCATAGAGTGGCCAGGCGGCAAACAGCCAGAGCCAGGCCATGGTTAGTTGTCCTTGTATAAGAAGAGGTATGGATTAAGGGAGGAAAAATGTAATCTCCCTCTTTACAAAGACTTGGTAAGGCTCATTTGGACTTATTGCCAGTGCAATTGGCAAATTGTGTACAAAAAAAGGAAACACTTTGAAATGGAAAAGGTTGTTCCGAGAAGGGAAACTAAATTAATAAGGGGATTGGGGGCTTGTGAATATGAAGAAGGCTGGAAAAAGATTTTACCCCATTATGTACTTGGAGAAAACAGCGCGTTGCCGTCCGCGGGCATGATTACTGGTCCGTCCCCATACACCAAAAAACTATATGGGGGCATTCCACCAATAACATGTGCAAAGGACACGAGGACATCCCTTAAGACTGAAGAAAAAAAGGTTAGCTCAAGCTCGGAAAGGGTTTTTCAACTGTGAGGAAACTGTTAAAAAAGCTATGCGAAACTGTCTCCAGTGGACGTTTGTAATGGGTAGGTTCATTGGTCAGTTCAAAAAAAAGCCTGGAAGTTAGTTATGCAACAAAGGAATGTTGCAAGTTAGGGTATTGACATAAAGTAGAGTTGATCCAGGGAAATTTCCGATTGACCACTTGGGAGTCAGGAAGGAATTTTTTTCCTTTAAATTGGTGGGTTCTTTTTTTGCCTTCCTATGGAAATCAATAGTTAGCAGTTATGACGGTATTGCTTGAGATGGTTGAAACTGGATGGACGTAGTCTTCTCACAACCTCCAAATACTATTACTATTTGACATTATACAGCACATTTTTAGTTATAAGTAGCCAAGGACTTTTTTAAGTGGCAAAATAGCACACCCTTAACATTTATCAAACATTGCAATCTCATCTGCCACTTAGCAGCCCAATGGACAATATATTGCTAGATCCCCCTTGCCACGATTGCACAGCCGTGAAGTTCTTTAATGGTCGACAAATAGTTTTGTGGTCGGTCCGTAAAACACAGAAACCTTGGCTGGACAATACCCACTTCCAATTCATTACTTAAGAGATTTTTAAATAAGACCAGTCCTGGCCCCCAACACAGAACCCTGTGGCACCACACTTAGCACTTTAGTCCATAATTAATGAAGCCCATTTACAACTACTCTCTGCATCTATTAATTAACTTAAGTTTTTCTATCCCAGATCAACAGACATAGCTATAAGTAACAGCAGTCCATAGCCACAACTATCCACCAAGTGGTGCAAAGATTCCAATTCCCCTATTCAGAGGGAAAAAAAAATACTTGAAAAAGATACAGAGTCGACTGCACCCAAAGAAGTGAAGTTGTTTATTGTGAGCCAAACATCAGCAAGTAACACCATTGTTTAAGTTACTTGCTGATTTGTTGGCTCACAATAAAACAGTTAACGTTGAAGTGGCAAGTCTTACGTTGTTCATGTTTCGACCTAGCTTACATTATCTATGGACTTTGTGTTGTTTCTTTGTGTCCGGATGTCATTCAAAAGCCTTTGCCAAAATACAAGTAACATTTTCCTATGCCAGAGTCTAAAATTCTACTTACGTCCTCATACAAAGCCAACAAGGTTATGACAAAGACCATTTCCTCTCTAAATCCAATGACTGGTGACTACTTACAATGTCAGTCCTTGAAACATACTACTAGAACATGTTCCTAGTATTAAACTTTCCCCCATGGATCTCTCCCACCACTGGAAGTTAAACTTAAGGCTTTTAATTACCTGGTGTGAACTACTTACCTTTTTGGGGAATATTGGAATAACATAGCCTGTTTTTTCTAATTTCCAGGAGCACACACCGGCAATGAGGGAATCTGCAAAAATAGAAACAAAATGGCTAGATAAAAAACTGAACCTTAGCTCCCAACGGTACCCGAGGGTATTTTTTCCGGTCCAGGACTTTTATTATAGTTAACCGTTATTTCCAGTTTCTCTATCTCGGTTAACCCAAAAGTTGCACTTAAAATTTTATACATAATTGCTACGTAACTCTAATGATAGGTACTCTTCTATTAGTGTATACACCCGATGGGAAAAAAAAATATTTCAAGGACATTTGCCTTTATCACATCTCCGTAAACTAAACTATCCAAATAATACTATGGTTGCACCACATTCCTCAGTCTCATTTCTTACTATTAATATAATTAAAAAGTTTAGGCTTAGTGATGGCATTTGTTCAGCTACACTACCCCCCTTCCTAACCCTTCAATTAATTTTAGCTAGTTTGATGCCTTTTCCTTCACCACCCTTTTGTTAACAGTTTTTCCTTGAATTCCCTAAAGGCCCTTTCGTTCCTCATGCCTTAAAGGGGCATGCACACCCCAAAACTAAAATTGTAACCCGCATTACTGGCCCACTCGTAGTAATTAAATTCCTGAACTTACATTTTCTCACATGTTTCTCCTGCTATGCCCACCTCAAATCCAGGATAAAAACTGCAGTGTAGGAATCTGTCCTGCTCCTGCGTCTGCCTAACAAAGGTTTGAGGCATGCGCAGGAGAGCCCTCCCTCTCCATGCTTTTGGTATCCTCCCCCTAGCGTAAATCGTTTTATGAATAAAGTTCCCATGTTCCCCACATGCCCCAATGTCCTATAAGTATATCATCAGACAAAAGTACCCCCCATTTCAATTATTTACCTTACCCTCTCCTTTCACCGTTTTGACTTGCCCCCAGTGGCCCACGCCGCGTCCGTATTGGCTTGCTCTCAGCCAATCACACAGGACGAGGTGCTGGTTCACGCCCCATGCTTGAAAGTTCCATGCAAAGGTCAGAGGGCAGGGGCAGGGCAGGCGAGGAGGAGAGGTAAGGTAAAGTAATGATTGGGGACTTTTGGATGATGATATAATTATAGCGGTTGTGGGGTTGGGGCGGGAGGGGAACATGGAAACTATATTATATAAAACTTTTTTATTAAAGGGTGGGACTGCCCTTTAAGGTTTTAAATGCACTTTTTATTCCTTTTACCATTGCCTTTACATCAGAATTCAGCCACTGGTCATGATTTATTTTTTGTGTGCAGTTATTTATACACAGCAAAATGTTGATGGGACAGTAGTTATCGGGATTGAAAATTACTGCTCTTTTTTCTTAAAAATCATATGTATTTTGCCACTTAATTCCCTTTTAAGACTTGAAGAAAAGAAAATTTTAAAGTTCAAGTTGGAAATGGTTTTTCCCTGTGAAAACGGTAAAAATAGAAACCCTCTTTCATTGAACATGTGATGGAAGTAAGAGTTTCATTGGGATAGTTCAAAAGAAAGCTGGATGAGTGTCTTAAAGGCAAGGAAAGTGTGCAGTTTTACTTGTATGATAACATTAAGAGTGATCCAGGGAAAATGTTCTGATTGCCACTTGGAGTTCAGGAAAAGAATATTTTCCCTCCTATAAAACCTGGGGATTTCGTCCGGAAGTGTGGTTTATTGCCGAGTGTGTTTAACTGGATGGAAGTATGTCTTTATTTTAACTCAAATTACTATCTATTACAAAACAGGAATCCTGGAAAAAGGAAAGCAGTCACAGAAAGGGCAACTAAAAATTAAACGGGGAATGAGGGGCTTGGATACGACAGGCAGATTGACAAGTTAGGACGGTTTACATTGGAAAAGATTGTGTGAATGGGGTATGATCACTTTATACACAATAATTTAAAAAGGGCCCATATAAAAAAAACGTACTTAAGTTTTGTTAATTTATTGAATTTTCTTGTGAATTGTTCAATATAGGTCATATAGGAGACTGGAACATCCGTTAGATTAGTACGTAGGAATTGTTTTACGTGTTAGCCACTTGATGAAGTGAAGGCAATCTTGGATAAAAAATAATACCTTTTTATTAGCTAACTGAGACACTTAAGGGCAAGGTCCCCACAATGGGCATTGTCTTGTGCTCCGTCTGTTTTCAGTGCTTTTAGTACAATGTACACTTGTTCTGCGTTTACGGTCCATTTGCACGGTTTAAAAGACAGTTCGGCATGTTACCGTGTTTAGTTGGTAACGTTAGCAGTTTTGCGAAAGGCCCGGACAGGAAATACGGATAAAATAAGTGTCTGCTTTTTTGACAGTCTTTTCATAGACAATTATTAAAAAGTGCGATATGACCCTCAAGGACCAAAAGTTGTGCCACAAATTGCAGCATAAAAAAAATGCGACACATTAGATTTGGAACATTAGTACAGTGGGACCTGATTCTCGAGTAAGGTTTAGATCCTTAATTTGAATTTTTAATCCAATGAGACTTGCCTAAATTAAAGTGCAATTCTGACACACATTCCCCCGATGAACAAACGGACCTAACTTTAGGATCCTCCTTGTCTGGCATGATACAATAGTGGAACCTGTAAAAGCCACCCTATTTTACATACTTAGGAACAAAAGGACTTTCTTACATTAGTAAACATAGAAAAATAATTAATTGAGGATGAATAAAAAACATTATTTATGTCATCAAGTTCCACCTTTTCACCCTCCTTTATTAACCTACCTAACAGTTGATCCAGAGGGAAGGAAAACAAGTTAAAAAGGGGAGGAGGGCAGATCAACAAAAAAACTTTTTTAGTTCAGAAAACTTCTTCTAGCACCACATTTTTAAGATATAAGTGAAAAACTTGCTGGAAGGACAGTTCCACAAAGTCACGTTCTCACTGCTAAAAAAGAAAAACCTTTCCTAACTTAAAGATGAAATTGAAACTTCTTTTTTCCAATCTTAAAAGATGACCACGGGTCCTCTAAATATGACCGATTAGTTATTAGTATTAAAAACAAGACATCAGAAAAGTTTCTGGTTATGGCCCATATATAGTTTTGTATAAAGTGATCATGTTCCCCAAGCCAAAAAAAGGCACTTTTTCTATGTAAAACAGTTCCTAACTTGTATCATCTATCATGTATAAAATAAGGGTTACTGTACAAGATTCCCAGTATTGTATCATGTCTGAGGAAGAAAGGCCTTAAACGCTCTTGAAAGCTTGATTTTTTCAATTCATTTTTGAATTGAATAAGCAATAAAAGGGTATTATTATTATATTTCACAGATGTCTTCACAAATCCATTAGGATTAGAAGAAAAAGGAGTTTCATCTTCAGGTTAGAAAGGTTTTCTTGTTACAGTGGAAATTGTGGAATGGTTCTTTCAGCAGCAAGTGGTTAATGGCAAGTTCATTGGAATAGTTTTAAAGTGGACGGGATAAGTAACGTATTGACTGTAGTTTATGGTTGGTTGCTCCCAGGGATACTTTTAATTGCCATTTACTGTCAGGAAGGAATTCCCCCCCCCCCACTTTTTTTATTTTTTTAGGTTTTTTTTTTTTGCCTGCCGTCTGGTAGGGTTAAAAGTGGGTTGAAAAGGTTGAGACTTGATGTATGTTATGTCTTACTTTCAACCTCAATTAACTCTGTTAGCAAAAACTGCATCGCATTCTATTGTTTCTGTGTCAGAGGGAGGGAATTATTATCCGAGTTGTGTGAAACATGATTGGCTTGTCCGTTCTAGGAAAGCAGGGCTGCAGCTCCTGTTTAAAAGTACACACTAAGCTGGGTGTGCCCAGGCTAGGTAGATTATTGATTGCTGACCCTCTAGTACCAAACAGGGTTCATTTCTTTATTTGCATCGGCAGCCACTTGGCAGGGGAGAAGTGAGACACAAAACTTTTGACATCTTGTGAAGGTGATCTGTTCTTATTGGGGGACAATTGTTGTCTGGAGGAACATTAGTTTTCCTTTAAAGAATTTCCAGCATTTAAGATTTTCATCCCTAAGTTAGGAAATATTTCTTTACATGAAAAGAAACAACAAAATGTGATGAATGTGTGGAAACTATTCTTTCAGTAGATAGATGTGGCAAGAAAGGTTCATTGAGAAAGTTTTTGAACCTTACATTAATCCTCTTGGCAGGGCCAATTCAGCTCTGAGCGATTCGTTAAAGGAATTTTCTGTTATCAAGGGTGTGTAAGAAAAACAAAACGTTTATTAAACTGTGGTCTGCAGGTTTCCCGAGTGAATGTTTACTAAAACTTAAGTAATAACCTAGATGTTATTTGGTTTTGAAGCCCCAACATTTAAGTTATCTTGGCAGAGTGTTCAACTTCTGAGCGATTTCCTTGTTGAAAGGGATTTTCTGTTTTAAAGGTGTTTTTGCCGTTTTTAAGGGGTGTGCATTACAAGAGAAACAAAAAGCAATTAAGAACAAAAAAAGATTTAAAGAAAAAAACAAGATTGCTTGTTTTCTCTGTTTTGTTTGTGTATGCTGTTCTTTAGTATGGGACAGTTTTGTTTAGAGCCATGCCAATGTGCATTGTCGCATCTAGAGGCAGCTTGGTCCAAGGATTTAATGTTATGTTTCGATGTGAGAGGGGTTAGCCCATTGGAATCGAGGTTTGGCCAGAATTCATAAGGGGAAGGGGAAAAATTTTCAGCCATTGCCAGGGTTTGGCAAACCTGGGAGAAAACGCATGGTTACTGGAACGGGGGGCCAGTAACACTGGAGGGTGGGAAAAGGGGGCAGATAAGTGGTAAAGGAATAAATTTGTAAGGGTCATCATTCAGGGGTTTTAGTAGTTTAGGGGACCCAGAAGGGTAGGGGTTCATTATTTCCCAGGCTGGTTTTAATCCAACAGATTGTGCCGTGTCGTGTTAGGTGAAGATGTGGAGGAGATGGATCAAAAAAGTTAGGCATGTTATAGAGCAGGGCATTCCCTTGAAGCACCCAGGGGGACAGCCATCTCTAATATAAGGGAGGGAGAAAAAGGGGGGCTAGGAAGGATAGCAGGGTTTTAGTGGTTTCTCCTGTTTGAAAGGGAGGTTAGATAGGGTAATTTGCGGGCAAAGAGCCAACATTACTGAAAAAAACTGTTGTGTTTGCCTGCATAGGTGCTAGGGTTTTCAACATGTGGTGGATCATGTGACAGATTATTGTTGGGGCTGGGAGGAAACCCGCTGCGGTCTTGGTGCCACATGGTTGCCAATGACAACAGTTAGGAGGTGGACGGTTTGAGGTCTAAAATGCTTCTGTAGTGGGACCAAGTGAAAAAGTTTTAAAGGACCTCAAGGGTAAGAGTTTTTCAGAAATACTACCCACGTGCTTACACTATGGAGCTTAGGGCGTTATTAAATTGCATGGCCTAGAGGTTGTGTAAGGAGATATTGTGGTTATGGGTTTTAGAGAAACTGTGTGACTTCTCGGTTGGCTACCCAGGCTCTTTATATTTACGATGGGGGACTGCCAACTCAATGATGATGGTGAAGTGTTTTGGGAGTAGATAGCGAAAGGGTTGAGGGATTTAAGTGTGGGGTGGGAGGGTTAACATTGGGACTCACAGGGGTAGATAAAGGAGTGAGGAATCAGAGGACTTAATAAGAAAACAGAGGGTGGGAAATGGAGCATAGAGGATTTAAGGAGGCATGTTACATTTCAAGTTGGAAAGGTAAATTGAATTACTTATCTAAAATGTATGTTTTAACAAATGCAAGAAGTCTGCCGGAAAACAAAAACTGGAGAAACTTTAGAAACTAATAGCTTTTTAAAAGGAAAATATATGGATGGGAGCGGTTATAGCAAGGAAAAAACATGGCTTACATAATTCACTGACTGCACATAAATAGTGATGCATTAATCTTATTTGGACAGACAGAGTTTCCTAGAAGGGGTGGGGAGTATGTACAGTATGTTTAAAGAAGAATGAAGCCAAATTTTAAAAATGAGAAAGATTGATGGGATATAAAAAGATAAGGGCAGAAGAAACAATTTGAAGTGGGGTCTGTGTATAGGAAGCAAAAGACAGATGGGGCATTTAATTGTTGTGTATAATTTATTAAGCCGACCAAATGCCAGTGAGGATTATGGAAATGAATCTCATATGCAGATGGCCAACGGCTGTTGTACAGGGCATGTTATGGTTGATTTTCAATTTACCCGACCAAAGGATTTGGCTGTAAGGGAAAAATTGTAGCACCCCAAAAAGGTGATGAAGTTACTAAAAATCTTCGTTTATTGAGCATTTCTTACAAGGTTAGCATTTGCTTCCTTACTAGACAGGATGCGTTGTTGGATCAGGTTAAGCCACTAAATTTAAGCAGAACTATTGATCAAATTTATTACAAAATTCATCAAATTGGCATCACAATAAAAAAACCTCTTTAAGGCACTGTTCACTATGATCATTTTCAGGAGAGGGAGGCCACTCTGGGGCTTTTTTAAAACAATCTAAGAAAAAGTAAAATTTTTTCAGGTTAGGAAATGTTTTTTTTTTACAGTGAACCTATGGAATCCAGCAGATGATTGGTAACGGGCCAGGATCATGGTTGATAGTTTGTAAGGGAAAAGGGGTCTTTCTTAAACTTAAAAAAAATATTTAAAGTTACTTTTATTTAAACACAAATAGCGTCATGTTTAATTCCAGGGATTCTTTCTGATTGCCATTGGAGTCAAGTTCAGAAAAAAGGAATTGTTAATTTTGCCCTCATTCTGGATCACACGGTTAGCAGGGATCATAGAAAAGGCTAAAAAAAGTTTGGGGACAAGAGGCTCTTTATTAACCTTTAAAATTATGTTATTGTGTTACACATTTTTGCAGCCATTTTTTTTTTTTTTTTTTTTCTGCAAAGTGTATAGTTTTCCTGCACAAATAATTTCGATCAAAACAAACATAAGAAAAATTATGACTTCAAACGGCCTAATTTGGTAATCAAATACCAAAAAAATTAAAAAAGCATAGGAAATATTCCTTTAGAAAAAAATAAAACAATGACAATGTTGCGTCCTACTAAACAAACAGTTTGAATGATGCCTTAATTGTTTAGATTATGCTTATTTTACTTTTTGGAAATAGCATGTTAAAAGGTGTGGTGAAATGCGGCTTTTGCTTTCGGGAGAAGTTGCAATTCATTTTTGAAATTGGGCCTTCATAAAGGAGCAATCTTGGATGACTGTAATGCGCATGGTATGTAAGGTTTATGTGTTAACAAGTTTGCTAAATTTTATGATAATTAATGTTTTGCTTTCCATTGCAAAAAAATTAATTGTTTGCTGGCTGCTTAAAAAAAAACAAAACAACAATTGTTGTTGTGTAAAAAAGAAAAAAAAAAAAATAGCAACCTTCTTTTTTTTAGGTAATAATCCTATGCGAAATTCGAGTACACTTTTCTCTCTTCGACTGGAAACCTGTAAAAGAAAATAAATTTAAAAAAAAACATTAAAAGATCTGACACCAAAACCATTATAAGTACATAAGCCACTAAAAAATATATTGAAATGATGAAAACAATTAAAGTGCCATAATAAAAAGTTAAGTTATTTCATAATCAAAAAGCCATTCGCAAAATAAAATCTGGCATATGTTTCTGGATGTTAAGTTACCTTTTTTTTACGCTTTAACCTGTAAAACAGAAAGATTTACATGGGGAGTAGCTCACTGGATAGCTTACTTATCTTTCCTGGAGGCCACTTAAAGAGGGACCACCCAATGGGAGAAGAGAAAAGGGGTAAAAGCTGGCCACATTAACATGTCAAGATATTTCAGCAAAATCCATAGGATTTGTTGCGCACATGGGTCACAAAATCAAAATTTCTTTGTATAGTTATCGGCTTTTCCCTACTACATTAAAACAATAATAAAAACATTGTGCTAAGGGTTATGAGGCATTCGAAAAATTTTTAATAAAAAAAAATATAATGAACATTTATGGAGCTTGTATTTGCCGATTGTGCAAATTCTAATAGAGCGAAATATTCGAATTCGTTTAATTCTCGAACTATCCCGAACCTGGATTTTAGGAATTTCGATAAAATATCGAATGTTAGAATATGCGAGTAAAAAAATTTGTGCATATTATACCTATTACACGAGGGCATCGGAATCCCACGAGTAGTTAAAATGCCAATTAAAACTTATTTTGCGGAGGCATTGAATCCCTTTAGTAAAATTGTCCATGGTAATCTAGGCGCGAGCATCGAATCCACGCGTAAAGTGTCCATTAAAAAATATTGTGCGAAGCATCTGAATCCGCAAGTTAAACTGGACATGATACTAGGCGCAAAACAAAGAATCCGACCGAGTTAAGTGTTCAATTAAAGCCTATGAAGGCGAGCATTCCACTTGCCGCGAGTAAATGTACATGATACATTGAATGTTTCAAAACGGCGAGAGGAGAAGCTCGAAAAATAGCACGAGTGAGAGTAAAATTGATTTGTCGAATGTCCTGGATATTTCGAACATGTTCCCCAGGACCATTTCCAGGTCCCACAGCCATTTTGTTTACATAAGTTACATTAAAATTGTTTATTGTATTCATTTAGGAACTTTTCGAACGATTTTGACTCCCTGAATTTAATGGGTCCCATTTCGAACTTTCCATATTAGTAGAAAGTGCGAAAACGGACCGAACTTTCGAAAAGTTTGGCCATCCGATAATTGGCCAGATTAGGAAAAAAGTAATGGTGATTTCCAAATCAACCTTTTAAGCCAATCCCACAAAACCAGCAATCTACATTCATTTTCCGTGAAAAGGGTTCTGATTGTTACAATTTAGGCTGGTTTTACATAATGGAATAAATGCTTATCGGAGTGCTGATTTGAGAATTAATGGGATTATTGTTACACCCATCAAAACAGCATAAAAAAACATAAGCAATAAAAAAGATTAAATTCTATGCTATGCAAGAAAGAACACTAAAAACTCAGATAAAGATGATTCTTATAACAAACGTTACATTCACAGATAGTAAGAAGTTCCTTAGGGACATGTTCGATTATGTGTTTAAAGTATATGATCGGGCATAATTAATAATATTGATTTTGTCTCATCCCAATGTATAAGAAGATATGAAAGCCAAAAAACATTTTACAGGGTCCAGGACGACTCGTGAAGGACAAGTTTCCGTGGTAACGAAAGGTTAAGTTAGACGTCCATCTCCGTTTTAGTTGTGACAAAACAAACGGGTGAGGTTTTCTTCTAAACAAATGTGACTTGAGGATGAACTCTTTTTGCCATTTTTACTATGTTTAAAGAGGCTATGAGACAACGTTTAGATTGCCCCACTACTTATTTCGGTTGTAGAAAAAAGATCCTACCCCTATCTTTAAGTCTAAATTGCATTTGTTCTACTAGAATATGGGAAGGGGGACGAATATATTTGATGATTGACGAGGTTCGAAATTATGTCCGTATCTAACCATGTTTAACCCATGTTCCATGGTTAACCAAGGTACACAAAAAGTCTCATAGAGGTGAAAGGAGACCCATAGGTCTACGGCATGGGCCTGAAATGAAAACATCCTCAGTGAAATATTATAAGATTGTTCTTCTATTAACTATGGTTCTAATGTTACCTAGTAAAAAAGATATCACAGACATTATTCATAAAACTGTGCTTGTGTAAATCTTGTGTTATGGAAGTCTGGGTAAGGTTGCCATAACACTCGATGGGCAAATTCATTTACTCTCCTTCAACAGGTAGGGGAGTAAAATGCAATTGATTTCTGGCTCAGGAACGAGGGGACTATTTACCCAGAGGAATAGAAAACCTTATTTTATTGTACAAGTCTTGATTATTTATTGGAGTCAAATACTTATTGCCTTAATGACTGGAGGCCACCGAAGACCGGGGAGCCTTGGCGGGCACAAAATTTCGCCGTCATACGCAAGAAAACTATTTTTTTTTATAGGCACTTTGGGAAGTCAACAATTTCATATATAATGAGTCTAATAATTTTAAAGATTGTATGCTTATTGCAAAATAGTTGTTACATAGAGGGACATTTTGAATAATTTGGAAACAGAGGAGGGGATGATGACGTTCCCTCTTTGCTTAAGTACTGTAATAACACCAGGATTGGGGTGTAATTGTATCTTCACCAGTGCAAAACCACCTCAAATTATTGATTTTTCCTGATGTAAAAGATTTGGGTTGAAAATGATAAGATTAACACTGATTGTTTAGAAAACCTATACCAAGTAATAACCACTTCTTACATGCAGGGAAGCTTTTCATTCAAAATCCAACGGTATACCAAAGCATCCCCTTTAGTCAATTTATACGCTTGAGGCGTACTGTTCTACAGGGGAATTTGCATTCCAATATGAGGGCGATGCCCTGTTGGGAACAGATTGACGGAAAGGGAGGATATATAGTATTGGAATAATCAGAACAGCGTCGAGAAAAGCTGTTCTCCGTGATAGAAAAGAGTGTTCTTAGTAAGAACAGGGAACCCACCGTATTTGAGTGGGAACACCCTGTTTTTTAAAATTACTAAATCGTTACGGTTAATTTTTGGGATGGTTTCTAATTTTCCATATTTTATTCACTACTTACTTTTACAGCCGTCAAGAGGATTTAAAAGGACCATCCTCCAAATATGGAAAAAATTTGTGTGGGGGGCGACTTCATCCTCAACATTTTCATTTTGCCAACTGAACACCTAAATTTTCAAAATTTCGAAGAGCGGATGAACATAGGCTTTAAGAATAGCCCCAGGTCTCTTTTAACACGTCGCCCACCAAGAAAGATAAACCTGGTTCAGTACGAAGGGGTGTTTTAAATTGTGGACTGCACAGATTGACGATGTGCACTACATCAAACAGTCCAAGGTCCTTTACAGGACACAAACGGCTTTAAGTACAATTATAAAAAAAACATTTACTAATTGGTTAATAAAACAAAGTTTATTGTGTAGTGGCAACATGTGAATGTGCTGGAGAAAAAACAGAGGTAGGGGAAGATATTAGGTGTGCATCACCAGGAGGGTGTAGCGGAGCATGTCCAATTGAGATTATCTAGGGAGATTTGAATTCAGTATCTCCAGGAATGCCATTAGAACCACATAGGGAGTTTAGTTAAGATTTTTCTGTTTGCAGATTATTGGATGTTGGCCAAGATGGGAATAAAAAAGGGAGGGACAAAAAACATTAAGAAGCTATTTGAAGATGGGAGGGACAAATGGATATTATTTTGAAAAAGTGGGCCCATTAGGTCTCAATTGGGACTCTTGAGCTATCTTTGGCATTTTTAGATTATTCTAGATTAGCTTGGGGATTAAAGTTTTAAATACGGGAAATAATACTTATTTACTGTCTCATTCCCCTTCCAGCTATTGCATTTCCCTTGTGATTTCAGGGTTTTATATTTATACCGTATCCTCTTGGGGAAAAAAAAAACACTTAAGATACACTTTGTTTCTCAATAGTATCTCTAAAATTAGTTACAAAAGCGGCAATGTGGTTTAATGGATATGCAAACCATTTGTATTAGATGTTTTCATTTTGTTATTTGCCATGGGTTGTGTGTTTTTTATTATTCCGTATTTTACAGTAATATTGATTCTGTTATTGAGCTAAAAGTTCCTTATTTCAGATACTTTACCATTCAATTATGTTACAAAACATGTGAATACTTCTCTGCTCGTTTTGGTTTTTTTTCTTGGGCATTTGCGATATGTTTTAAAATTGGTTATGGTTGTTTTTAAATTAAACTAAGGGTTAAATTTATTGTAGGTGCTTTGGGAGACCAACCCACTTTTCTCTGGTTATTAAATAAAGCACCTGTATGATTAGGAGAATCACGTCTCTGATTCAAGTGGGGAATGTCACGAAATGAGGTCCACATGCCAGTTCTCCGCCATCTCTGTACCCAACATGGTGGATGAACCATGTGTGTAATGGTATACTTGCCACTTAATGTTTTTTATTATGGATGAAAAATTTGAAAAAAATTGCATGTTAACTTAGATTGCGTTGGTGCTGCTCATACCCTTATGTGTTGTTTACTTTTATTATGCCATTAAAAAAGCCGAAGCACGAACGGCAGCCTTTGGAGACAGGTGAGCGCCCCGATCTTCTCCCACACACAGGAGTGTTGCTTTTTTGTTTCCTTGCATGTACGTGTTTTGGGGGTTTTCCTTTTTCAAGTTGTTTTACATTTTACCGTATATACTCGAATAAAAAGCAGCTAAATTACCTTTAAATTCATCCTGAAAAAAATATCTCCCCTGCTTATGATTTGGGTCTGGAACTGGTTGATAGAAGGAGAAAGCTGGGACACAAAATTAAATTATTTCTATTGCGGGATGTGTATTGGGACTTTCTATTAGGCTGTGTATCAGGCTTTCTATAGAAAAAACTTGTCTGTGAAAAACTTATTTTTTCAGGTAAAAAATTTTCACCTGCTGTATACTGGGGGGATTTTAATTGAGAATTATGGTATATTGCTTTTCGAAATTTTTAAAAAAACCTTATATGGTTTAATTTCTCCTTTTTAAAGCAAAGTAACATATGAACAAACTACTCTTATTACTGGAAGTGCGGGACTACTATTTAGCCTGTTACACTAAGACGCAACTAATTTCTATTACACTACAGGACTTGTCCAAAACAAAAATGCTTCAGTTTTACCGTTAGTGCTGGATACCATGAGCAGCACACACGCCAGCATTTTTTCAGGCTGACAAAACCGATATATACGAAAATAATGTTACATTGTTGGCATTAACATAGCCACACAATGGTCAGACATTTAATTTACATTATGGAGTAGAATGACAAGATAATATAAAAAGAATCCTTAAAATTGAACATCCAACCTAACGTAGAGAAAGGGAGAAATAGCTCATGGAAGGGCAGGGAAATGTTGGGAGCATATATATACACCCAGACCAACAAAGTTGGTTAGAAGGTAACAAATAGTTATAGAGAATTGTTACTGTGTTAGCCATTGAATTGAAGGTAGAGACATTATAAATAATACCTTTTATTGGCCAAAAAAAAAAAAAGAAATGCAAAGCTTTAGGCGTCTATAGGCTTCTCCTCAGCATGATTTACAATTTACAATCTTGTGACCACACTGTTTTATACCATACTATGACACAAAAACTTTCTGACCTTAACGCTGGGTAGCACAAAGTCAGGTCAGTGAAAAGATGACTGTTCAATCTTTCAAAGGTTTGCTAACCACAGGTCCTGAGCGAATCCACTTTCATATATAGGGGACGCTTGGGACGGTTGGTGTGTTCCCTCAGACTCGGCCAGACTCCTCTATAGGGCGGGCGATGGAAATTTTTTCGGCCCTTTGTAATTTTTTTCGGTTTTGGCGTCCCGATTGTTCGGCCGTCCACGGCACATTCGGGAAACGAAGGTTACACACAGTAACAAGAAAAAAAGGGGGTTTTAATCGGGTACTGTGTGGTACTCCTAGCTTTTACACAGACTCGTTTATATTTTTCCTTTCCCCCATGCACTGGCAATGGGGGCTGTCGAAAAAAAACAGTAAATTACAACCATTCACATGATAAAACGCAGTAATAAAAGAAATTAGCAAAGGTTAAAAAAACAGTCCGAACACTTCACCCTCTAGTGTTAAAGGAGGGTCTGGTATAAAAAAGAGTATTTAATGGTTTCGGTGATTTTAGAATTGATTTGGTCTCGATTAATTCTAACATGACATTTAGATTAGGAACGTGTGACACATAAATTAAATTTGGAGTTCCAGGATCCAATTTTTTTTTAAAGTTTAGTATTTTCCTATTCGAACCTTCCTTTTAGATTCTAAAATTCTCCCATGAAACTGTGACTAAAACATTACAATCCAGGTATACCCACATTGATTGCCTCTATAAAGTTCCATTTAGTTTCAAAACAATTTTGGGAACACTGGTAGGTAATTCATGTCTCCGAGTAGATGTGGAGTGACGAGAGACAGGTTTCAACATTTTTCTGTGCAAACACAGAGACATATGTTCCCTTATTGTTTGTGGGGGCCTGTTGGGGAACTTTCCTACAAAAGCAGGTGTTTTCAAATTAGCTGTGTCGGAGAGGGCTCATACAGTTGTTAGTCGGTTGGTCCTTTTGTTAAAACGGTTTTGGAGTTTCTTAGTATACTTCTGAGTGTTTTCGCCATTGTGGGGGTTTGTGTTTCTCTAGTTAACCAACTGTATCCCCGTGTTTTGTAAAGTCCTTTATAAGCTGGTTTCCGTGTGCATATTTCAGTTCTGTTAAATCGATGCAAATCCTGTTGTTACTTATGCGCACCTGACTGTAGACACATGAATTCTTATGTGTTTAGGGTGAAAACATGATTATGGTATATGTTGGGTCCTGTATAGGTTTGCAATAGTGTGGAAAGTTTGTAATGTGTTCTCCCTTTTCAAATCGTATGGCCTGTCCAAAAAAGTTAATTTCTCGGTTGGTGAATTTAGTAGTCCTTGAGTTTAATTGTGGGATGAAATCAATTGTATCTTTTGTGAAAGTGTACAGTAGGTCTCTTTACTGCTGTCCAGATGAATCCAGGATATCACTTTTATAGCGAAGTAGCCATGGGTCCCTGATGGGGCATTTTTTCAAATTTAAACTCAAAATTGAACCATTCACCAACCAGACCCACGACCTCAATAATGAAAGTTTTCACCTCTAAACCACTGTAGCAGGAATCAGACGAACAGACAGGTCTTCAGCGTGGTTTAAAAGTAATTTGTATTGTAAAGATATTACTTCGTGGTGTAAACTGGTATTAAACAAAACAATTAAAAGAAAAAAAATTCTTGCCGCACTTGGGCTGTAACTAATACACTGGTATTTTCCTAACTTACTACCGAGTCCACCTACTGGATTCCCTGGTTAAAAACAATTAAAACAAAAATGATGACAACCCTCACAGGTCTAACTGTACTTTTTCAGAGTCCTTTTGTTACCACTTTGGGTAAAAAAAATCCAAAACAGCAGCTCCAAAAATAAGTGTTTTCACTTGGCTCACAACACGACTCAGAGTGTACTTCCCCCAAAGTCTCACTCTCCTCTAGCAGCCTGGCCTCTAATTTATTCCCCAGGGAGGGACCTTTCTGGATAGATTTCAACCCCAACTCAGTTACTGGATAACATTATCAGGGTAGGCATGAACCTAGGGGAATATTTAACCTCCCTCAAAATGTTTGGTTCCAGTTACCAGTTCAAGAAAAACCCCCCCCCCCTACTCTGGATTCAGAGCTTAAGCCACACTGAGCCAACCTGCAATGAACCCTTGAGAGGCATATGGCATTTCCAGATCTATGTTTCCCACTGTAACTTAAAAGTTTTGCAGGGCCAAGAATCATCTGGTAACGTCGAGGAATTCTTGTTCTTTGTTTTCGGGCATCCACCTTAGGGGAGCAGGGTCTGTGATTAATCTAAATTTGGCCAAGTAGGTGATATACTGAGGGCCCTTAATGGGCTAGCACTCCCTTCTTACAATTCAGGTAACCTTTCTCAGGCTGGATGTCAAAGTTTACTTTGGCTTACGTTAACCTACTGGATTGTTTCCTCTGCACCACCTACCATTTGGGAAAGACAACCTCCCAGCCCCATAAACAGGATAAATGTCAAAAGTCAAAGAAGCCCAATCTCGTATCATGTGATTCTAACAACTAGCATCGTGCACAAAACTCTTGCTGAAAAACCCTGGTGTAGTTATCAATATTGGTTTGCTTACAGAGGGTATTTTTGAGCGTCACAAAAGCTTTCTCAGCCCAGTTGACATTTAAGCATTATGAGACTCTATTAAGAGTGCATTACTGTGAGTGGACTGCACTGAAGGCCCACGTAGGACACAAGCCTGCGAAATAGCCTACTATCCCTTAGAAGGCCCGGACTTGTTCTTTGATTGGACAGGTTGGGGGCCATCTCTTGTATTGCCTCCATTTATTTATTTGAGGTGTGTTGCAACTACACCTCTTTCCAAGTTACATAGCCATGTATTTACATGCCTAAAAGTAGATCTTCCCTTCCTATTGCACTTTGTTTTTGTGGATGGGGGGGGCAGTGAGCCCCGACCTCAGCGCTATTCGATCTAACACTACTGCCTTACTTTTGGCAGATGTTGACTCCCCAGTCAGGGCTTGAAGATTAAACCACGTCATCCCAAAAAGCTTGAGGACGTTTAGCGAGCAATGTGGTTTAAAGAAACACGTGTCCATTAAAACCTTTGGGGAAAAGTAGCTGGTTCTCCAGTAACTAAAGTTCATACACTGTACGAAAAAGGCCTTCGGAAGTGGCAAAAGGTCCGCCCTTTTCCTTAGCCTCATTAATGGTTACCGTGCCAGTTACCCTTTTGTAAGATAGGTTGGTGATGACCTAGCAGGGCCTCATCCTCTTTCTATAAGACTCGTCTACCTTAGGCATGGTGGTGAGGGTTAGTCGTCAAATTTAGAGACTTTGCTTCAGTTTACGGAAGGTCATTTACAAAAAACTTATCACTTCCGTCAGGTTTAGGGATTTAAAAACAAATTGGACTAGACCAATAACTGTGGGACTTTCACTTTTCTCCTAGATCCCACATTTGTAAATCTTATTCAGCAGAGACTACGTGTCTCCGTGCCTAGGGATTCGTAGGGCTTGAACCATGCTTGAGGGGTCAATGAACAAGGTCTGTTTACATCATAGCAGTTCCTGTCCTGGAAGAATCAGAAAAAACGCCTATTTCTTATAAGAATTATTTTAAACCTTTGTGTCTGAGGAGTTGTTTCCAGACTATTTTTACTTCAGGTACTGACCTTTAGAATAGACTAACACACAGGTTGATACAAGGACCTCCTGAGGCCTTAGGTATTAAATGATAGCAATTTGCAACCTGTTTTCTCTTTCAGGTTTTGCCATACCTTATAATTGGACCTATCCCAACCTTTTCAATTTAATTTATAGGGCCCATGCCACTTGGCCAGGAACTACTTTCAACTGTGGGGATTAAGTTACTGAAGACTTATCACCAGGATTAAAGGCCTTACTCTTGACCAATCTATCCGTAAAACCCTGCTTTTGGGGGCTCTTGGATTTCGGCATATGTTTCCTTACAATAGGTAACACATCTGGCAATTCCCTCTTGCATTTGAGGCAATATGTTTCGACTAACCGTTTTATAGGGGTGGGGGTACCTGTCCTGGTTACTCCAAGTGGGTTCCTAGCGACATACAACAGACCCCTGGATGTCTACCATGTTAGTAGGCTCGAATGGGGGAGAAAACCCGCTGTAGATTGGTCTTGTGTCACCGTGGCGCCTGGTGAGGATAACAACAAAAAGCAAACAAGAAAGTCCCAATTTTTCCCCCTGTTCTTTTACCAACAAACTTTTTTAAACATGGCTTTCAAAGTGCTTATTAAAACTTCTACCGAGGGGGTGCCATGCTGTTTTGAGGGGGTAAACTGAAGTGTAGTAGGTACTTAGTGTTTAATACCTAAGAGGCGACAGCTGGTACTTTGGTTACTTAGACCATAAAGGGTTTATACCCTGATATCTGTTCAGGATTCCTTAGGTATTCCCCACTCTAGAAACAATGGAAACCAGCTCTTTGGCTATACATTGTAAGATGCTGAAGAATTTCCTCAAAAGGGGAACTGCCTCTGGATATCGGTTGCATAATGCAATTTAACAATTAAATTCTGTTGGGTGCCCTATAGCGAAATTTTGTAGGGGGCAACAAATCCGATGGCAAAACCCTCTCAATGGACCCTCAATGATGGGAGGAGGGAAGATCGAGCTGTTTACCACACCAACCACACAGGCCAAAAAGAAACCTCTGGAAGGATCTTTCTGTAGTTTTTTTTCGGCCTCCCAGGTTTTGCACTCAAGTAGTCAGTTGTTTGAATGTGCCAATATCTAAAACCACCTTTCATTTCACAATAGGCCTTATCGGCATCCTCAATATTTCTGGGTAGAAAATACATGTTGTGGCGAAAGTATTCGGCCCACTTGAAGTTTTTGCCCACATTTTTGTCGCACATTACTTGCCCCAACAAGAATCAATTTTATTGGAATTCACGTGTAAGGACCCAATTTACAAAGTGGTGTACAGCGTGAGAAGTGCGAATGAAAATCAACATGGATTCCAAACATTTATACAAATTCAATAACTTGCAAAAGTGGGTCTTTTGGTCTTAGTTGCAGTTCAGTTTGCCAATAGACATTGCCCTGATGAGTGTTAATGACTAAATAGAGTGCACAAGTTGTGTAATCTAATGTCGTACAAAATCAGGTGCTCTGTGTGACGGCACTACAGGACGGTTTTCTAAGAGAATGCTTGAGAGAAGCAACAACACCATGACAGTCGAAAGAGCGCACACCAGGGCACAGGTTCAGGGTATAAAGTTATTGAGAAATTTAAGGCCGGCTTAGGCTACAAAAAAAAGATTCCAAAGCCTTGGAAACCTACCACGGAGCCACTGTTAAGCGAATCATGTCAGAAATGAAGGAGTATGGCCATACAGAGCTCGTACAGCCCAGGTGGCGGGGAATCTGTCCATAGGCAACTATTTAAGTCCGTGCCACTGCTCAAAAGTTTGACCCTTTATGGAAGAGTGGCAAGAGGGAGAAAGCATTGTTAACAGAACAGATAAAGTTCCGTTTGCAGTTTGCCCACAAAGCCATTGTTGGGGGGACACAGCAAAAGTTGATGAAGAAGGTGTTCTGGGTTCAGATGAGACCAAAATGCGAACTTTTTGGCCAAAATGCAAATCCACTATGGTGGCGAAGAACAAACCATGCACATCACTCACCATCATGCCAATATAATTGGTGGCAGCATATCAATAGCTCTGGGGTGCTTCTCTTCACAAGGACAAGGGAAAGCTGGTCAGTAGTTATTGGAAGATGTGATTGAGCCAAATGACAGGGCCAATCTGTGGAAGGAAAACCTCTTGGGAGGTCAGCAAAAGCTTGAGACTGGTGGCAGATGTTCACTCCACCGCAAGGACAAAACACTAAACATACCGCCAAGGGCAACAATGGAATTGGTTTTTTTTTTCTTAAAACAAAACATTATCCATGTGTGGAATGGTTTCCAGATCTAAATTCCAATCGAAAATCTGTGGGCAAGCTCGAAAAGAAACTGTTTTCAACAACGCTAGTTCCACTTTAATCACTGACGGAGCTGGCGACTGTTTTGCAAAGAAGAAAGACGGCAAAGGATTTCAGTTCTCTAGTAATGTGCAAAAGCTGTTAGAGGATATACTCTAAAAGACTGGCATCCATAATTGCAGAAAAGGTAAGTATGAACTTCAGGGGCTGAATAATTACGGCCACACACCCATTTGCAGTTATTGATTTTGTTAAAAATGTTTGATTTCATGTATGATTTCCTTCCACTTCTTCAGGTGTTTTACACCACTTTGTATTTGTCTTTCACTGGAATTCCAAAAACATTGATTCAGGGTTTTGTGAGTTACTGTGACAAAAAATGGGAAAACTTACAAGGGCGGCCAAATTACTTTGGCCAAAAACCCATGTATAGTTTTAAAAATTTTAATCTTCAGGTTAGGACAGGTTTTCTTTGCCTTGTAACTGCAATGTGCTTTCAGGAGACTTGGTAAACTTGTTGTTGATGTTTCACTTTCTTGCTTTGTATGACGTGCTTGGAAAAAAAAGTTAACCGGATTATTAATACAATCTGTTCTGTTGATCAGGGTTTTTTTTCATTTTAAATGCATCTCTATCGAATCATGATTTCTGGCAAACACAAGGTTGGAGGGTTAATCTTAGAGAACCAACTGCAGGTCCCTCTACTTCTGGCTTTCTTCATAATTGGTGTGGGGGTTGGGGCCTATTAGTTTACAATAGGATTCACATTGTTGGGCCTGTGGTTTGGACCTAACAAAGGAAGTTTTCCTGAGTGAAACACAGTTTTGAGCTCCCTTTCTCTAAGGACCTTGATCTCAAGGACATAGAACAAAGAAGGACATTTAACAAAAGAAGGGCAATTAAACAAGGTTTGTGCAGTCACTGTGTTGGTGTGTGAGTGTATTAGAAGGGACAGTTTTGTCAGTACCATGCAATGTGCATCGTGCCACATTGTTATAGGAAACCGGAGCAGACGTTTCCGGAACTAGTTCTGTGTCAGTGTGAGTGGGTTGCCCGTTTGGAAGCTGAGGTGGAGAGTCTAAGGGGGCAGCTGGCAGCATTGGGGATTGGCAGAACTGGGGGGTCACAGACACTGGCTGTGGCCAGTATAGAGGTGGGTGGAAGAGGGACAGGGAAGGATGAGGAAGGAGGTGTTTTGTTTAGGGTTACTGTGTGGAAGTGGGGGACGGAAGAGTAAGGGGGCTTCTTCCCAGATTGTCCATCCCAACAGATTTTGCCGCCTTAGTAATGAAAGTGTGAGGAGGGCACCTCGGAATTAGCGTGTATGGAGGGGGGCTAGGTCCCTTGAGCACCCCGGGGACTGCAATCTTGATACAAGGGAGGAGGAACAAGGGTCAGGAATGCAAGGCAGGTGGTAGTGTGGTTGGGGACTCCATTATAAGGAAGGTAGAGGGTAATCTGCCGTCAGATCCCTACATGGAACTGTGTGTTTTGCCTGCCTGGTGCTGAGGTGTTGGACATGTGGTGGATCATGTTAGACAGATTATTGGGTGGGCCGGTGTGACCCCGGCGGTTTTGGTTCACATTGGTGCCAATGACAAAGTTAGAGGGAGGTTAGGTCCTTAAACATGATTTTCGAGAGATAGGGGGCAAGATAAAAGCAAGGACCTCCAGGGTAGTTTTCAGAAATACTACCCAGCCACGTGCTAGCCAGGAGGACAGCGGGGAGCTTAGGAGCATTATGCGTGGATAAGAGAGTGGTGTAAGGAAAGAGGTTTGGGTTTATTGAGAACTGGGCAGACTTTGCTGTCGGCTACAGGCTCTTATAGGGATGGTTGCACTCACTGATGGTGGTGCAGCTGTTTTAGGGAGGAGAAGATGGCTAGAGGTTGGAGGGATTTTAAACTAGGGTTTGGGGGGGTGGGGGGGGTATTAGCAGTCTCATGGGATAGATAGCTCCAGGAGGAAAGCAGTGTTTGTAGATAGGCCAGTGGTGGGTGGAAAGGGGGGTGGGGGCTAGCATAGGGGATAGGGAGGAATGTTTATAAAGTGTACAAATAAATTACAGGATCATAATCTAAAATGTTATGTTTGCCAAATGCGAGAAGCCTGCTGACAAAATGGGTGATTGAATGGAAATGAGGCATGAATGAAAAGTATGATGTAATAGGTTTTAGCAGAAAAACGTGGTTGAACAGTTCATCATGACTGGGCTGTAAAATATAGAAGGATGTTGCCTTGTTAGGCAGGACAGAAAAAAAAAGGAAAGGGGAGGAGTATGTGTTTTATGTAAAAAAGAATTGAAGCCAAATTTAAAAGAAGAGATAAACTGGTGATATGGTGAATAAAGTGGAGGCAATATGGTGGGAATTAGGCAACAGGAAAGGGGATTTTGGGATTGAAGTTCATTGTTGGTGTTGCTATAAAGCCGCCATGGAAACTGCCATCACAGAAAAAAAGGCGATGAGTTCCTGAATTTGCTGCAGGATATTTCTCTCACAGGTGTTGAGGTTCCTACTAGAAAAGGAGTCTCTGTTGGATCTGGTAATATTAACATTGTGGAGCGCATTATAGATATAAAGGTAACTGGAGGCTTAGGGAATAGTGACCATGAAATAGTGGCATTTGGACTTTGTTATCGAAAGGAAAAGTGCGCTGGGTTAACAAAGACATTTAATTTCAGAAAAAAGCAGAAAGCAAATTTTACCAGGTTAAAAAGCTCTTCGAATGTCAACTGGGATAATGTATATCAGGTAAATGTACTGAACAGAAGTGGACTTTGTTCAAGTGGGATTTTAAGCCAGTTTCCATCTAAATTTCTACCCTTGGGAAATAAATGTAAAAAAAAATAAATCCGCGCCCATGTGGCTGAATTCTGATGTAAAGAGGCACATGGAAAGGAAGAGGAAAAAGGCATTTAAACCTTTAAGGCGAGGGAACGGAAAGGGCCTTTAGGGATTATAAAACTTCTAACAAGGATGATGTAAGAAACGCAATCAATAAGTAAAATTAAAATGAAGTTGGATAGCTGAAGAAAGGCATCACTAAGCCTAAAAAATGTTTAAGTATATTTAATAGTAAGAAGTGAGGACTGAGAAATGTGGCACCATTAATTAATGGGATAAGTTAGTTAGGAGGATGGGCGATAAAGCAAATGTCTTGAATAATTTTTTCCCTCTTGTATACACTATAGAAGATTCCAAGTACAAATATCATAGAGTATAGTAGCAATAATGGTATAAAGATTCAAGTGGCACTTTGGTTAACGAGGATATGGTACAGAAGAAGAACTAAAAGGTAATATTAATAAAATCTCCTGGACCGGGATTTAAAAATACATATCGGGCGTACATAGGAGCTAAGTTCAGTTTTTTCTGGCCATTGTTCAAAAGGGTAGCGTTCACAGCCGGTAATTACAGGCCTGTAAGTTTAACTTCAGTTGGGGGGAAGGTCCTGGAAAGTTTAATAAGGGAACATGTTCTAGAGGTATGTTTCAAGGACTGACATTATAAGTAGTACCAGCATGGATTAGGAGGAACTATCTTGTCAAACTAACTTGCTTGGCTTTTATGAGGAAGTAAGTAAATTTAGACTCGGCATAGCAGCTAGATGTAGTTATATTGGATTTTGCAAAGGCTTTTGATACAGTTCCCCATAGGGCGACTAATGAATAAGCTAAGGTCTGTTGGTCTGGGAGTCACATTTGTACATGGATGAAAAATTGGTTAATGAATAGGATGCAGAGTAGTTGTTAATGGGGGCTCATCAATATGGACTAAAGTGCTAAGTGGGGGTGCCACAAGGGTTTCGTGTTTGGGCCGCTTCTATTTAATCTATTTATTAAGATTTGGAGTGGGTATTGTCAGCAAGGTTTCTGGATTTGCTGACGACACAAAACTTTTTCGACCATAAAAACTTCAGAGGATGTGCAATTGTTGCAAGGGGATCTAGATAGATTATCACATTGGGCTGCTAAGTGGCAGATGAAATTCAATGTTGATAAATGTAAGGTGATGCATTTTGGATTAAAAATCCTTGTGCTACTTATACTATAAATGGCTCTGTGTTAAGTGAATCCTGTTGGAAAGGGATCTTGGAGTTTTGGTGGATAACAAACTTAAAGGTAGCAAGCAGTGCCAGGCGGCAAACAGCCAGAGCCAGCATGGTATTGTCTGTATAAAGAGAGGTATGGATTCAAGGGAGGAAAAGGATCTCCCTCTTTACAAAGCATTGGTAAGGCCTCATTTGGAATATTTGCAGTGCAATTTGGAATCCTGCTACAAAAAGGACATCTTTGAAATGGAAAAGGTGCAGAGAAGGGCAATAATTATAAGGGGATTGGGGGAGCTTGAATATGAAGAGAGACTGGAAAAAATTAACAATTATGTACGTGCGAGAGAAAGGCGCTTGCGTGGGGATTATGATTACTGTGTATGGATACATTAAACGGGCCATACAATAAACTATCTGGGGCATTGTTCACCAATAGAACATGTTCATTGGTCAGTTTCAAAAAAAACAGCTGGATGAGTTGATCCAGGGAAATTTCCGATTGCCACTTGGAGTCAGGAAGGAATTTTTTCCACCTTCTAATTTGGTGGGGTTTTTGTGCCTTCCTCTGGATCAACAGTTAGGCAGGAAATGAGGATGCAGATGGGTTGGACTGGAATGGACGTATGTCTTTATTCAACCTCAAATACTATACTATACTATACTAAGTATACCCTCCAACTTATAGAAACAAAAAAGTGCAGAGCTGCAGATGGAGGATATGAATTGAACATGATCTCAGCACAGCTCTGTGCAATGCATTTCTTAATACTGTAGCTATTTTAAGTTGAATGTTGGAGGGTATATCATAAATCATAACTTCCAACAACCCCCTTTATAAACTGTACACTTGTACAAACATGGGGACAGATCTGCATGGGTTTGGAGTAGAATGTGAACCTGATCTTAACCCAGTTTCTGTGCATTGCATCTCTAATGAGTGTACCTTTGTTGAAGGGTAAGCATACATATTAGGGTTGCCACCTTTCCCTTTGAACCCCAACAACCAAATAATCTACATGTTTCAAGCTAGGGCTAGTTCATAAAATGCAATGCCATGCGTCTACACTGAAACCTATGCAGCCTGGCTAACACTTCTAATGTAAATACAGACCAACCTGTCACCAGATTTCAAAAGTGTTTGGTCTTAAAGGGAAAAGTGGCAACCCTAGAGCTGCCTGTGGGTTCCCATTTCTGGACCTGATCCACACAGAGTTTCATACTGTTCTATCTTTGTCATGTGGGGGGGAGGAGAGACCGTTCTTTCCTGATAAAATCCACTTTGGTTACTTCCCCAGAAATAAAGAGACCCATTCATAGACCGAATCTGTGCACAGCTTTAGTGAATGTCATCTCTGAAAGATGTGGCTACAGACAAACATAATGGCCAGTATACGCATAATGATAGCAGTTTACTCCCTATACTTTAGTACAATACAGGGGGCCCGACTGCAACCGAGGTAAACCGGAAACACTGGTTACGGATGTACACACATTAGCAAGCTTGGGAGTGTACCTTGTGCTTGAGACCCTTGCACAGCTTCAACACTAAAATTATCATAGGGCAAATCTGTAATTCTCAGCAAAGCTCTGAACCTCCCAGTATGTTCTGCACTTCAAATATTTTTGTTTTAATACATTCACACAATACAAGGGTTAATAGGTATGGGTTGAGATCACACATGTGCAAAAAATGTTATGAAGGTACAAGTTGTTGGCACAGGAGGAAAATATCAGCATTATGGAACAAGCAGAACCTAAAGTGAGCCCAAAGAGGAAATTGAAAGGCACATGAGACTTCAGAACTGAGAAGGTTGCTGAGGTAAGTACTCAAACTTTAGTTTCATGGCTTTCAATAATGCCCTTAACTTTAGATTTGCTACAGCAACATACATCACCCTAGGCTTGCTTGAAAGCTATGAGTGATTTATTAACAATGGTACTTGTAATTGAGGTCAGCTTTATGGAGTCCACAACTTGGACTTTTATAAAACATATTTATAAAGGAGCAAAAAGAATATTGCATACAGCACATCATAAAATTAAAGGGTAAATCCACCCCCAGACAATTTTTTTTAACTTGCATTACACAGCCCCCCCAACCCCAATGTTTGCTTCCTCTTTCTGTAAAGGCTCCCACCTTCCCTTAAAATATAAAATAAAGGCTTACACCTTCCCTTATATGAGCTATTTTACAAGTTAACACAACCTCAGAGCAAGCCATCACGGCCATGAATTACTGATACTGCCTAGAATGAACTGGTGACTACAGAATAAAGTTGCAAATATTAAACTGCAGATCTGCCTTTAGGAATATTCTGCAGCAGTGTTGCAGACTTGGCGGTTGTGGGGAGTGAATAAGACAAGTATAAATATTTCACCAGCAGGTGGAGAGTACTGTGTAGCAGTGTAATAACCTATTATAGACATAAAAAAGTGAAGTAGGTGGTCAGTAAAGATGTGCAACCTAGAATGTTTTCTTTGTATTATTATCTATGACATATGCAAGACTATAACAACAATGTGAAAAATCATGTTACATTTAATCAAAAATATACTTACGTGGCATTACTAAAACCAACGTATTCGTTACCAGCCATCTTATTCAAAAACTGCATCACCTATAATAATAGAAAATTGAGTATTTTTAATGTTGACAAAGGGAATCTTAAATCTATTCTGCTGGTGCATATAATGCAAGTGACAAATTTCTTTTACTTTTACCAGAGTAGGTAACAATACATCATTCAATCCACATTTTCCGATAGCCAATTGCAAATAATCTAGATTTCATTTTCATTTTACTTAGGTTTCTCCTCTGTTTTTATTGCTTCACTGCTTATAGTTCATCCTATTTGCCAATCCTTGTTTTACATTCCAATGTTATCTCCATTTAAAATGTATACTTACCTTTTTTCAGTTTAATTGAAGAATGGAGGGTAAAGGAGCTACAGTAAGTCTTACCTCCCATTGTTCAATTAAACAGTCAGGAAAGAACACAGAAAACTTACCTGTGATTGTGCTGCTCCGCCATTCCTCTGACAGGTCCCGATCCGCCCTTGCACTGTATGCACATGACATTAATCACTCTGTTTGTCTGCTGTTATGGCTGGAGTTAAGCATGTGTATGGAGCTAAAAGAACGCAAGCAACCATCATTTTTAGTGTGCATCGCACGTGTTGTCATTTGGCAAAATTAAAAAGAAAATTTGGAAGCAAAGATCATGCATTCTACCACTCCAAAATCTTAACCGATTTTAGATGCAGTAGGATGCGTGATCAGTGGGTCCAGGCCCTTACAGAGGTACAAACAGTAGGATGAATCCAGACACAAGGCATAACTTCAGCTAAACAGACAGGGTTAATCACACTGTCCTGGTAACAAAAAGGCACTTTTTAAGAAAAAAAAGCCTCATTAAATAAAAATACAGGTGTAAAAAAGTAAACATAACTTAGTTAATCCAACTATAAAATTAAGAGTTGAACATTAATTTAGAAAAAGGATGAATTAATTAAAACGTGGAATCCATTGATTCAAAACAATTTGTGACTGGCCAGTCACAATCCTTAAAGGAACACTAAACAAGTAAAAACAAGTAAAAATAAGTATATGCCAACCGTTTCTATTATTCATAGGGAGGTGAGAACGCTTATTCTCACCTCCCTGTGAATAATAGAATGCCAGGGGGAAACAACCGAACTTACCTTACCAGACGCTTCTATCCCTAACAATGAT
Organism: Hymenochirus boettgeri; assembly: GCA_019447015.1. Lineage (NCBI taxonomy): Eukaryota > Metazoa > Chordata > Amphibia > Anura > Pipidae > Hymenochirus > Hymenochirus boettgeri. The sequence goes on from CM033477.1 coordinate 82,915,895, forward strand.
AAATTCCTTTGCTTTTCATACAAAAAAGAAAAGTATATCTATTGTATTCAATTAGATCAACTGGACTTGAAGTTTAGTTCTTGAAGACGTTTCGCTAGTCATCCGAGGCTTTCTCAATTCAGAAGACTTGTACAAGAATTTGGCAATTATGTACCCTGGAAAATCCCAATTAGCATATCACAGCCCAAGTGTTAAGGGCGTTGTTGATAGTGGCTAAGATGGTGTTATAGGAATGCCTAGAGTAAGGTGTAAAACAGCATTGTACATGGCAGACAGTTGGTGTCGAAACCCCCCCACACCCTTATTTAGGCTTCGTTTCTTTATTTTCACATAAATGGCCTCTTGACACCTCTCTTGAACCAGTCACGTTCCTTTGCCATATGTTAACATTACAATCTTCAAAGGTATGTCCTTTATCCTTAAGATGCAGTACACGGCTGAGTTCCTGACCCAAGGAATTGTCTCTTCTGTGCTGGGCATACGTGATGCAGTTGCTGTTTGGTCTCCCCCACATACAAATCAGAGCATTCTTCACTGCACTGCACTGCGTATATGATTGTCGCTTTACTGTGTTTCAGTATTGAGTCTTTCGGATGTACCAATTGCTGCCTCAGTTTCTTTATTTTTATGTGAAAAAATATATAATTAAATATTACTACATGTTGAGTTTTATCTTTTGCTAGACATATAATAAAACAAAAAAAGCATGGGGAATCGAACCTGTGTCCAATAGTCTGATTTTTTTTCCTAAAATGCACTTTAGCAGCATACCACCAGTGTGCTACTGGAAGAATTTCGCAATTCACGTTGGTTGGTAAATAAATAACAGAGCTGCTACTGTATATTACATTTTACTAGTAGAAACTTAATATTTTTCTAAAACATGGTAAAAAACAAAAAAAAGCAATAAACTCAGGCAGTAGACTGTTATAAGTAAACTAAGGGATTAGAACTTGTTACTTCTATACATGGGTGGAGGTGCCTGCAGTCTAGTCTCTTCGTGGTATGGCAAAACCCATCTGAGAACCAGATGCTGGGTCGTGCTAGAGGAAAAAACTATCTAAAACATATATATACAGACAAAAGGACCCCTTAATCGCACCCCACCGCCTTGTTAACCCGTATAAGAAATTGCTAAACCTGTATTAACGAGTTCACAAATAGCAAAGTTCATATATTTACTCATTTTAGTGAAAACCACACACATAAATATAAAAGTTCACATTGTGAAACAAGTAGATAAAATACCGTATATACTCGAGTATAAGCTACCTGAGTATAAGCGAGGTACCCATTTTTGCCTCCAAAATTAGAAAAACATGATTGACTCGAGTTAGAAAGCCGAGGGTATACAGTAAACTAATACCTTTCCACTGTAGATGTTTGGAAACTACAACTCCCAGCATGCTTTATTGCTGGGAGTTGTAGTTTCCAACCACCTATAGTAGAAAGGTATTGGGGGCTACTGTATGGCATACTGTCCCCCACCCTAATACCTTTCCACTATAGATGTTTGGAAACTACAACTCCCAGCATGCTTTAGTTGCTGGGAGTTGTAGTTTCCAACCACCTATAGTAGAAAGGTATTGGGGTTACTGTATGGCATACTGTCCCCCCAGCCCCCCCCCAGCTCACTTACCGTACCTGGTCTTCAATCTTCATCTCTCAGTCTTCATCTCTCACTAGAGCCCCCCACTTCTGGTGAGTTAAGTTCACTTACCAGTCTTCACTCTTCACCTCTCTGCAGCGCCGCCTACCTCTCTGCAGAGCCGGAAGTTCCCAGAACTGCTTCCGGCTGCACGGTGACGTCATCCCGCCAGCTGCGCGATGACATCATCGCGCACCCGTGAAGAACTACTGGGAACTGCCGGCCTGACTCGTGGCTGCTTCTGGATTGAAGGTAAGTTACTATTGACTCGAGTATAAGCCGAGGCAAGGTTTTTAGGTTGATTTTTAAACCTAAAAACCTTGGCTTATACTCGAGTATATACGGTACTTAAAACACAAATCCTCCGGTGGGGGAAACCGTTCTTTGGAGTTGGGTATATGGAACCATAGCCGTTATCCAGACTCATGAGAAACTACATTAAATTCCAAGGCAGTGCAGGTATTCTATGTCCATAGTTCTTAAAGTATCCAAATAGATAGACCTAGTCCCTTACCTGTCCTCAAATATCCATATACAAAGACTTTTACGAAGCTTCAGGGTTTCTAATGAGTATACCCAACTCCAAAATGATTTCCCCCCACCGGAGAAATTTGTGTTTTTAAGTTTTTCATCTACTTGTTTCACAATGTGCTGTGTTTTGACTAAAATGAATAAATGATTGAACTTTTGCTATTTAGGTGCCGCAGCCGCTTCTTCACTGAACAGCTGTTTCTCTCCGATCGCGCGCCCTATCTTTTTGTTTTGGTGCGATGCGCCTAAGATATGGCGCGCAGTCGGCAGAGGGCTTTCAGGAAGGATCGGCTGCGAGTGGAGCGGAGCGAAGGTAAGTTCCAGGTTCCCCGAGCGTCCTATTATTCACAGGGAGGTGGGAATAAGCGTTCTCACCTCCCTGTGATATAAAAAAACGGATGGCACAAAAGTTATTTTTATGAAAGATGGGGAGTTTACATCCCTTTAACCCTTTCACTGCCACAGATCGTGAATATACGATCTGTGGCTTCCCCCCTCCAAATTTTTTTTTTTCCCCTGCTAGGGGCGATCGGGGGCAGCATTCAACTGCCCCCCCAGTCCCCTCGATCCCCCCTCGGTTTCATCCAAATCCAAGGGGGGGGATCGGGAGATATCCTACCTTTAGCCTGCCCTGCATATGAGCTGCCGGTCCCACGTGGAGTTGGAGGAGGAAGCTGAATGGGAGACCCCGGTGACATCACAGAACTTCCTCCTTCACCGGGGTCTTCCCATATGGAGGTACTGCAGTGTGATCTCCATATAGATCATGCTGCAGTACCTAGTATAGTACAAGCTGTCATGCTGCAGCTTTACTATACATTTTGTGATGGAACTCAAGTTCCATTCACATAGGTTTTTTCTAAGTCTTTGCTACTTAGCGAAAAAATGGGGACAGAGATCAAAATTGGTGATCACTTCTGATCACCAAAATTGATCTTGCCAATGAATGAAAAATCACTTCCTGGAAAATGTTTCGGGAAGTGATTTTTCCGAGTCGATTCGAATTGGAAAACGGGCATTATGCTCGTATTCCAAGTTCGGATCATTCCCTAAGATGATTGATGATCATCTTGGGAATGATCCCCAAAAATAGGGGAAATGCACACAAAATAAATCTAAGTGATACACACACCTTTTTTTTTTTAACCTAAAAACTATAAATAGCAAAAAAAATTTCTTCTCCAAGCTTCCTAATGTCCCCCGTGATATCGCTAAAGTAAAGCGGATCATTATTTGTTCGATTTCAAGGGAAACTAAGCCTATTTTAGTAGGGAATTTTGCAGAGGTACAACAAAATAACCGGATTTAACTTTTAGGATCAGTAAAAGTGTGCAAAAACTTGTGGGACTCTCCGTACTAACTGCTTTCACTAAAATACCACTAAAAGGGGGAGTGGGGATAGTGTGTGGGGGGTGGGTTGTGGCATTTTTTATTTTTTCTTGTAATTTTTTGCGCATGGATCCCATTTGAGCTAGTTGGGGGCCCGTCTCTGTTTGCACCCACCTATGGCATACCGTTTGATTCAGGACTGTGGGAGATTGCCGTTTAGTGGGTTTTTTTACTTGCCAAGTGGGTTTAGGTAGGATTTCAACCATTGAGTCCTCTATTTATTTTTTTTCACAAAATCTCCTGAAAGAACGGACTTCTTTGATCAGTGGGTCTGGAATTCTTCATGTATGTATGAAAGCATGGCATGGTAACGTAGCTGAAGGTGTGTAGATTCCAAAATATATAGTTTGGGGGGGAATTTCCATGTTTGGGACTGTTTCCTTAGAAAAAGTGTAGGCTGTTCAAATTACAGAGCACTTTGATTCTTCTTGTAATTGCATTTGTGCATGCGTCCCATTTGAGCTAGTTGGTGGCCACGTCTCTGTGTGCATCCACGCATATGGCATAACGTTTGATTCGAACATGTGGGAGATTGATATTTAGTGGGGGTTTTATTTGTGGGGGGCATTTCCAAGTTTTGGGGCTGTTCAATTACAGAGCACTTTGATTTTTTCTTGTAATTACACTTGTGCATGTGGCCCATTTAGCTAGTTGGTGGCCACGTCTCTGTGTGCACCACACATATGGCATACGTTTGATGCAGGATATGTGGGAGATTGACATATAGTGGGTTTTTTTTGTAAGTGGTTTGTTTAGGTAGGATTTCAATCCTTGAATCATCTATTTTATTTTTCACAAAACCTCCTAAAAACACAGATTCTTTGGATCACTGGGTCTGGAAATCTTCATGTATGTATGAAAGCATGGAATCGTAACGTAGCTGAAGGTGTGTAGATTTCAAAAATATATAGTTTGTGGGGGGAATTTCCATGTTTCTGGACTGTTTCCTTAGAAAAAGTGTAGGCTGTTCAAATTACAGATCACTTTGATTTTTTCTTGTAATTGCATTTGTGCATGCGTCCCATTTGAGCTAGTTGGTGGCCACGTCTGTGTGGATCCACACATAGGGCATACCGTTTGATTCAGAACATGTGGGAGATTGATATTTAGTTGGGGTTTTATTTTTGGGGGGCATTTCCAAGTTTTGTGGGCTGTTTGAAATTACAGAGCACTTTGATTTTTTCTGTATTAAACACTTGTGCAGTGTGTCCATTTGAGCTAGTTGGTGGCCATGTCCCTGTGTACATCCATGCATATGGCATACCGTTTGATTCAGGGACATTGGAAGATTGATAATTGACAAGTTTTTTTACATGACATGGAAATTTGCCATGATTTTAACTTTGAATTGTATTTTATAAATTTTTCCTGAAAATCTGGTAAAAAAGCCAAATTTTACATCAAACTGCGCGCCCACCACATTGGTGGTATGCATAAAGGAATCACACCATTGTGTAGCTGAAGGTGTGTAGATTCCAAGAATATATAGTTTGGGGGGGTATTTCTAATTAGAGGGGGTTTTAGTCTGACAAATCTGAAAAGTTGCTGTAAATGGGCCATTGTTCATTGGCTCACTTTGTGGCTAGTTGATTCCAAGTTTGCGTGTTTAACCAACATAGGGCATACCGTTTGATTCAGGACATTTAGGAGATTGATATTTGGTAACTTTTTTTTACATTACTTGGGATTTTGGCATGATTTCTACCTGAGAGTGTTTTTTTCAAATTTTAGAAAATCTGCTAAAACTGCGAACTTCTACGAAGAACTGCGCCCCACACCATTGATGGTACGAATGAACAAACTACAGAATTTCGTAGATAAAGATCGTGAGGATTGAGAAATATATGGTTTGTGGGGGTTGTTTGTGGGGAAAAATTGCAGACTGTTCAAATTCAGATTTGACTGAATATTTTTGCTGTTTCTGAGCCATTGTGCATTGTTTCACTTTGTGCTTTTGGCTTCCACGTCCACGTGTGTAACACACATATGGCATACCGTTTGATTCAGGACATTTGGGAGATTGATATTTAGTAGTTTTTTTTACATTCCATGAGGTTTTGGCATGATTTCTACCTTTGAAGTTGTTTTTGTTCATTTTTTCAGACAAATGCGAATTTCTACGAAGAACTGCGCCCACACATTGATGGTATGAATGAACAAACTACAGCGTTACACAGCTGAAGGTATGTAGATTCTGAGAATATATATTTTGCGGGGGTATTTCCAGTTAGAGGGGTGTTCAGTTTGAAAAATCGGGAAAATGCTGTTATTGGCTCACTGCGCATTGTTTTACATTTTGACTAGTCGCTTCCACGTCCGTGTTGTGTAACCACACATATGGCATACCGTTTGATTCAGGACATTTAGGGATATTTGGTAGTTTTTTTTTCATTACATGGGGTTTTGGTGTGATTTTGTAACTTTGAGTATTTTTTCTATATTTTTCCAGAAAATTGTTGAGAAATGCGAAATTCTACGAAGAACTGCGCCCACACCTTGATGGTATGAATGAACGAACTACAGTGCTACATAGCTGAAGGTGTTAGATTTCAGGAAATTAGTTTGTGTGGGGTATTCTGAGTTATCAGGATGTTTTGTGGAAAAAACTGCAGACTGTCCAAATTCGGAGTGGCTAAATATTTTCGCTGTTTCTGAGCCATCGTGCATTGTCTCACATCGTGGCTTTTCGCTTCCACGTCCTCGTGTGTAACCACACATATGGCATACCGTTTGATTCAGGACATTTGGGAGATTGATATTTAGTAACTTTTTTTACATTCTGTCAGGTTTTGGCATGATTTCTACCTTTGGTTGTTTTTTGTTCATTTTTTCAGAACGTGCGAACTTCTACGAAGAACTGCGCCCACATCATTGATGGTATGAATGAACGAACTACAGTGCTACATAGCTGAAGGTGGTAGATTTCAGGATATATAGTTTGTGGGGGATATTTCTGAGTTACGGGTGGTGTTTTGTGGAAAAAACTGCAGACTGTCCAAATTCAAGTTGGCTAAATATTTTCGCCGTTTTGAGCCATCGTGCATTGTCTCACTTTGTGGCTTTTGCTTCCAGTCCGCTGTGTAACCACTATGTGGCATTAACCGTTGTGTTCCGGACCTTTGGGAGATTGATATTTAGTAACTTTTTTTTACATTCCATGAGGTTTTGGCATGATTTCTACCTTTGAAGTTGTTTTTTGTTATTTTTCAGACAAATGCAACTTCTACGAAGAACTGCGCCCACACATTGATGTTTGAATGAATAATCTACTGCGTTCATAGCTGAAGGTGTGTAGATTTCAGGAATATATAGTTTAAGGAGGTTATTTCTAAGTTACGGGGGTGTTTTGTGGATAAAACTGCACGACTGTCCAAATTGGAGTTGGCTAAATATTTTCGCCGTTTTCTGAGCCATCGTGCATTGTCTCACTTGTGGCTTTTCGTTCCACGTCTGCGTGTGTAACCACACATATGCATACCGTTTGATTTAGGACATTTGGGAGATTGATATTTGGTAACTTTTTTAAATTCCATGGGGTTTTGGCATGATTTCTACCTTTTTGAACGTTGTTGATGTTCTTTTTTTTGAAAATCTGTGTTAAAGTGCAAACTTCTACGAAGAACTGCGCCCACACCATTGTGATATGAATGAACGAACTACAGGGTTACATAGCTGAAGGTGTAGGAATATATAGTTGTTGGGGGGTATTTTGAGTTGGGGGGGTGTTTTGTGGAAAAACTGCAGACTGTTCAAATACAAAACGGCTAGTTTTTTTTTGTGCTGCTATGACATTTGGCACTGGTCACGCTCTGGGTTAGTTGGTAGCCATGTCTGGTACCCATGAATGTGGCATACCGTTTTTATTCGGGAGGGGTTAGGCTTTCATATTTGAGATGCGTTTGAACTTTCCCTCATCGTTTTTAGCTGAAATTCGCATTTGATTTTGTCTCTGATTTTAGTTGGTGTTGGGGGGGTCTCCTGTACAGGAAAAGGTGGGGTACTGTACATATATCTGGTATGTTGGTACTCGGGAGTATCTGAGCTTTTAGAAACAGTAAGATTTTGCGTTAATTCTTAAGAAACTATCCATAGTAAGATAAATGGGAAAAATCCATGAAAATTTGCAAATTTTCATTTTTTTACATTTTACCCATAATTCCAGAAAATTTCCAGAAAAGTTTACAAATTTGTTACATGTTAAAGTACACTTTGTGCTGAAAAAAACAATGTATATAATTCCGATTTACTGCAGTTTCCTACTGAAAATTAGTCTAAAGCGATGAAGGACAAAATCCTGAAAATTTTCTGCAGTAACGCAGCAAAAAATATCTTGTGGTCCTTGTCTCTGTATGTATATGTTTTTAGTAGAAAGTACATGTACCTTACACAGAAACAAAAGACAAATGAACCCAATATAATATAAAGGTATATATTATATTATTATATATATAGTATATATTATATGATATATATTATATATATAAACACTATCCTAACTCTAATAAGTGACGCATATATATAATATCACTACTAATACAATCTGTGAAAATGAACATAATCAAAACATATATTAAGAATAAAAAATAATAAAATTATATGTAGATAAATAGAGGGCAAGGCAGCTAAAGAGTCCGAAAGGATAATTCCAGCCAATAAATATATATGTCCTCCTAGTACGGTGTGAATGTGGAGAAGAGATGAGTTATAGAGTTTTCAGCGTGTGTGCTGCACACCTATAGAAAATAGTCTCACGATAGTGGGAGTTTTAGTGGTGAATATATACCCACTGTGCATCTTGTCGATATAGGGTGGCATCCAGCACAAAGACCTCCGATCCCCCGGATAGTATTAACTTCCCATCCGTGGCAGGCACGCTCTTGGGATCGGTTATAGTACGGTACAGCATCCAGCCCAATCCAAATGTGTATGGATCCTTAGAGCGACTCCAACTTTAGATAGATACACGACGCCACATCTACTCCAGCGCTTGTATCTTCCCTGCCACGTCTACGTTTTGTGGTCACTGGTGACTGTTCGTTGTGACTATGTTTCCACGGCTATAGGCGTGTTGGTCGTCCAGTCGCTTTGTCCATTATCCCTGTACCATATATTGTCTGACGCATGCAATGAAATTTATTTTGCATAAGAAGTTGTGGTTTAACTCTTTGTGTGGCTCTTTTCAGGTACCAATCCATTTTACAGGGAACAAGTCCCATAATCCATCTCCATTATTAGGCTTTTCTTCCTGCCCTCTGTTATCTAACGTTAATTTATTATCATCTATAGTTAGAAAGTGACAGCCTTATAATAGAAGAATAATCCCTCCTCATTATTATAAAAAAAGGGTTTTAATTCCATATGGTTGTTAAAACCTGATGGCTGTATACTATGGAAAATAAATATAAAACGTTGTTCCAGTTGATAAGTTCTTTATTAAGATCTCCCCCTTTTATTGTGAAATTTTCATTATTAATACCCCCCCAGTGCAACAAAATGAGTCCCTTTAAATGAGGCTCCATGTTTATCCCTAAAGTGCTCATATATATGAGGTAAAACACCTTTATTCCATGTGTTGTCCACCCCTTTATTCGTATGGACAGTCTGATTCATACATTTTTGGGAATGTACTGCCCTTCTATGTTCCCCTACCTAACTGAGTTTCCTACATGTTTTCCCCACATACCATTTACCACAAGGGCAAACAATTCCATACACCACATTCTTAGATTGACAGTTATATAAAGAATCCCATTTGTGTTGATATTTATTAATAGTGATATTATCCCTATACATTACTACATACTGGCAATTTATACATTTTGCACACTTAAACATCCCCTTAATTATATTTAAACCTATATCCCTGATGTTTTCTTTAGATGTTTTAGGTAGTAGGCTAGGTGAGAGGATATTCTTAAGCGTATTGGGTTTTCGAAAGATAATATTTGGATTTCTCCCTACTTGTTCCATCAAATCCTTATCATTATGTAGTATCACCCAATGTTTTTTTCTAAATATTTTTTATTCTTTTTTATCTTCATTAAAATCGAGAATTACCATATATACTCGAATATAAGTCGATCCGACTATAAGCCGAAGTACCTATTTATACCTGAAAAATATATAAAAACAGATTGACTCGAGTATAAGTCTAGGGTAGAAATTATGACCACTACTGCCTTCTGATTCAGTATTGTTTTTGTTGCTTAAGTTGCCCTTTAAAGGACAGCAGAATTCCCATAAAATGAATCCCATCAGCAATAGCCACATCCAGTACCAGTAACCTCCAATTCCTTGGCGCTCCAGATGTTTGGATACTACAACTCCCAGCATGCTTTGTTGCTGGGAGTTCAAGTTTCTAAACATGTAGAGTGGCAAGGTTCAGTAAACTTTTATTATGTCCAGAGAACAGGGACAGCCATGGGAACTATTTTTGCTCCTAGTTATGCAGGAATTTAGTTTGTTCAATAAATGTTGTTTTTATCGGAACAATTTCTTCTTAATCGGAGCATTTGGCCCATGGGAATTCCCTCTACCCAGGATGTTTTTATGTGCACTATTATAATCAATATAAGTGTTACTGTCAACCTCTTTAAAGGAGGTGCTAGTGAATAATTCATTGTCCTTATCTATTTTTAAGGTCCAGGAAAAACATTACTAGCAATATGACTAATTTGAAATTTGGGTGTTCATTTGATTGATTAATATATCCAATATTAATCATTCAGTGTATCTGGGGTACCACTCCAAATAAGGAGGACACCGTCTATTTACATCCTACTCCAATTATAGGGGACGAGTAAGCAATGAGAGTATGCTACCCACCATATATTCTCTCCAGTATCCCATGTATAGTCCTGCATAACTAGGAGCAAAAATAGTTCCCATGGCTGTCCCTGTTCTCTGGACATAATAATACCCCTCAAAGGTGAAACAGTTGTTTGTCAAAATAAAATCAATACACACCACAAGAAAGTCCATCATAGTATTACTCAGATTATTCTCCTTGGCTAGAAAATATCTAGATGCTTCTTTTCCTTACTCATGGGGGATAACAGAATATACCGTAATGAGGCTATATCCAAAGTAGCTAAAAGATAGCCAGGTTTCCATTTAACATCTTTCAAGGAGGTTAACACCTCCATGGTGTCCCTCAAATATGAGGGAAGTTTCCTAACCACAGGGGCCAGAAAGAAATCTACAAATTTAGAAAGATTTTCCGTAGGGGAGTTGATACCAGATATAATAGGTCTTCCAGGGGGGTCCACCAGACATTTATGTATTTTAGGAAGATGGTAAAATATTGGTAACTTAGGTTTAGATATCCATAAAAATTCGAATTCCTTTTTAGATATAATATTGCTATCCAAGGCAGTCTGGAGGACCCCCCTCAAGAGACCATTAATTTTATTGAGGGGGTTATATCTTACTCTCGAGTATGTATCAACATCCCCCAATTGGCGGAACGCTTCCTTAACATAAACATCCCTATTTTGGATCACTATACCTCCCCACTTATCAGCCTCCCTGATTACTATACTTCTATCATTTCTGAACCCCCGTAGAGCCTTTCTTTCCTCCTGGGTAAGATTATCACCATATTTCATATTCTTATTACTCAAACTCCTTATATCCCTTTCTACCAGGGTTCCGAAAATCTCCACCGAGGTTCCTCGTAATCTGGATTAAATGTAGACTTGGGTTTAAACATTGTATTACTTAAAGATTCTGGTTCCTCTAATAACCTTAATAGTGAGTTAGTAGACTCAAGATCTAAAGAGGATGGATCTGAGACCCCATTTAAATAGAGAGAACGCATTATTCTTAGTTCATTATTTTTACTCGAATTTAAGAAATATTTCTTCAAACTTAGGGATCTCATAAATTTTTGGAGACTTACATAGACACTAAACTTGTCTGCTAATTGTTTGGGAGCAAATTTCAAACCTTTCCCTAAAAGGGAAGCTTCTGATCCTTTGATTACCCTATCTGACAAATTAAAAATACCCTTAGATTTCAATTCCTCTTTAGATACAGCTACTTCACTTGTTTCTAGAACCGTCATCTGTTTGTTTCGTTTTCTCCCATCATATCCCTTTCTGAGGATGGATCTCGTCCTCTTTTCTTTTGTCCCCAAGTCCAGACCCCTTCCTTCTCTACCTGTCCTCTCGTAATAAGTTTTGGTTTCGCCCCTAGATCTCTTCCTCCACCTGTCTCTGTTTCCTTTCCTAGTCCTAAAAAAGATGGTATACTTCAAAATGTCTGATTGTATTCCTGGGTAGGGGAGAATGTGGGTGTTCTTTCTAAACTAACGGTAGATCGGTTCCTCCCCCCCATATCTCCCCTCTCTTTTATCCCCCCATCTTCCTTTATCAGGGTAATTATTATTCTCCTTTATATTTATTCCTGTATTGTCTTTTAATGGGGCCCGTAACAGCTTCCTACCTCTTTTCTGATAAATTTCCTTCCTGTATTGGGAGTTTGGATATTTTCTATTATTATTCATACCACCCAATCTATTCCTGTATGGGTATTTAGGGTCTCTTTGTTGGGAAACTATTCCCCACGAGAACACCCTATTGGATTTATAATCTATTTTATCCCTATGTAGCTTCTACTAGCCCCTATTTCTTTATTCATATGTTCTAATTTCTGATTCATATTTTCTTCAAAATTATTAGACCTTCCTCATCTTTCGTTCTTTTTCTATTTCCGTAACCAACCCCTGTATTTCTTTAGTAATGTTATCTAATTCCTTTTCTCTTTTCTTAATTAATAATTTCATTAATCTTATGGAACTATCCTGTAATTCCTTATACCATTCTCCCATAAATAATTCTAGTCTTCTAGTCCATGTGTGGGTAATTTACGTAATCTTAACCTTCTAGGTATCCTATTAAACCTTACTCCTTGTTCCAATGCTACTTTATCCCAACATAGGGTTGTTTCTTTTGTTAATAGTTTCTCTAAAGAGCCCATAATATTCTCAAGGAACTCCAAACTATTACTCTCACAAGGGCCATCCCAATCTCCTCCTTACATCACACACGGGGGAATTCCCCAGATCGGAGGTAGGTGACCGGACTCGTAGTAAGTAGAAGTAAAAAGTGAAAATTTTATTCAAATCATTAAAGTCACACACTGCTGGGTCCAGAAGATCCTAGCCAGGAGCACACACACCCAAACTCCGCCCTACGCGTTTCGTAGAACAGCTTCCACTTCCTCAGGGGCTCCTTACATCCTTTCGTTTGTGAAAAAAATCAATACTAAATGCAGATAGATGGGGAAAGGATTTCTAAGAGATATGTATATGTTTTAGATAGAACTTGTGACTTCTTGGTCTGTTTGTTCCTAAAAACACAGCATTTACATGGTGCACCACCAGTAACTCAACTGTGAGTTTCTTGCCGATTGTTTAGATCTCATTTTACGTAATAACTACTTTAAGTTTGAATGTGATTTTATCCTACAAGCCATTGGTACGGCCATGGGCAGGATGGTGGCGCCGTCCTATGCGAATCTGTACGTGGGTTTCTTGGAGGAGAGTCGTGTGTATCATCACCCATTATTCGAGGCCAATGTGATTAAATTCTGGCGTTACATAGATGATTTGTTTATCATCTGGTCTAGGTCTCGCGAGCAGGCCGATGAGTTTATACAATTCTTTAACATGTTAGATGACCGCATTAGGTTAACTGTGGAAATCTCGAAGGAGACTATCCACTACCTAGATGTTCAGGTCTCGATACAGGATAACCATATACACACGACTCTTCACGAAGCCCACCGTCAGAAATACTCTTCTTCATAGGAAGAGTTTTCATCTGCCACATATTTTTAAGGGTTTGCCCAAGTCCCAGTTTGCACTTGTCAACAGGATTTGTTCTGATCCTGAGGAACGTGCTATTCAGACTGAGAGGATGGTCAAGAAGTTCAGAGTACGCCAATATTCAGAATCTACGCTCAATGGGGTTTTAAAAGATATGATGGCTCTTCTCGGGGGGATGATCCTCCTGTAGCATCTCATTTTTGTGTAGCCAAGCATCAGGTCTCTGACCTCCGTGGGATGGTCATTGATCAGGTTTCCCTGCTTAAACGAGCGTGGGATCGTCACAATGCCCTCCTACACAGGGAAGCATACTGGATTTTTACACTACAAACATTACAACCCAGGGGCCTAAATGCCAATGTTGGTCTTACATGTTTCCTCCCTAGAAAATAATATCCACTGGTTTATATTGATGGTGTCTCAGTATCTTCTTATTAGAATTTTTAGCATTGATGTTGAGATGTTTTTTAACAATGTGTTTGAATAAAGGTCAATTAGGGCTTAGTATAATCTGTTGGGTATATTAATAGACCAAGGTGTGTACCTACATGGTTTATGTACCCTGGAATAAGGTGTGCAATAAATGTGTTTTAATGTGATTGGCCACTAGATGGCCGTAGCAATTTGTCTCTAGTCTATTTAAAGGGCAGTGTGCTCTATCATTGTTTGTATATGTCTGATGAAGGTGCGGCTAGCACCGAATCGTCACAATTTGGTGTTGGACTGATTTCTAAATAAACACCTTTTGTCTGCAAGACTTGTGTGCACAGTTTGTTCCTGTCTACAACTGTGATCACAGGTACATTTAGAAACTTTATATTTCTCTAGAAAGTGAAGCTAGAAACTTTGTGCATAGAGACAGTGAATCCTGGGGTCAGGGGGCGTGGCTCTTTGAAGCCAACATGGGCAATGAGTTGTACTGGCAGCAACATGGAAGCCTCCTTTGTTACACAATCTATTACTTATATCTACTAAATGCAAATAACTAGAGAAGAATCTTTCAGGTATTCTGTGGAGAAAAGCTTTCACATTAAGTTAAAAAAATTAAGTTCTCTTTAAAGCAGTGGGGAGTTGCTTTACTTCCCCTTAATAGTACAACATTAACATTTAAAGAATAAGTTCACTGTAATAGCATGTAAGGTTAAATTGGAAGCAGCAGCTGTTAAAAATCTTTCCCTCTTTTTATTTTTCCCTAGATCCCTCCTGAGCCTACCTTTGGTGGTCTAAAGTTGCTGACATCTTGCTTCAGCATTATAGCCTGCTGTGTACAGCACTGCGCGATGACGTCGCATACATGGCAAGGGCGTGCACACGCCCAGGCCAAACGGACATGTCTTTTTGGGACTACAGCAGAAGGAAGAACCAGGAAGTCTGGGGGAGGGGGGCGGAGCTAAGTAGGCTACAATGCTGAAGCAAGATGTCGGTAACTTTAGACCACCAAAGGTAGGCTAAGGAAGGACCTAGGAAAAAAAAAAAAGAGGGAAAGATTTTATTACAGTGAACTTATCCTTTAAGGCCTGCCTAGACTGATTTCACATCAATTAGTAAAAAACGGAGATCATTTTAGCTCATTAGCTGAGCGTCATTTTTTTTCTACTTACATAATCAAATTTTTCTGCATTACTTGATCCTTGCTGTAAAAAAAAAATGCAGATGGTTAGCATATAAAAAAATACTGAAAATATTTAAATAAAAAAAAAGTTATTGAACAAAAAAAATTTTCTTGATAGGAATCGGTTTAAAGAATAACTGTGGTCTACATACAATTGCCCTCTATTGAAAAAAGCTCTCTCGTACTATTTAAACATGCTTAGGATGAGATCTCTTGCTTCTCTCAATTTTAAGTTAGAGACTTGTAAAGTTACACTTCCTTGTATGTCCGAGTGTGTGACAGGCTCATGGGGGGGGGGGGGGGGGATTTAAAAAATGTGATATTTTCTGAAGCTAGTAATGGATCTGCAACCATTATCTGTCCATTCCGCAGGGCAGGGCTTATGATGCCACTGATGATGCTCTGTCTAAGCTCCAATCTTAAAGTTTAAGTGCACTGTTATAACAAGTTAAGTGTAATTGTGTCCCTCCTGAGCCTACCTGTGTTGCTGTAAAGTTGCCGACATCTTGGATGTGATGGTAAGGCTGGTGAGCTCCTCCCCTCTGAGACTTGCTGACTTCCCCTTCTTCCTTAAGCCTCCAAAAGCTGCGATCGTGTGGTCCATGGGAATAAGACATCATCGAGTGCACGGACGCGTGCAACGTCATTGCGCTACGCCATGCTGTATAAGCATGTTGCAATGACGTTGTGCGGACGCCGTCATGTAACGCATGGACCACAAAATTGCGGCTTTTGGAGGCTTAAGGAAGAATGGGAAGCCAGCAAGTTCCAGAGGGGAGGAGCTCACAGCCTTACCTTACATCCAAGGTGTCAGCAACTTTAGAGCAACACAGGTAGGCTCAGTATGGACCTAGGAAGAAAAAAATAGGGGGGGGAGGGAGGAGAGATTTTTTTTTTTTTTGGTAAGCTGCAGCTTACAATTAAACTTAACTTATTACTTATCCTTTAAGCATAGAGGCAGACCAGTGGTGCTGGTGATATCACAGCTCACAGTGATATGATTCATTCCCGGCTTCTGTTAAATTAATTTAAGAACTGGAGTTACCTCCTGTTCTTTAATTTATTCAAAAATAGGTTCACTTGCTTAAAGAAAGTGATGTTGCAGTACTGCTACTAGGAATGTGCAAATCTTTAACTCTATGTGAAGCTCTCTGCACCTCCTAATTTGTTCTGCAATTTGAATATTTTTTATTTAGTTAGGGGGTTGAAATCACACATGTGCAGAAAATGTTATGAAAGCAAAAGCAGAAGAATGTCAGCTTTAGGAAACAAACAGAACTTGCTCACCAATCATTGTTACCGTAAGTCAACCCTCCTGTCCACCAGTAAATGTTAGTCAGCCCACCATACCCACCTCCACAAGCCACACCTATGTACCCTGATGAAGCCATGCTTACTTTCATAATTCTAGCAGATTTCCTTTCTTAGGAAGAGGGCAGCACAGAAGTAGTAAGAATGGAGCAGGATAATCCCATGACCAACCAGGGGATCAGCATCTCTAATAAAAGGAAGGTAGAACCTAGCACAAGGAAGGCAAGGCAGGTGGCAGTAGACTCAATTATTAGAAAAGTACATAAAAGTAGAAAGGGTTTTCTGCCACAGATGTCTTTTTTTCCCAGATTCATCCTATTTTTGAAGGCTAAATCCAAGGTCCGGCAGAAAATTTCTTTATGTAGGAGGAAAGTCCATTTTTTAAAAGGAAATTCCCTTCTATTTGTTCCTGTTTCCCTATAGAAGGAAGTGCAAAAGGAAGCCTGTGAAACACATGGGCTGGGCCAGAAGTTTTGTAAAAAAAAAAACAAGCAGATCCTGTGCTGCTACAATGAGCCTAATAAGGAGGGTCATAACGTTACGGCCTGCCTACTCTACTCATAAATAATGCAAGTCTTTGAGGAGGTAAGCGGATGTCTGCTTGAGGTCTGGTCTTTGGGAGGGGGGGGGGGGGTGTGTGTGCTCTAGATGCAAAGTGACAGACAATGCACAGGCTAAGCACTACGATACTTTTCTTCTTTGTTTTTTATACTAGTATGAATGTCAATAGAACCACAGTACAATTATTGTATGGCAAAGATAGTTCTACTACTGTTTGGAAACTACAACTCCCTTGTCTGCAAAGTGTTTGGCATTGTCTGTGTATCAAGTCTTGTAGATAACCATTTACTGAAGAATATAGTTATGGCTGAATGCACCACCATTTTATACTTAAGATCTGTGTAGCCAGACTAATCCGGCAGTGCTAGGGATATATACAATTAAATCAAATACACAGTTATGGGAAAGTATCCCAGTTTCCCTTAAAGCACTCACACTTGTGATCTAGAATACAAAATGCCCAAGGGCCCGCAAGTGGGAGGGGCCATGGGGGCCCACAAGGAGGAGGAAACACGGAAGAGGGACTGTCACATGGTTTCAGTGCAGGAAGCAGGAAGTGCAGGGTATCTGGTGATGCTGCAACCATATCACACTTATAAATGTAAATATCTTCAAAACTATGTAAAATAAATAATGAAATGAAATTGCAAAAATCCTTAGGAAAGCTTTTCCTTTCAATTTACCTAAAGTCATTTTTGGACCACAGTTACCCTTTAAGTTCTAGGTGTCCCAGCAGAGTCTCCCATTGTCTCAATAAGCTTCAATGCCCTAGAATAGCAGATGGACACATATTAACATATTTAGAGACCAAAACATCCAAACCATCAGGGTTTTAACATATCATGGGGTATATCTGTTATCACAAGAATCAACCATAGTGGATGATATCGTTTAGTCCATTAGGGATCTCTGTTTGGAGATTAAAGATCCACCTACTTTCATTTTGAAGCAATCGCATCTTTAGATTACCAACCCTCTGGCCCATGGAGACATGTTGAATTCCCATAAAAGTAAAAATTATACTGTTTTCCTTATGGTGGTCATAGATGTGTTTAGCCATAGCGCTTCTCTCCAATTAGCCTGTGCTGGTTGCTCTAACATGCTCTGCTATTCTTGTATATTGCCTTCTCTTAGTTTGGCCAATATAGCGGATACCACATCTGCATTGTAATAAGTAGATGATCTGAGTACTTTGGCATGTAATTAGACTATTTTCTTTATATTGTTTACCAGCCATCCTTTCAGAAATAGATGTTTGATTCATATATTTACACATATTGCAACTCCTATAGCATCTATTCCCCTTTGCAGAAGTGACCCCTAGCCAACTTTGCATATTCACTTCTCGTGGTTTTAAATGGCTTGGGGAGGGGAGGTCTCTAAGACTTTTCCCCTTTCTCGCTGTCATCTGGGGATATGTGCCTATACAATATTTTAATTCCTCATCATCACTCAAGAGAAACCAGTATTTTTGTAATATGTGCTTTACTCTGGGCCATTCATTATTTTACGTTGTTATAAAGCGAATGGGACTTTTCCCCACATTATTTAAGATACCAGTGGGGTCCTCATTTCTATATAGTAAGTCTACCCTTTCTTTTCGTTTGGCCACCATAAGACCCTTTTGGATCACTTTTTTCTTATAGCCCCTCCTCTGGAATCTTTATTTCATATCTTCAGATTGTTATAGAAATTTACTGTCTGAAGAGCAATTGCCGCTTAAGCGTTAGAATACCTTGTATCAAATTATATGGATGGTGGCTAGTGGCAAATAATAAAGAATTGACTACAGTATCTTTTCTGAATGTTTCTGTAATTAGAGTATCCCTTTCTTTGGTAATAAGAAGGTCCATAAAGGTGACAGAATTACGGTCTCAATTTGCAGTTAATTTTATATTTTTATCATTGATATTTAATCTTTCAATGAAAGCCTGCAATGTCTGTTCTAGACCATTCCACACCATCAAAATATTGTCCATATAGCGGACCCATAATGCCACACAGCTTTCAATGCCCAGGGCCTCAATGACCTCACTTACATCCAGATTTTCCCATTTTCTATAGTCCTTTCCGATTTTATAGCATAGTTTATAGTAGTTTAAGTATTTGAGGTTGAATAATGACATATGTCCATCCAGTCCAACCCATTGATCTGTTGATCCAGAGGAAGGCAAAAAAAAAAAAACCCACCAAATTTATGAAGGGGGAAAAAATTCCTTCCTGACTCCAAGTGGCAATCAGAAATTTCCCTGGATCAACTCTACTTTATGTATCAATACCAGTAACTTCCAACATTCCTTGTTTGCAGAAATTTTAAACCAGTCATACACTTTATCTTTCTTATAATCCTCACTATCCCTAATGAATTTTCTTTTCTTTCGTTTCCTGATCTCTATTTGCATAGCATCTACCTCCTTTCTTAACAATTCATTAGCTGTCTTAAAATCTGTCTCCTCCTTATAAATTTCCATTTTAACTTTCAATTCCTCCACCTGTTCACTTAGGGATTTTATTCTTTTTGTGTCCTCCTTAATTATCATTAACTTAAATGAGCATTCAGTTAACTCCTTTTCCCATTCCTGTTTAAAAGCCCCATCGCGTTCTTTCACCAAATTTTTTCTTGGATTCAATCTTAATCTCAGCCCTTTAGGGACCATTTTGTTTTTTAGATAATTCTCTAGACTAGATACCTCCCATTTTATACGTAATTGTTGTAAAATTTGTTTACGATATCTTTTTTTTAATAGGTTTTAAAGGCGATATCATCCCCTTCCACACTATCAGAAATTTCATCACTGTCAAATACCTTGGACATATCTGAGTTCCAATTAAGTTCTCTGAGGGAAAACGCCATGCTGGAATTCTGTGCCAACAGACCACCAGATAAATATACAATGGCGTGCTATTCAGTCCCAAGAAAACAGAGCAAAGCTACCAAAATAGACTGAAGAATATAGTTATGGCTGAATGCACCACCATCTTATACTTAAGATCTGTGTAGCCAGAGTAATCCGGCGGTGCTAGGGATATACAATTAAATCAAATACACAGTTATGGGAAAGCACTCACACACTTGTGATCTAGAATTCAAAATGTTGATTTATTGGCACAGAAAATAAAATAAAACACCCAAAACCCAATCCACTGGAGCCCCCACCCCCCTTATCACAAGAACATATACACAATATTTCTACCGCTGGGTGTCCCCAGACAGGTAAATAAAAGCTAAAAGGTCTCTTGAAAGTGGCAGGTAAAGTGCTAGCGTGTAAAGTGGCTAGGTGCTGTAGGCAAGTTAAACCCAGGTCTGAATATCCTTAAGCAAGTTCACTTTTAATTCCAACTGCATGGTAAGATAAGTAATCCTCCAAACAGAAGTGGCCGTTACTCCTTCTATAAACAGTCACCGCACCAACTGGAAACTCAATGCAACATAGATGCTGGAATATAATCAATCACTGGCTTACTGGGACTTTTGTTACAGAATCAACACATGGAGTACCTTGAGGCTGCTCATCCTGCTGTTGCGAAAGGCCGCACAAGCTTTTACGATGGTCAAGCCTTTGTCCGTGCTTCACCCATGCTTCACGCTAGCACTTTGGTACCTGCCACTTTCAAGAGACCTTTAAGCTTTTATTCACCTGGCTGGGGACGCCCAGCTGTAGAGATATTGTGTATATGGTATTGTGATAAGGGGGGTGGGGGCTACAGTGGATTGGGTTTTGGGTGTTTCATTTAATTTTCTGTGCCAATAAATCGACATTTTGAATTCTAGATCGCAAGTGTGTGAGTGCTTTAAGGGATACCATAACTGTGTATTTAAGATAACCATTTACACCTGCCAATTTGCCAACCATTTTAACAATGTCTGTATGCCAACTTGTCATACAGACTTTGGTAAAATCAAAATGGTTGGCAAATTGGCAGGTGTAAATAGTTAACAAGTGCCATTTACTACTGCCAAATTGCCAACAATTTCCCAATGTCTGCATGCAAACATTGGTATACAGACATTGGTAAAATGGCTGGAAAATTGGTAGTTGTAAATGGTTGGAATTATCTGTGTTTCAGGTACCATTTTATCACTGCCAATTTTCTAACTATTTTACCAATGTCTGTATGCTAGATCCAGTTTAAAAGCATTTTACCAGTGTCTGTGCAAACCATTTACCAGTTTTAGGTTTCTAACCATTTTATTAGTGTCTGCATAGTAAGCATTTTTACCAGCATCTGTTTGGCAAGATTTTTACCAGTGTCTGTGTGGCAAGCATTTTACCAGTCTGTGTGCCAATTACTTTACCAGTGGTCATTGTACTAAGCATTTACCAGTGTGTGTGTGGCAAGCACTTTACCACTGTTGGTTTGTCAGTTATTTATTATTATTATTGTTTTTTTTAAAGTGTTTTAAAATGAGTGCCCTAAAGGGGAAGTTCAGTGCAGATACATATACTTTTAAGAGAAAAAAAAAACGAGACTTTAATCTGCCTATTCAGCATTTTATCTGTGTATAAATAAATGCTTTCCCCAAATACAGACTTCCAGTTTGCAGGAATGAACTCCACTCCACTTCTGCTTCTTAAGATAGTCAGGAGTCAGAGTCAAAAAAATTCAATCTAATAATTTACATTATTGCTAATTGACTGTCTGATGAACTGTTTAAAATACCCATGTCATAGAAGGTTCAAAATCGTAACATTTTAGCCATGCCCATCTGCAAAACCGCCCCCACTAACAGAGCCACACTCACTTTAACACTGTGGTGGTATGCGTCATGAACAGCCCAGAAATAATCAAGGGTGTCATTCAAAAGTTTGGTTCAGGCACCAAAAACCCTAGAAGTGTCCCTGAGTAGACACCATTATGGTCTTGCCCTTGACCCAGTGCCTGGGTTGATTCAGTTACAATAGAGATCTGAGCATGTTTGACCCATCCAACAGCCAATCAGTAGAAATTACTATTAGGAACAATCAAAGGTAGTGTGCATTCTGGGACTGTTCCAGAACCTAAAATGTCAGCTCACTAATTTCAAAAGCAAAAAGGGAATAGCAAGGGGTATAAAATCACTAGAATTTTCAAAATAAAAGAGAATATGTAGAATAACTAGGTATGCATAATCTAAACTAAGAAGTTTAAAAATAATATTTCCCACTAAACATTCCCTTAAAAAAACGTTAACGATGAATTTGGATTTTTTTTTTTTTTACTGGAATGATTATTGGGTTTGTGGTGCTGATTTGTGTTTGCAGCTGGCTTTTGGGGGCAGGTCCAAATTTTGCATCAGGGCCCACAGGATCAGGGCCCACAGGTCTTTAACTACACCACTGGAGGTAATTGCCCGATATGCAGCCTGCCTATTGCGTCTGTCTACACTGGTAAATATATTGAGTCATGTAACATGTTAACCGCAATCCCCAGAAGACTGCAGTGCTGCCAAGTATTGGTACTTGCTTGCATTGTCTGTGTGAGTTTAATGTGTAATGCAGCACTAACTAGCTACTGTGTATACGTACATTCTTTTTACATTTAACTTACCGGTACACACAGGACACAGACAATGCAAGAAGCAATATAATAAATAGAGACCACCTAGCACTGCGGTCTGCTGGTTTTAATTACTATTGTGCCTCAATATGGATGTTAATAGTGTATCATCCATTTTTATGCATGTCCAAAATATACAATTCCAGTAGAGAGACTGCATAATCGGGTAATTAAACCCTATAGAGTCAGGACCAAGCACTGCAGTCTGTGGGATTCAATGAACATTTGCCATGACTGCATATCTCTGCGGGCAGTTTAAAATATTTTACAGTTGACTTGCACAGCCAGTGGCAGTAGAGATTGCGTTAACCAATTATAAAAGGAATCTGCAGCTGCAATCTATAATTTATAATTTAGCTGGTAATAGGGGTCTGCTGGGGCCAGGCAGAGGCATAGTGCTGAAATGGTGTGTAATGTATATATTTGGTTAAAATAGCTGAGCAACCTGGGGATATAGTACACTATATAGCTAGGGGGCTGTTTTAGATGTATTGGATAACTATCCTAGGCTAAAAGGGATGTATACATGCAATTGTCAGTCTTGACTGGAGGTAAAGGCTAGCTTACTCGCAATAATGGGAACAATAACTATACTTGAATATTTGGTTAGTAATGCAGGTAATAAAGTTGGGGACAGAAAACCAACAATTCACCAGTTTGAAGGGTGGACATGAACTAGGTACACACAGTTTATCTATCTACTTTGTTCATTAGCCAGTGTAGTCAGCCCTCCAGTTCATTAGCCAGTCTACAGTGTAGTCAGCCCTCCAGTTCATTAGCCATTGTAATCAGCTCAACAATGGAAAATAGCAATAGTGGTCTTTAAAGGACATGTAAACTGGGGCAAATAATGTTTTAACTAATCACACAGTAACTAGGATTAAATTACCACCAGTCTTAAATTGTTTTTTTTTTTTTCTTTCTTCTCTGACTTTCATATCTCTTGTTTTTTTTTAGCTCTCAGGGTTTTACTTTTTAAAGAGCTAATGAGTAAAGAAATGTCAATCACCCAGCCCCTCCCCCAGCACACTACATCTAGAAACTATTCTATAAAATAAAGCTTATTTCACTAACGGCATGGCTAATTAATTCAAACAAAACAGACCCCTAGATTAGGTTCCAAAAGAATTCTCACTATAGGCACACTATCTTAATATACCACAATCAACAAGGAGTATGAATCAAACTCTTATTTACCATTTAGGAGGATCGGCATCCTGCGTGTTGAGAATTACAGGGGTCAGAAAAATGGTGGACTCTTAGTTCTGATAGGAGTTCGAAAAGACTGGATGCTTGCTCCAGGAGGGGTAAAGTATGACCGTGTAGCTTAGCTGGCTATTGGACCGGCAGAGCGGGAGTGGTGTTGCCAGTAGGACGCCTACCCTCCGTATCTGATCTTGATGTATCCAACAGTGGAATAACTTATAATGGAGAGACTATGAATATAGTATAGTATTTGGGGTTTAATAATAACATATGTCCATCCAGTCTTACTTAAAGGGTATCTCCACTGAGAAATTCAATATAGCCTCCAATAAAAGTTTCAGAAAAGTTATCCACCTACCCTGAATTCCAGCCTCCTCTGTGCAATACATCAGAAGATATAAAGCATCTGATGCCTGTAAGCAACACAGGCATCTGATCCTCTTCATTTTCATGCACGCCTGCTGGAGAACCTCCCGACGCGCGTGCACCACTTAGTGCATGCGCACAAACCATCTTCCGTAGTCGGGAGATATTGACCCCGCTCAGTCTTTCCTCAGCCAATGGGAACATTAGCGTCATGTTTCCATGGCTACCAGTTCTTTCAGAAGGATCCCGGTATTACTCCTCCCCCTCCCATCTGGACACGTTGACTTCATGGAGATTCAGCATGGTCCGGTGGAGGGGAGAGATCAGGGGCGGATTATGCACAAGGCAGGCAAGGTTTGGCTGTTTCCACTGTAAATTCTCTCTGCGCTCAAGATCGGCTCTGCAGCCTCAGATAATTTATTCACTGCACTCTGGGCCAGGCATCCAATCAAAAGCTAGACAGGTGAGTAGTGTAGCAGGCTAGCTGGGGACAGAAAAACACTGTCCAGCTCCCCCTCCCCTCTGTCTCCCCTCTGTCAGTGCTGGATCATCTTGTAAGTTACCTTTCAAGTTAGTTTCTCCTTCTGATGTCATGTCCTGCTATCTGTGTATTTTTTAGGTGCAGTGGAGGAAGACATTTAGCTTTGGCTTTGCATGTGTTTTTCAGGGGCTTTTAGTGTTCAAAGTAATGTGGGGTTGGAAGCTCTGTTTAATTGCTGAAAACCAGCTCCCTAGTTAACCCCATCATGTCTGGCTGCAGTTTCCTTATTTCTCAAACTAGGTAGTAAGTGTTAACCACTATATCCCTTTAATAATTTGTAATTGTGTGTGATATTTTTACCTTCAGAAAAAGTGTGTAGTGTGAATGTTATACATAGTATCTATGTGTTATAGTGTGTGTGTGTGTGATAGTATTTGTGATTGTCAAAGTGTGTAATAGTGTGTTTATGCTAGAGAGTGTGATTGTCAGTGTAGTTGAGATAGTATGTGATAACATATGAGTAAATGTGACGAAGCTGAAGTTGGTTTCTTATTCAGTTAGTTTCTTATTCGCAGACTGAAGTTGGTTTCTTATTCGGATTTGAATAAGAAACTGGTGTATTGCAATAGGTAAACCGCTTTGGCCCACTGAAAAAACACCGCAGACAGACACGTACATACCCCTGGCACATAATTCAGTTGAGTCCAGCCTGGCCCAAATTGGTTTTGGGCATGCAAGTTGGCACCAAAATCTGCAAAATAGCAATTTTTGCACATTTGAATAAGAAACTGGTGTATTGCAATAGGTAAACCGCTTTGGGCCACTGAAAAAACACCGCAGACAGACATGTACATAGTACATACCCCTGGCACATAATTCAGTTGAGTCCAGCCTGGCCCAAATTGGTTTTGGGCATGCAAGTTGGCACCAAAGTCTGCAAAATAGCCATTTTTAGCCATTGAATAAGAAACTGGTGTATTGCAATAGGTAAACTGCTTGGGCCACTGAAAAAACATCGCAGACAGACAGTACTACCCCTGGCACATAATTCAGTTGAGTCCAGCCTGGCCCAAATCGGTTTACCTGTTGCAATACACAGTTTCTTATTCAAATACAAAAATGGCTATTTTGCAGACTTTGGTGCCAAATTGCTGCCCAAAACTAATTTGGGCCAGGCGTGGACTCAACTGAATTCTGTGCCAGGGTATGACAGTCTGTCTGCGGTGTTTTTTCGGTGGCCCAAAGCGGTTTACCTATTGCAATACACCAGTTTCTTATTCAAATGGCTAAAATGGCTATTTTGCAGATTTTGGTGCCAACTTGCATGCCCAAAACCAATTTGGGCCAGGCTGGACTCAACTGAATTATGTCCCAGGGGTATGTACGTGTGTGTCTGCGGTGATTTTTCAGTGGCCCAAAGCGGTTTACCTATTGCAATACACCAGTTTTTTATTCAAATCCGAATAAGAAACCAACTTCAGTCTGCGAATAAGAAACTAACTGAATAACAAACCAATTTTTTGAATAAGAAACCAACTTCAGCTTCGTGTAAATGTGTGTGTGTGTGAGTGATAGTATATAAGCTAGTGTGTGAGTTTAATGAAGAATGTGTGAGTGGGTTTTGACTAGAGAAGGAGTAGAATATTAAAATTGTAAAAAAAAAAATAAATGCAGATTGAAGGAAAGGATGCTTTTTAATGGCGGACTGGGGGAAACAGCCATAGTTTTGTGTGGCATAGCGTGCTGAATATATAAGTATGACGGAGGGCCCAAATTAATGTTGTCTAGGGCCCTATTTTACCTTAATCCGGCTCTGGGAGAGATCAAAAGCAGCTGCTGCATTCCTGCCTTCCAGGCTGTGTGAGCTCACACACAGCACATAACTTATGTGAGCCAGGAAGTCTGAAGGAGGAGGAGGGGCAAGGCATGCCATGGAGACTACAAAGGTAAAGAGCCATTGGGGGAGATATCTGCAGTGGGGAGCTGTAATGGGGAGATATCTGGAGGGGGGAGCTGTAATGAGGAGATAGATGGGGGGGGGGGTCTCTCACAGGCACACTCTAACACACTCACACACACACAAACACACACACTTACACACTCACACAAACACTCTTTCACACACACACTTAGACACACACTTTCTTTCGCACACTCTCCCACACACACACACACACACACACACTCACTCTCCACAGATCGCTGCAGTTTTTTTTCCTTCACGCGTTGCGGCGATTAGATTCATATTAGTGCATGTGCTGTGCAACTTCCGAACTTCTGGTTCTGGCCGTCCCCAGACTTCAGGCCCCTTTTCTCACACCAGTCTCTCTCTCACACAGACACTCTCTCTCTCTCACACACACCACACACACTCTTTCAGACACCACACACACTCACTTACACACACTCTCACTCATTCACAGACACTCACACACACTCTCTCACATACACACTCTCAGACTCACGCAGACCACTCACTCACTGTCACTGTGTCGGGATCCAGACAAGACCTGCAGACTGCAGCTGTGCACAAGCTCCCACGGCTTTCACTCTCCACAGATCGCAGCCAGCGGTTTTTTCCCTTCCGCATTGCGTTCAGAATCATATTATGCTGTGCGGACTGTGCAACTCCCGACTGTGCAACTTTGCAGCTGCTATGATTGGGATCCGAGAGTCCAGACCGTCATGGACTTGAACATGGCGCTTGCAGCTCTAAAGGTTTTACGCTGCGCTAATAAAAGGGGGGGGGGACCCGGGGAAATGCCGCCTATTAGGTTTTTTTTTATTTGGAGTGCCGCCATGAGCAACTTTTTCAAGTTGCTTCATGGTAGGAGGGGCGCTGATTAGATGGATGTCTTTATTTGACCTTCAATACTATGTTACTATGTAACTGTTGTACATCTAGTCCAACCTTTATACCCTACCCATAAGTCTGTATAACGTTACATAGTAACATAGATTGGAGGTGTATAAAGCATGTATCTAGTCCAACTTTATACCCTACCATAATGTCTGTCTATGTCTTTATACAACCTCCAATACTATGTTACTATGTAACTGTTATACAGACTTATGGGTAGGGTATAAAGGTTGGACTAGATAGCAATGTGTCTTTATACACCTCCAATACTATGTTACTATGTAACTGTTTACAGATTATGGGTAGGGTATAAAAGTTGGACAGATGGGCGTGTCTTTATACAACCTCCATACTATGTTACTATGTAACTGTATACAGACATTATGGGTAGGGTATCAAAGTTTTGACAAAAATTAACCTTCTGTCTTACCCTAGCAACACTGCAATCCAGTTTTTGAAACTCCCAGCATCCCCTGTAAATAGACCTTCTGTCTCACTCCCAGCAAGCACTGCAATACAGCTTGTGAAACTCCCAGCATCCCCTGTAAAATACATCTTCTGTCTCACTCCTAGCAAGCACTGAAACTATCAGCATCCCCTCTGAAATAAATCATTCACACCCCCCAACATGATTTTTATAAACCTAATAACTTTTAAACACACACCAGTCCCCCCAGCCTTCTTACAGCAGTGTGTTAGAAGTTTCTATTTTTTTCTGTGTCTCTCCCTGCACTATCAGCTGTGAATAGATCATTCAGAGACAGGTAGAAAGGCTTTGTTTATATCAGGCATCACTGGGGCCAAGTGGTGTGGCAGAAATCATGAATATTCATGTGATGAGCACATTGACGACAGCCTGCCCAGCACAGTAGCAGAAACGAACAGACTTCCTCCCTGGCTGCTGCAAGAAATAGAGGAGTTTTTTGAATAATAAAGGTAGGAGGGGGTTGGGGGAAGGTGTACATTCAGATAGAAATAAAAAAAAAAAAAAAAATGTTTTTACATCAGTGGAGATACCCTTTAACCCTTTCCCTGCCACATATCGATATATCACGATCTGTGCAGTGAATGCACAAACTGACACAGATCATGATATACGATCTGTGGCTTCCCCCCTCCAAAAAAAAATTGCCCCCCGCTAGGGGCGATCGGGGGGCAGCATTCAACTGTCCCCCTAGCCCCCTCGATCCCCCCGGTTTCGTCCAAATCCGAGTGGGGGGGAATCAGGAGATATGTACCTTTATGGTGCATCAGCCGGTCCCAGCGGAGGAGGTGAGAGGACTCTTGCAAACGGAATGAGACCCCGGTGACTCCCAGAACTTTCTCCTTCACCGGGGTCTTCCATTAGAGTGGTATAAGACTGCTCCCTAGTGGTCTAGTGGAGGTACTGCAGTGTATCTCCAGATCATGCGGCAGTACCTAGTATAGCACAAGCTGTCATGCTTGACAGCCTACTATACATTTTGTGAATGGAACTCAAGTTCCATCCACAAATAGGATTTTTTCTAGTCTTTGCTACTTAGCGAAGACTTAGAAAAAAAATGGGGACAAAGATCAAAATTTGGTGATCACTTCTGATCACCAAATTATTGATCTTTGCCTATGAATGAAAAATCACTCCTGGAAAATGATTTCCGGGAAGTGATTTTTCCGATCGGATTTCGAATTGGAAACGTATTCGTATTCCAAGTTCGGTATCATTCCCTAAGATGATTTGATGATCATCTTTGGATGACCCCAAAAAAATGGGGAAAATGCACACAAAAAAATCTTAAAGTGATACACATACCTTTTTTTTTTTTTACCTAAAAACTATAAATTAGCAAAAAAATTGTCTTCTCCAAGCTTCCCAATGTCCCCGTGTGATTCGCTAGTAAACGCGGATCATTATTTTGTTGATTTCAGGGAAACTAAGCCTATTTTTAGTAGGGAATTTTGCAGAGGTACCAAAAAAAGACCATTTGAATTTTTAGGATCAGTAAGTGTGTGCAAAAACTTGTGGGACTCTCCGTACTACTGCTTTCCACTAAAATACCACTAAAAGGGGGAGTGGGGATAGGTGTGGGGTGTGGGTTGTGGCTTTTTTTTTTTTTATTTTTTCTTGTAATTGCAATTGTGCATGGATCCCATTTGAGCTAGTTGGTGGCCCCCGTCTCTGTTTGCACCCACCCTTATGGCATACCGTTTGATTCAGGACATGTGGGAAATTGCCGTTTAGTGGTTTTTTTTACTTGCGCGGGTGGGTTAGTAGGTATTTCAACCATTGAGTCCTCTTATTTATTTTTTCACAAAATCTCTTAAATCATTTTAGCCATTTGAATAAGAAACTGGTGTATTGCAATAGGTAAACTGCTTTGGGCCACTGAAAAAACATCGCAGACAGACATGTACATACCCCTGGCACATAATTCAGTTGAGTCCAGCCTGGCCCAAATCGGTTTACCTGTTGCAATACACCAGTTTCTTATTCAAATATGCAAAAATGGCTATTTTGCAGACTTTGGTGCCAAATTGCATGCCCAAAACTAATTTGGGCCAGGCTGGACTCAACTGAATTCTGTGCCAGGGGTATGTACAAGTCTGTCTGCGGTGTTTTTTCGGTGGCCCAAAGCGGTTTACCTATTGCAATACACCAGTTTCTTATTCAGTAGTTAGAGACAGTAGAGGCCCATGGAAGGTAGAAGTTGGGAACAGTAGAGGCCCATGAGTAGGTAGAAGTTGGGTACAGTAGAGGCCCATGGGTATATAGTAGTGGGACAGTAGAGGCCCATGGGTAGATAGTATGGGGCAGTAGAGGCCCATGGGTAGATAGTAGAGGACAGTATAGGCCCATGGGGATAGTATGGGACAGTAGAGGCCCGTGGGGTAGATAGTAGGGGACAGTAGAAGGCCCGTGGGTAGAGAGTAGGGGACATTAGAGGCCCATGGGTAGAGAGTAGGGGACAGTAGAGGCCCATGGGTAGAGAGTAGGGGACAGTAGAGGCCAATGGGTAGAGAGTAGGGGACAGTAAGCCCATGGGTAGAGAGTAGGGACAGTAGAGGCCCATGGGTAGAGAGTAGGGGACAGTAGAGGCCCATGGTAGAGAGTAGGGGACAGTAGAGGCCCATGGGTAGAGAGTAGGGGACAGTAGAGCACATGGGTAGATAGTAGGGGACAGTAGAGGCCCATGGGTAGATAGAAGGGACAGTAGAGGCCCATGGATCGGTAGTTGGGGACAGTAGAGGCCCATGGGTAGGTAGAGGTTGGGGACAGTAGAGGCCCATGGATCGGTAGTTGGGGACAGTAGAGGCCCATGGGTAGGTAGAGGTTGGGGACAGTAGAGGCCCATGGATCGGTAGTTGGGGACAGTAGGGATATATTATATAAAGTGTACATTGTACTCTAATCCAGGGATTTCCTACCTGTGTTCCTACATTTGTATGATAATATAACTCCCAGCATTCCACTACAGCACGCACAATATCAGAAGGCACCCAGGGTGAATGCTGGGATTTGTAGTTTTCAGACATTTGGATTAGTTTAAGACCCTCTATATATTTAGTGGTATGGTGGGTTTGTTTTCTATGAACATTAGGAATAAAACGTTAATTTAACTTTTAGACTATTTTTAATTTCCCTGTATAAATTTTAGGAAGAGACTAAAAGCAGGTCGGGTTTGGGGTCGGGTTTGGTCGGAAACTTGCTTGTTGAGTTGTTGGGTTTGAAGCAGATAGAAAAGTGGTAGTGGGACACACCACCTCCTTCCCAGTAGCCGCCCCGGGAGATCAGGTTCCCATATCCAGAAGTCCTTATTCTCAGCATAAAACAAACATCAACAGGTCCATCTAATTTAACCCTTCCCGGGGTGGATCAAGGCCTTGGTGCAGAACCAGTTCCATCTAATTTACCCTTCCCTGGGTGGATCAGGCCTTGGTGCAGAACCAGGTCCATCTAATTACCTTCCCTGGGGTGGTCAGGCCTTGTGCAGAACCAGGTTCCATCTAATTCCCCCTTCCCTGGGTGGAATCAGAGCCTTGGTGTAGAACCAGGTCCATCTAATTTACCCTTCCCTGGGTGGATCAGAGCCTTGGTGTAGAACCAGGTCCATCTAATTTACCCTTCCCTGGGGTGGATCGAGCCTTGGTGCAGAACCAGGTCCATCTAATTTAACCCTTCCCTGGGGTGGATCAGAGCCTTGGTGCAGAACCAGGTCCATCTAATTTACCCTTCCCTGGGGTGGATCAGAGCCTTGGTGCAGAACCAGGTCCATCTAATTTACCCTTCCCTGGGGTGGATCAGAGCCTTGGTGCAGAACCAGTGTCCATCTAATTTACCCTTCCCTGGGGTGGATCAGAGCCTTGGTGTAGAACCAGGTCCATCTAATTTACCCTTCCCTGGGGTGGATCAGAGCCTTGGTGCATAAACCAGTCCATTTAATTTACCCTTCCCTGGGTGGATCAGAGCCTTGGTGCAGAACCAGGTCTCCATCTAATTTTACCCTCCCTGGGGTGGATCAGAGCCTTGGTGCAGAACCAGGTCCATTTAATTACCCTTCCGGGGTGGATCAGAGCCTTGGTGCAGAACCAGGTCCATTTAATTTACCCTTCCCTGGGGTGGATCAGAGCCTTGGTGCAGAACCAGGTCCATTTAATTTACCCTTCCCTGGGGTGGATCAGAGCCTTGGTGCAGAACCAGGTCCATCTAATTTACCCTTCCCTGGGGTGGATCAGAGCCTTGGTGTGCAACCAGGTCCATTTAATTTACCCTTCCCTGGGGTGGATCAGAGCCTTGGTGTAGAACCGTCATCTAATTTACCCTTCCCTGGGGTGGATCAGAGCCTTGGTAGAACCAGGTCCATTTAATTTACCCTTCCCTGGGGTGGATCAGAGCCTTGGTGCAGAACCAGGTCCATTTTATTTACCCTCCCTGGGGTGGATCAGAGCCTTGGTGCAGAACCAGGTCCATTTAATTTACCCTTCCCTGGGGTGGATCAGAGCCTTGGTGCAGAACCAGGTCCATTTAATTTACCCTTCCCTGGGGTGGATCAGAGCCTGGTTGGCAGAACCAGGTCCATTTAATTTACCCTTCCCTGGGGTGGATCAGAGCCTTGGTGCAAACCAGGTCCATTTAATTTACCCTTCCCTGGGGTGGATCAGAGCCTTGGTGTAGAACCAGTCCATCTAATTTACCCTTCCCTGGGGTGGATCAGAGCCTTGGTGCAGAACCAGGTCCATCTAATTTACCCTTCCCTGGGGTGGATCAGAGCCTTGGTGTAGAACCAGGTCCATTTAATTTACCCTTCCCTGGGGTGGATCAGAGCCTTGTGTAGAACCAGGTCCATTTAATTTACCCTTCCCTGGGGTGGATCAGAGCCTTGGTGCAGAACCAGGTCCATCTAATTTACCCTTCCCTGGGTGGATCAGAGCCTTGGTGTCAGAACCAGTTCCATCTAATTTACCCTTCCCTGGGGTGGATCAGAGCCTTGGTGCAGAACCAGGTCCATCTAATTTACCCTTCCCTGGGGTGGATCAGAGCCTTGGTGCAGAACCAGGTCCATCTAATTTACCCTTCCCTGGGGTGGATCAGAGCCTTGGTGCAGAACCAGGTCCATCTAATTTACCCTTCCCTGGGTGGATCAAGCCTTGGTGTAGAACCAGGTCCATCTAATTTACTTTACCCTTCCCTGGGGTGGATCAGAGCCTTGGTGCAGAACCAGGTCCATTTAATTTACCCTTCCCTGGGGTGGATCAGAGCCTTGGTGCAGAACCAGGTCCATCTAATTTACCCTTCCCTGGGGTGGATCAGAGCCTTGGTGCAGAACCAGGTCCATTTAATTTACCCTTCCCTGGGGTGGATCAGAGCCTTGGTGCAGAACCAGGTCCATTTATTACCCTTCCCTGGGTGGATCAGAGCCTTGGTGCAGAACCAGGTCCATTTAATTTACCCTTCCCTGGGGGGATCAAGCCTTGGTGCAGAACCAGGTCCATCTATTTACCTTCCCTGGGGTGGATCAGAGCCTTGGTGCAGAACCAGGTCCATTTATTTACCCTTCCCTGGGGTGGATCAGAGCCTTGGTGTAGAACCAGGTCCATCTATATTTACCTTCCCTGGGGTGGATCAGAGCCTTGGTGCAGAACCAGGTCCATCTAATTTACCCTTCCCTGGGGTGGTCAGAGCCTTGGTGAGAACAGTCCATTTATTTACCCTTCCCTGGGTGGATCAGAGCCTTGGTGCAGAACCAGGTCCATTTAATTTACCCTTCCCTGGGGTGGATCAAGCCTTGGTGCAGAACCAGGTCCATTTAATTTACCCTTCCCTGGGGTGGATCAGAGCCTGGTGCAAGAACCAGTCCATCTAATTTACCCTTCCCTGGGGTGGATCAGAGCCTTGGTGCAGAACCAGGTCATCTAATTTACCCTTCCCTGGGTGGATCAGAGCCTTGGTGCAGAACCAGTTCCATTTAATTTACCCTTCCCTGGGGTGGATCAGAGCCTTGTGGCAGAACCAGGTCCATCTATTTACCCTTTCCCTGGGGTGGATCAGAGCCTTGGTGCAGAACCAGTCCATTTAATTTACCCTTCCCTGGGGTGGATCAGAGCCTTGGTGTAGAACCAGGTCCATCTAATTTACCCTTCCCTGGGGTGATCAGAGCCTTGGTGCAGAACCAGGTCCATCTTAATTTACCCTTTCCCTGGGGTGGATCAGAGCCTTGGTGCAGAACCAGGTCCATTTATTTACCCTTCCCTGGGGTGGATCAAGCCTTGGTGCAGAACCAGGTCCATCTAATTTACCCTTCCCTGGGTGAATCAGAGCCTGGTGCAGAACCAGGTCCATCTAATTTACCCTTCCCTGGGGTGGATCAGAGCCTTGGTGAGAACCGGTCCATTTAATTTACCCCTTCCCTGGGGGTGGATCAGAGCCTTGGGTGCAGAAACCAGGTCCATCTAATTTACCCTTCCCTGGGGTGGATCAGAGCCTTGGTGCAGAACCAGGTCCATTTAATTTACCCTTCCCTGGGGTGGATCAGAGCCTTGGTGCAGAACCGGTCCATTTAATTTACCCTTCCCTGGGGTGGATCAGAGCCTTGGTGCAGAACCAGGTCCATCTATTTACCCTTCCCTGGGTGGATCAGAGCCTTGGTGCAGAACCAGGTCCTTTAATTTACCCTTCCCTGGGGTGATCAGAGCCTTGGTGTAAGAACCAGGTCCATCTAATTTACCCTTCCCTGGGGTGGATCAGAGCCTTGGTGCAGAACCAGGTCCATCTAATTTACCCTTCCCTGGGGGATCAGAGCCTTGTGCAGAACCAGGTCCATTTAATTTACCCTTCCCTGGGGTGGATCAAGCCTTGGTGCAGAACCAGTCCATTAATTTACCCTTCCCTGGGTGGATCAGAGCCTTGGTGTAGAACCAGGTCCATCTAATTTACCCTTCCCTGGGGTGGATCAGAGCCTTGGTGCAGAACCAGGTCCATCTAATTTACCCTTCCCTGGGGTGATCAGAGTCTTGGTGCAGAACCAGGTCCATTTAATTTCCCTTCCGGGGTGGATCAGAGCCTTGGTGCAGAACCAGGTCCATCATTTACCCTTCCCTGGTGGATCAGAGCCTTGGTGCGAACCAGGTCCATTTAATTTACCCTTCCCTGGGGTGGATCAGAGCCTTGGTGCAGAACCAGGTCCATTTAATTTACCCTCCCTGGGGTGGATCAGAGCCTTGGTGCAGAACCAGGTCCATTTAATTTTTACCCTTCCTGGGGTGGATCAGAGCCTTGGTGCGAACCGGTCCATCTAATTTACCCTTTCCTGGGGTGGATCAGAGCCTTGGTGCAACCAGGTCCTTCTAATTTACCCTTCCCTGGGGTGGATCAGAGCCTTGTGTGAGAAACCAGTTCCATCTAATTTCCCTTCCCTGGGGTGGATCAGAGCCTTGGTGCAGAACCAGGTCCATTAATTTACCCTTCCCTGGGGTGGATCAGAGCCTTGGTGCAGAACCAGGTCCATTTAATTTACCTTCCCTGGGGGGATCAGAGCCTTGGTGCAAGAACCAGTCCATTTAATTTACCCTTCCCTGGGGTGGATCAGAGCTTGGTGAGAACCAGGTCCATTTAATTTACCCTTCCCTGGGGTGGATCAGAGCCTTGGTGCAGAACCAGGTCCATCTTAATTTACCCTTCCCTGGGGTGGATCAGACCTTGGTGCAGAACCAGGTCCTTTAATTTACCCTTCCCTGGGGTGATCAGAGCCTTGGTGAGAACCAGGTCCATCTAATTTACCCTTCCCTGGGGTGGATCAAGCCTTGGTGCAGAACCAGGTCCATCTAATTTACCCTCCCTGGGGTGGATCAGAGCCTTGGTGCAGAACCAGGTCCATTTAATTTACCCTTCCCTGGGGTGGATCAGAGCCTTGGTGCAGAACAGGTCCATTAATTTACCCTTCCCTGGGGTGGATCAAGTCCTTTGTGCAGACCCAGGTCCATTAATTTACCCTTCCCTGGGGTGGATCAGAGCCTTGGTGAGAACCAGGTCCATTTAATTTACCCTTCCCTGGGGTGGATCAGAAGCCTTGGTGCAGAACCAGGTCCATTTAATTTACCCTCCCTGGGTGGATCAGAGCCTTGGTGCAGAACCAGGTCCATCTAATTTACCCTGCCCTGGGGTGGATCAGCCTTGGTGCAGACCAGTCCATTTAATTTACCCTTCCCTGGGGTGGGGGATCAGAGCCTGGTGCAGAACCAGGTCCATTTAATTTACCCTTCCTGGGTGGATCAGAGCCTTGGTGCAGAACCAGGTCATCTAATTTACCCTTCCTGGGGTGATCAGAGCCTTGTGTGAGAACCAGTTCCATTTAATTTTACCCTTCCCTGGGGTGGATCAGAGCCTTGGTGCAGAACCAGGTCCATCTAATTTACCCTTCCCTGGGGTGGATCAGAGCCTTGTGGCAGAACCAGGCCATCTAATTTACCCTCCCTGGGGTGGATCAGAGCCTTGGTGCAGAACCAGGTCCATCTAATTTACCCTCCCTGGGGTGGGATCAGAGCCTTGGGTGCAGAACCAGGTCCATTTAATTTACCCTTCCCTGGGGTGGATCAGAGCCTTGGTGCAGAACCAGTCCATTAATTATTCCCTGCCCTGTGTGGATCAGAGCCTTGGTGGGCAGACCAGGTCCATCTAATTTACCCTTCCCTGGGGTGGATCAGAGCCTTGGTGTAGAACCAGGTCCATTTAATTACCCTTCCCTGGGTGGATCAGAGCCTTGGTGCAGAACCAGGTCCATCTAATTTACCCTTCCCTGGTGGATCAGAGCCTTGGTGTAGAACAGTCCATTTAATTTTACCCTCCTGGGGTGGATCAGACCTTGGTGCAGACCAGTCCATTTTTACCCTTCCCTGGTGGCTCAGAGCCTTGGGCAAACCAGGTCCATCTAATTACCCTTCCCTGAGTGGATCAGAGCCTGGTGCAGAACCAGTCCATCTAATTTACCCTTCCCTGGGGTGATCAGAGCCTTGGTGCAGAACCAGGTCCAGTCTAATTTACCCTGCCCTGGGGTGGATCAGAGCCTTGGTGCAGAACCAGGTCCATTTAATTTACCCTTCCCTGGGGTGGATCAGAGCCTTGGTGCCAGAACCATTTCCATCTAATTTACCCTTCCCTGGGGTGGATCAGAGCCTTGGTGCAGAACCAGTCCATTTAATTTACCCTCCCTGGGGTGATCAGAGCCTTGGTGCAGAACCAGGTCTATTTAATTTACCTCCCTGGGGTGGATCAGAGCCTTGGTGCAGAACCAGGTCCATTTAATTTACCCTTCCCTGGGGTGGATCAGAGCCTTGGTGCAGAACCAGTTCCATTAATTTACCCTTCCCTGGGGTGGATCAGAGCCTTGGTGCAGACCAGGTCCCATTATTTACCCTTCCCTGGGTGGATCAGAGCCTTGGTGCAGAACCAGGTCCCATTTTAATTTACCCTTCCTGGGGTGGATCGAAGAACCTTTATGTAGGCACCAGCCCACAATTTACCTTTTTAGCATCCTACCACACCCAATGGGGGCCTGTCCATGATAGAAGACCAGAGAAGACTGGGGGCCCTCTAGGGAGGGATTCAGGCAGTGGCCCAGGTATACCTGTAATGTAACAGTATTCTGTCACACTTCTAGCAAGTATGGCACTGAAACAAAGGCGGTGGGTTTTTAAATCTGAAGCAAACATAAGCCTAAAAATGTTTCAGTGCAAATACATATTACGTTTAAGGAACAAGCAGCTTTTCCCATCTTATGCTGAACCTGCCACTTCAGCATTGTGCGGTGTGTAATAAATCCTGTTTGTAGGACCCCTAGTAGAGACCATTATGGTTTGGCCCTTGAGCCCACGCCTGGGTGAAATTCCAGTTTGCTCAGTAGAGATCTGAGCAGGTGTGACCCACCAACAGCCAAATCAGTAGAAACTACTGTTAGGAACACTGGCAATGTTAGTTGGTTGCATTCTGGGAAGAAGAAGGACCGTTACAGAACCCTTAAATGTCAGCTCGCTAATTTTTTGTGAACAGAATATGTAATAAAACGAAGTAATATAAATACAGAATTCCAAATATTTTTTTCCAGTGAATTTACACCCTTAATGCATAGATTAAAATAGAAACACAAAGTAAGAAGAACACGATGCTGTGAGAGAAGAAGTGTAACGTGGGTAAGTTTGCTGGGTTCACTCCTGGGGCTTTTATAAAAAATCGTATCGTTATCTAAAAATACCTGACGTGTACCGTTAAAGATAACGACCGGGTTTTTACGATACGACGTTATTACGAAACAACTATTTACGAGTATCGTGTAAATACCGCGTTATCGGTAATACGGTCGTTATTCACCGATAACGACCGTCCATTTACCAACGGTCATTATCGGTAATAACGACCGTTTCGGTAAATAAGACCGTTATGGTAAATAACACCGTATCGAAATAACGTCGTATCGGAACCCCGTCGTTAGTTTACGATAACGATCGGTATTTTACGATAACAAACGATTTTTTATAAATAGCCGTTCTTGATATAAATACCTTGTGCTACTTTACTATAAATGGCTTGTGTTAAGTGAATCCCTGTTGGAAAGGGATCTTGGAGTTTTGGTGGATAACAAACTTAAAGGTAGCAAGCAGTGCCAGGCGGCAACAGCCAGAGCCAGCATGGTATTGTCTTGTATAAAGAGAGGTATGGATTCAAGGAGGAAAATGTATTCTCCCTCTTTACAAAGCATTGTAAGGCCTCATTGGAATAGCAGTGCAATTTGGAATCCTGTGTACAAAAAGGACATCTTTGAAATGGAAAGGGTTCAGAGAAGGCAACTAAATTAATAAGGGATTGGGGGAGCTTGAATATGAAGAGACTGGAAGTTACAATTATGTACGCTGGAGAAAAGGCACTTGCGTGGGGATATGATTACTTTGTATAAATACATTAACGGCCATACAATAAACTATCTGGGGCATTGTTCACCAAGAACATGTCAGAGGACACGTGGACATCCCTTAGAAAAAAGTTTTAGGCTTCAAGCTCGAAAGGGTTTTTTTTCACTGTGAGAACGGTAAGGCTATGGAACTGTCTTCCATGGATTGTTATGGCAGGTTCATTGTCAGTTAATAAAAACTGGATGAGTTTTCTACAAACAAGAATTTTACAAGTTACTGTATTGAACATAAAGTAGACTTGGGAAAGGGTTGGTCCACTGTGAGAAACGTTAAAGCTATGGAACTGTCTTCCAGTGGTACTTGTGTATGCGGTTCATTGTCAGTTTAATAAAAAGCTGGATGGTTTCTACAAACAAGGAATGTTACAATTACTGGTATTGATACATAAAGTAGAGTTGGGAAAGGGTTGCACCTGTGATAAAGATAAAAGCTATGGAACTGTCTCTTCCAGTGGACGTTGTTATGGCAGGTTCATTGGTCATTTTAATAAAAAGCTGGATGAGTTTTTCTTCTACAAACAAGGAATGTTACAAGTTTACTGGTATTGATACATAAAGTAGAGTTGGAAAGGGTTTGTCACTGTGAGAACGGTAAAGCTATGGAACCTGTCTTCCAGTGGACGTTGTTATGGCAGGTTCATTGGTCAGTTTAATAAAAAGCTGGATGAGTTTTCTACAAACAAGGAATGTTGAAGTTACTGGTATTGATACATAAAGTAGAGTTGATCCAGGGAAATTTCGATTGCCACTTGGAGTCAGGAAGGAATTTTTTCCCCCTTCATAAATTTGGTGGGGTTTTTTTTTGCCTTCCTCGATCACGTAGGCAGGATTGAGGATATTCTAGATATGGGTTGGACTGGATGGACGATGTCTTTATTCAACCTCAATACTATACTAAATACTACTACTACTACTATACTATGGAAGACAGTCGTAAAGGTTCGTACACACTGCGATTGTGGGTCCCGGCCGCGACGCACGATGTGTAGACATTCGTTTCGCCCGATAATCAGCCGAAACTAAGCTTTGAGACATTGCACCTTTACCTACTGTTTTTTCAATTAAATGGGAACAGTGGTCTCCAAACTAGTTGATTTTAAATACAGGCCAGGTTCCTCTTCCTTTTGCCCCCCACCTCATTTTAAGGTGGGGGCAGAAGGGCATACAATCAATGGCGCAATCACCCACCCCACGCTAAGATGAAAACACCACAAGAATAGAGCACAGACCCTACCGTACGGCAACTGACAAAAGTAGATACTACATACAGTGAGGGAAGCTCTAGATCAGAGGGACAGAGAAAGAAATGTTTGGTGAGAGCTACACTAAAGACTGTTCCCCGCATGCCCTGAGTACTTGCGATAGACCCAATCCACTGTGCATTTGCAGTTCCAATACCACTCAGGACAATCTACAGATCATCAACCTCTCCACACGTGAGCTTACTATACACAGTTTTGGTCAGAGAGGGGTTGATAAATTCACTGCAGCTAAGACCTTTTCTATTTTGCAGAAAACCATCACTTAATGCTCACTACAACAATACGATCTACACATCATGTTATTAGTAATTCGAAACCTAAGTCTAACCTTCTGTCCACTCCTTTCTGATTACACAAGCATCAATGTCTTCTACCAGAATACTCTACTAGAACAGAATGTTGGAGAAACCCCTGCCGGTTACAATGTAACTAAATCTGAATGGGAAGCGGTTGGAGGAGATGGTGATTCCACAAGGGAAGCCATGTTTCTATGATTTAATGCCTGATGAACTCCCACCCTGAACCTACTACTGCCTAAGATTCATAAACTACCACCACCCACCAGGTAGGCCCATTATTTTGGGCATTGGGGCTTAACGAAAAATGATTATCTTCGTGGATGGTCATCTATACCCCATGTTACCTCTTTAAATTCATATAAAAGAGATACTAATGACCTGATTAATAAAATACAGGACATTGAAGTTTCCTATGAGTGTTTTTTTGGTAACATGCCAATGTAGAGTTCCCCCTTTAACTAATATAGAAATGGGACTGGCCCTTAATGTGGTAGGCTACTTCTTGAATATGGAGGAACAAACTTTGTCCTGGGGAGACACAACTTCAATTTGTGTTTGTTTGAATTTCGTATTGAACACAACTACTTTTTTGTTTGATGGAAGTATATGTGCAACGAGAGCACCCACCATGGGTGGCCACTTGCTTCCTCCTACCACCCCAAACTATTTTTGGGTTGGTGGGAGAGGGAGCACGTCTTCTTGGATGAACTAATTTGTTTTACAGCGTATATAGAGGCCTGGTAACCCTACATAGATATGTCTTCTTTCTATGTGAGCGGTACGAGAGAAGTATTGTTCGATTCTTGAAACATTCAACATTCTCTCAGTATTTTATTCACATATACCAGATCTTGCCACGAGTGGGGAATTTTTGAATGTGTTCATTAAGAAATATGACAACGACTAGATCTATTGAGGAAGTTCGTTCTCAGGGGCCAGTTTCCTCAGGGTCAGGAGAAACTACCATTGATGCTGACTTCACAAGGCCTCTCAGACTAACTGACCCTGGTATAGTCATTACCTAAGAACCTAATGAAGGTCATACCATGGTAAAAGATAGATGTGAACGTACCCTTGTGAAATTGTACCTACTGTCAACATATGTAACAAACCCCCGAGGTATGTGATTCCAAAGACACTACTAAGGGAGATTCAATAATAGGGAGATTCAATAAAAGTTTCTTATCATTAAATATGGTGCTAATTTGTCCCAACCAATCAGATGTTAGCTTTCAAATGTTAAATTATCTTCTGATTGGTTAAGGCAAAGTTAGCACCATATATAACGATAGAACTTTTATTGAATCTCCCTGTAAATCTTATCCTCGGACGCACTACTTAATTTGTAAGACGGACTTGATGGTCCTATGTGATTGAATGTCTTGTGGACTGCTATGTTTTGGCAAGACT
Source organism: Hymenochirus boettgeri (assembly GCA_019447015.1). Lineage (NCBI taxonomy): Eukaryota > Metazoa > Chordata > Amphibia > Anura > Pipidae > Hymenochirus > Hymenochirus boettgeri. Next base: position 82,957,630 of record CM033477.1, read on the forward strand.
AAAAAACTAAAATTAGGCAAAGATTGGCCGAACATGTATCAGATATCAGACTGTTAGGGTAAAACCCCCACAATTATTGACGACCATTTTCTTACTGTCCATGGGGGTCATACAAAGACCTTAAATATTTTGGTCTGGAGAGGTTTAAAACAACCCTCCGTGGTGGAGACATACCGGTAAATAAAAAAACTACTATGTCTTTAAGTCAGGTGGATTTACCAATTGAAAACATTACTCCCTGGGGAACTTAATGAATCCTTAGACTTCACCTCTTTCATATTATGATTAATAATCTAAATTCCGGACATTGCATTAGCCAACGCTGTGTGTATGTAATGTCTTCTACTATATAATAGATAACTGGTATTAATCATATACTGTAGTTCTGGTTGTACAAAGGATACTATTGGGAATTACTGGCATTAATATACTGTAGTTCTGGTTGGTACAGGGATACTATATAATATTGAGAATTACTGGTATTAATTATATATACTGTAGTTCTGGTTTGATACAGGGATACTATCTAATATTGAGAATTAATGGGTATTAATACATACACTGTATTTCTGGTTGGTACAGGGATACTATATAATATTGATATTACTGGTATTATAACCTATATTGTGTTCTGGTTGGTACAGGGATCTATATAATCTTGAGTATTACTGGTATAATACATATACTGTAGTTCTGGTTGGTACAGGGATACTATATAATGTTTAGAATTTACTGTATTAATACTATACTGTAGTTCTGGTTGGTACAAGGGATACTATTGGGAATACTGGCATTAATATACTGTAGTTCTGGTTGGTACAGGGATTCTATATAATATTGATAATTACTGGTATTAATATACTAGTTCTGGGTTTGGTACGGGGATACTATATAATTTGAGAATTACTGGTATTAATATACTGTAGTTCTGGTTTGGTACAGAGATACTATATAATATGAGAATTACTGGATTAATATACTGTGTAGTTCTGGTTTGGTATGGGGCATACTATATAATATTGTGAGAGTTGCTGGTATTAATATACTGTATTTCTGGTTGGTACAGGGATTAGAGATGTCCGCACTTCGCAAAATCCGGTCCGCTCGAGGATCCGCGAATTTTCGAAAATTTTCGAAAATACATGAAAACTCGTAATTTCGAAATTTTTCGAAAATACGAAAATCTGGTGAATCGGAAGGTGGAAAATCCGGAAAAATCTGCCGTTCGCGAACGGGATAAATCCGCGACGGATCCGGGTTCGATCCGCGAACCGCCATCCCTAACAGGGTAACGATATAAATTGAGAATTACTGGTATTAATATACTGTAGTTCTGGTTGGTATGGGGATACGATATAATATTGAGTTTAAACTGGTATTTAATGTACTGTAGTTCTGGTTGGTACGGGGATATGATATAAATTTGAGTATTACTGGTATTAATATATGGTAGTTCTGGTTGGAAGGGGATCTATAATAGTATTGAGGATACTAATATAATAATTGAGTATTACTGGTATTAATATATTGGTATTTCTGGTTGGTACGGGGATACTATATAATGAGTATTACTGGTATTAATACATATACTGTAGTTCTGGTTGGTACAGGGATACTATATAATATGTGAATTACTGGTATTATAATGCATATACTGTAGTTCTGGTTGTACAGGTTACTATATATATGAGGATTACTGGTATTAATATACTGTAGTTCTGGTTGGTACGGGATATGATATAATTTGAGTATAACTGGTATTTTATATTTGTAGTTCTGGTTGGTACGGGGATACTATATAATAATTGTGCAGTATTACTGGTATTAATATATGTAGTTTTCTGGTTGATACGGGATACTATATAATCTTGGAATTACTGGTATTAATACTATGCTGTATTTCTGGTTGGTACGGGGATACTTATATATTGAGAATAACTACTATTAATACATATACTGTGTTCTGGTTGGTACAGGGATACTATATAATAATGAGAATCACTGTATTATACATATACTGTAGTTCGGGTTGGTACGGGGATACTGTATAATATTGAGAATTACTGTATTAATACAATACTGTAGTTCCTGGTTGGTACAAGATACTATAAATATTGAATATTACTGTATTAATACATATACTGTAGTTCTGGTTGGTAACGGGGTACTATACTAATATTGAGAATTCCTGGTATTAATACATATACGTAGTTTCTGTTTGGTACGGGATACTATATAATCTTGAGGAATTAACCGGTATTACTACATCTACTGTAGTTCTGGTCGGGTACAAGGGGATACTATATAATAAGAATTACCGGTATTAATACATATACTGTAGTTCTGTTGGTACAGGGATACTATATAATATTGAGTATACTATCGTAAATACTATACTGTAGTTCTGGTGTTGGTACAGGGGATACTACTATAATATTGGGAATTACTGGTATTGTAATATATATACTGTAGTTCTGGTTGGGTACAGAGATACTATAATATATTGAGAATTATTGGTATTAATACATATACGTAGTTCTGGTGGTACGGGATACTATATAATATTGAGAATTACTGGTATGAATACATATACTGTAGTTCGGTTGGTACAGGGATACTAATAGTAATATTGAGAATTACTGGTATTAAATATACGTAGTCCGTTGTACAGGGATAGCTATATAATTTTTGAGAATTACTGTATTAATACTATACTGTAGTTCTGTTGGTACACGGGATACTAATAATATTAAGAATTACTTGTATTATACATATACTGTTAGTTCTGGTTTGGTACAAGATACTATTAGAATTAACTGGTATTATACATATACTGTAGTTCTGGTTGGTTACAGGGATACTATATAATAATTGAGAATACTGGTATTAATACATATACTGTTATTCTGGTTGGTTATTGAGAGTTACTGGCATTAATACATATACTGTAGGTTCTGGGTTTGTTTCAGGGATACTATAACATATTGAGTTACTGGTATTAATTACACATACTGTAGTCTGGTTGGTACGGGGATCGATATACTACTGAATAAATTTAATGTAATTAATATAATTTAATGTACTGTATGTAGATATTAGTATCTCCATATACATGATATTATACTTATATTTAGTCACTGTAATATAACTAATTTAGTACTGTAAAGTAATTATTATATAGTTTGAATATAATGTATGTAATGTAATATATGTAGGGTAATATAATGCATGTAAATGTACTTATTACATGTATTTTTAACTTATAAACTTCAGGAAATATATGTATGTAAACTTCTTATGTATGTTTTATTTTATTTTATAAATATATAAATAGTAGTTGTAATAATTTATATATATATATAATAATAATATTAGTATATGAATATATGTTAATATAGAGTATATGTAAGTAATTAGATATATGATGAATATGACGTAATGTAATACTAAATATTCTTCTTAATAATGTTTTCTTCTTGCAACTATATCGTAATACGTTCGTAATATTACCTGTTGTATTAACTGGTAAATCCTCATATGGTCTGCTACTTATCCTGTTATTTCATAAATGTGTCCTGTAAAAGAAGAGTAATAATGTTCTATGTAATCATGATTTAATATAATGGATTAATGTATTTGTATAAATAATTAGTTTCTACCTTCATGTATTTCTCCTCTCGTTTTCTCTCGTACTATTCTGTCTCCGTAATTTTCTGTTTATCATTCTAGTACCTGTCCTTCCCCCGTATATTCTCGCTGTTTGTAGTCTCCCGTACTATATCTGTTCTACTGTATTATTTACTGTAGCTATGCTCTCCTCTTCCATGTACTAGTAAACCTGCTCTCTTTATATTCCTGTCACTGTAACCTTTGTACTACTACTTTTCTTTGTATGTTAGTACCGTCCTGTAGTATTGTCCTTCTAGTGTTTTGTTCTGACATCTCCTCTTTTCGGTCTTTGTCACTTACCTATATGGTACCGCTCCTTTAGTACCTATCCTGTTTCTGTCTTCCGTCCTCTATGTCCTGCCTTATCTCTCTGATTTTTTCCGTCTGTTGTCGTACTCACTAATGTTCTAAGTCCGTACTCGATCGTGTTTCACTCATGTTATCTCCTCCGTCTCTCTGTGCCTTTCTATTCTGTAACTTTTCTTGTCTGTCTCTCTCCTTTCCTGTCCTTATCCTCTCCTGTCTTTCCTCTCCGGTCTGTCCTGTCCTCTCCCTGCTTCCTGATCTGTCTGGTTGCCTCTCCTCCTCTGTCTGTCCTCTCTCCTGTCTGTACCTTGTCGCCTCTCCCGGTTGCCTCTGCCTTCCTCCTTCTGCCTGTCTCCTGTCCTTCCTCCTGTTTTTCCTGTCCTCTCCTGGTCTTTCCATCTCCTGTCCTGTCCTGTCCTCCTCCTGTGCTTTCCTCTCCTGTCTGGTCTGCTTCCTTCTCCCTCCTCTTCCTCCTCCCTGCCTGTCCTGTCTCTCCTCCTTTCCTGTCCTCTCTTTATCTCTCAGTCTGTCTCTCTGTCCTCCAGTCGTCCTGTCCCTTGTCCTCTCTGTCTTTCCTCTCCTAGTCCTGTCCTGTCCTCTCCTGTCTTTCCTCTCCATGTCATGTCCTCACTCTCCCTGCTCTGTCCTGTCCGCTCATGTCCTTATCACCTCCTGTCTCGTTGCCTGGTCCTCTGCTTCTTTCTCTTCCTCTCCTGCTTCCGTGTCCGTCTCCTGTCTGTCCTTCCTCTCCGTCTTTTCCCTCTCCTGTCTGTCCCTGTACTCTCCTGTCTGTCCTTTGGCTCCCGTCTTTCCTCTCCTGTTGTCCTGTCCTCTCCTTTCCTGTCTTTCCTCTGCCTGCTGTCCTGTCTTCTCTCCTTTCCCTGGTCTTTCCTCTCCCCTCTCGTCTCCTTCCCTCCTCCCTGTCGTCTTTCTGCCTGTCTTCCTGTCCTCTCCTGTCTGTCTCCTCTCACTGTCTTCCTCGTCCTGTCCTTCCGAGTCTTTCCCCTCTCCTGTCTGTCCTGATCCCTCCTGTATTTTCCTCTCCTGTTGTTCCGTCTCTGTTCTTCCTCTCCTGTCCCTGTTCCTCGTCCTGTTGTCCTGTACCTCTCAGCTGTCCTCTGTCCTCTCCGTTTCCTCTACATCTCATGTCCTCTCCTGCCTGTCCCATGTCCTACTCCTGCTCTTTCCTCTCCTGTGGTCTGTCCTGTCCTCTCCTGTCTGTCCTCTCCTGTCTGTCTGTCCTCTCCTTTCTGTCCTGTCCTCTCCTGTCTTTCTCTCCTGTCTCTCCTTCTCTCTGTCTTTCTCTCCTGTCTCTCACTGTCCTCTCCTGTCTGTCCTGTCCCTCGCCTGTCTTCTCTCCCCTGTTCTCTCCTGTCGTCCTGTCTGTCCTCTCGTTGTCCGTCCTGTCTGTCCTTGGCCTGTCCTCTCCTGTCTGTCCTTGTCGTCTTCCTCTCCTGTCGAGCCTGTCCTCTCCTGTCTGCTGCCTCTCTGTCGCCTCCTTCCTGTCGCTGTCCTCGTCGTCTTCCTGCTCTGTCTGTCCTCTTCCTGTCTGTCCTCTCCTGCTTCCTCCCTGTCTCTGTCCTCTTTCCCTCTCGGTCATGTCCGATCCCTCCTGTTGCCTCTCCTGTCTGCTCGTCCTCCCTTCTGTCTGTCCTGCCTATCTGTCGTCCTGTCTCCCTTTCTTCCTCTCCTGTATGACCTGTCTCTCTGTTTGATCTCCTTTCTTTCCTCTCCTGTCTGTCCCTTGTCCTCTCCTCGTCTTCTGCTCCTCTCCTTTCTGTTGCCTAATATCTTTCCTTAACTCCATATAAGTAGTCTAGTGCTGTAACTTATCCTCTTATTCTTATATACTGTCTGAAGTAATATAACCTGTATCTACTGTTTAATGCCTATCTTAACCTAGGTTGTATCTAACTGTATATGTCTGTATGTCTATTAATGTACTATTAATGTAATCCCCCCTTTGATTTGACCTACACTCGGAGACGCCACGTGTTGACTCACCCTGACCTGGGAACCTTCATATACTGGGAATGGAAACCGCCACATTACTTTGTTATTCTTCACTGTTTCTTTGTTGTGTCTTTCATATGGTTCATCTGACTCAACGATTCACACCCTCCCGCTGGGCCTGAACCTAAATAGAACAAAAACATATTGCCAGCACCTCTTTCCAAGGTGATTGATTGCCACTTTCCTATTACGAGGCCCACACTATATAACCCATGGATAAAAAGGCAAAACTATACTCTGTCCAAACTACCTATAATGATCGCTGTGGACACTCCCATCGTGTTATACTACATTCATTTCTTACTTCCCCTGATACACGCAACATCTTAATATATTTGCATAATGCTACAATACATATATATAAAACAATTGAGGCTGAGGGGCCATGGACAAGATGTATAACGTGATCCTTACCGCTCCTGAGACATACAGGGTTCATATACAGTTTGGGGTCATGATCAGTCCCATTCATACTGCATCTTTATGTTTAAAAACGTCCGATACTACAATCACAGGCACCCTCCTTAATTCTCCAGTGCACTTTTAGAGGCCACCTAAGTCAGGTGGAGTAGGCCAGAAAGTTTGTGATAAAAGAGACATAGACTTAGTCCAAACAAATATCTTCTTAACCGTTTTCGAGGAGGGGTAATCACTTATAATCACGGAGTAGCAACTTCTTCTCCTGTACCTTTTTCCAAAGATCAGTCGGCCAACCAACATAGGGTATGAATACCATAACTCACAACCTGATTGGACCGCAGTTATAGTTCAATCGACAAGTTCAGTCCAAGGTCGGGCTCCTCCACCATCAGCCTAACATAATAGCGTAATAATATGTCGCAATTGTATATAATGGGATTGAGAGCTATTTATCAATAACCCCCATTACTAATTACACTACTGACGCTGTATCTATATCCACTCCTCATGATGGGACAATGTTTAAATTCTTGTTAATTGCTGAGTCTCCCCCTCTGCTAATATTGTTTGTTACAAATGTTGTATTTGGTAAATAGAAAAGCGAATAAAAAAATAGGATAAAAAGTATCTGCTATCGTCTCTTGGGGAAATGTCTGATAGCGATAATATCACGTTTGGGAATGGGGGTAATCCGGGAAAGGGATTCACTAACAGCGAATAGCTTTACGCGCCATTAAAACCCCACGCTTAAAGTAGCGTCCAATCGTATATTGAAATCGGGTGCGGAGTGCTTTGTGTATCCACCACATCTATAGGCTAATATGGTGTAAAGTTCACTCACCGGTAGCTAACCAATTAGCCCTGTGTAAATCGGATTATCAGTGTTTGGAAAAGCTTGAAGCCCTAAGTGTCATTGTAGTAGTAAAGCATCAGAGGGCAGTGTGACTCCACTGTCATTTAATAATATTCTGTTTAGAACAGAACTTATTGTAGTGCCCGTATTAGTCCATATATAGACATTAAAATACAGTACTGTGAAAATACAATGACTCTAGTCCGTTTATTCGAGTTTTGACAAGCTTTGGAGGGGGCTTCATCGGTTGAGCACGAACTGATTGTACAAAGGGTTCACAGAAAAGTAAAAAGCCAATTCCAAAAGATCTAACTAAGATAAACAAGGGAAAAACAATATTAAAGCAAAAGGTGCCAAAGGAAAGTGTAAGGGAAATAACATGAAGGAGGGATAACAGAACGTGGTCAAGAAATGAAAGGTGGAGAGTAACTCACCAACTCTGGGGGGGGGGGGAATATATACCCAGAGCCGCTTATCGATCCGACGCCAATCTCCCTTCTGTTTCAATTCCATTAGGCGCATGTGAGTAACGTCCCAAAGGGGTTTACCCGCAGTTGTGATTTAAAATCATGCTCTAAATGTAATGCAAACATAATATTAATTCGCTGAGCGCCTGAATGTTCGCTGTGTCTTTTGCTTAACCCACGCACTCGCCGCTAATATGAGTGGAAAGTCATGCTAACTGATAGCAGAACCGCTTAGCACGACACTTTAATGGGGTGGGAGGTTCAGATCTGCGGTGCAAAACTATTCCTCCTTCCTATTTTCTGCTGGGTTGGCATGAGGCAGATCAGAACCAAGAATCGACAGTGAGGAGGATGTGTAGCAGCTCAAGCCAAACCGTACATTCAGGGACTGTGTAGGTTGTAAATTTATTCTTTTTTGTTACTCCTCCCACATAGGGAGGCGACTGTCACATGGTTGTTCAAGCAGGAAGTGCAGGGTACTGGTGATGCTGCACCATATCACACATAAAAATGTAAATATCTTCAAAACTATGTAAATAAATAATGAAATGAAATTGCAAAAATCTCCGGAAGTTTTCCTTCAATTTACTAAAGTCATTTTTGGATCACAGTACCACCCTTTAATGGTTAATAGCTCTCTTCAGGAATGCCAGGGAGCAGTAAGTATTGCAATACTAGGATTTGGGGTCCTGGATTTAGATGGGGGGGGTGTCATGGCCCTTTAACACTGTGACAATACTTGGCAATGCAAATTTCTATCTCAGCTATGTAATGTTAACACTGATTACAATTAAGTCAGTTACATATCTATAGTTAGAACATACAACTGGTTTTTATCATTGGGGAAATGGGGATGTGAATAAACTTTTACACTGAGTTCTAGTATTCGATGTTCCAGCGATGTCGAAAATTCACCAAATCTGAATATTTTTTCCACATCGCAAAACATTTATCTGGTAGGGAACACGGGAAAGTAAGTTACACTCGTTTCAGAACGTTTGGGTCAGTATTAGCCAACATTAGAGAGAACTACGTCCTTACTAAAGGTGGATCTTCCTCTCATATGGTTAAACCACAGACTTGAGGCCACCCTATACCTGGGGAAAATGATGTTTAAGGTTAAAGGGCATGTCCATCCTTATCATGACTTTTATTAGGTAGCCTCTGGCACAAAAGCCAAACAGTGTTGCTATCCCGAGATGGGGTCAGTACATGGCCAGGATTGGTCAGTAGAGTTTTTGGGGTCAGTACACTGGCCAGCATTTGCTCCAGTAGAGTTTGGTACAGTGCATGGCCACGCATTGGGTCAGTAGAGTTTTGGGTACAGTGCATGGCCAGCATTGGTCCAGTAGAGTTTGTGGTACAGTTGGTCATGGCCAGCATTGGTCCCGTAGAGTTTGGGGACAGAACATGGCCATATTGTCTCAGTAGATTTCTTGACAAAATGCATGGCCAGCATTGGTTTAGCAGATTGGGGTCAGTGCATGGCAGCATTGCCCAGTATAGACTTGGGTGAAAGTGGCTTGGCCACATTGTCCAGAAGTTTTGGGGACAGTGCATCCCTCTTGCTCCAGTAGAGTTTTTGGGACAGTGCCATGGCCCAGCATTGGTACAGGTCGTTTTTGGGAACTTGCATGGCCAGCATTGGGTCTAGTAGTTTTGGAGCAGTGATGGCCACGCATTGGTCCAGTCAGAGTTTGGGGACAGTGCATGGCCATGCATTGGTCCAGTAAGGTTTGGACAGTGCATGGCCCAGCATTGGTCCCATTGAGAGTTTGGGGACCATCGTGCCTTATGCCAGCATTGTCCGCAGTAGATTTGGGGACAGTGCATGTCACATTGGTCCAGTACGAGTTTGGGGACAGTGCATGGCCAGCATGGTTCCAGTAGAGATTTGGGTGGTCAGTGCAATGGCCACCATTGGTCCAGTAGAGTTTTGGAGGTGAGTCCATGGCCAGCATTGGTCGCAGTAGTTTTGTTGAACAGTGCATGGCCAGCTTGGCCCAGTAGAGTTTTTTGTTTTCCCCCTTGACAGTGAATGGCCAGCATATGGTCCAGTAATGTTTGGGCGACACGTTTCATGGCCAGCATATTGTGCCAATCGAGTTTTTAGGGTCAGTGCATGGCCGCATTGTGTCCAGTAGAGTTTTGGGAACAGTGCATGGCCAGCATTGGTCCCGTAGAGTTTGGGGACCGGTGGCATGGCCGCTTTTCCATGTAGAATTGTTGTGTGGACAGTTGCAATGGCCAGCATTGGGTCCAGTAATTTGGGACAGTGCAGTTGCCTGCCCCGCATTGGTCCATTTGTTGAGTTTGGGGACATGCATGGTCAGCATTGGTCCCAGTAAGTTTGGGGACATGCAATGGCCAGCATTGGTCCAGTAGAGATTGGGGTCAGTGCTGACTCAGCATTGGCTCAGTAGAGTTTGGAGGTGAGTTTCAATGGCCGCATTGGTCCCGTATTGTTTGTTGACATGCATGGCCAGCATGGCCAGTTAAGTTTTGGACAGTAAATGGCCAGCATTGGTCCAGTAGAGTTTATTGGGGACAGTGCATGCAAACAGCATTGGTCCAATAAGTTTTTTAGGGTCAGTTGCATGGCCTGCTTTGTCCAGTAGAGTTGGGGACAGTGCATGGCCAGCATGGTCCAGTAGAGTTGTGGGACGTGCAATGGCCCTGCTTGGTCCAGTAGAGTTTGGAAACTGCATGGCCAGCATTGGTCCCGTATAGACTTTGGGTGAAAGTGCATGGTCACATTGGTCCCAGTAGATTAGGGTCAGTGCATGGCCCGCATTGTCCAGTGAGTTTGGGGTTCAGTACATGGTCACATTGGCCAGTTGAGTTTGGTCAGTACAGCATGCCCAACATTGGTCCATTAGAGTTTTGGGGACAGTGCATGGCCAGTATTGGGTCCATAGGTTTGGGGACAGTGCATGACAGCATTGGTCAGTAGAGTTTGGAGGTGAGTTCTGCAGCTGCTTTTACAGCATGCCAGCATTTTGTGCACAACCAATGCCTTAGAGTTTTCTGGACGTAAATCGCCAGCATTGGTCCCAGTATAGTTTTGGGACAGTGGGCATGGCCAGCATTGTCCAATGAGTTTTTAGGGTCAGTGCATGGCTGCATTGGTCCAGTAGAGTTTGTGGGACAGTGCATGGCCACATTGGTTCCCGTAGAGTTGGTGACAGTGCATGCCTGCAATTGGTCCAGTAGAGTTTGGAAACACTGCATTGCCACATTGGGTCCAGTATACTTGGGTGAAAGTGCATGGTCGCATTGTCCAGGTAAGTTTAAGGGTCAGTGCATGGCCAGCATTTGGTCTGTAGAGTTTGGGGTCAGTACATGGTCACATTGGTCCAGTTGAGTTTGTGGTCAGTACATGGCCCACATGTGTCCAGTAAGTTTGGGACAGTGCATGGTCCCTTGGTCCATTAGAGTTTTTGGGGACAGATGCAATGGCCTGTTAATTGGTCCGTAGAGTTTTGGGGACGTGGCATTGCCATTAGTGGTCCAGTAAGAGTTTGGGGACAGTGCAGCAGCCATAAGTGGTCCAGTAGAGTAAAGTATGATAGTTTGGTCATGTGCATGCCAACATATGACCAGTAAAGTTTGGGGACATTGCATGGCCAGCATTGTGGTCCCGTTGTAGTTAGACCGCAGTGCATACCATTCGTTTAGTCCAGTAGACTTTGGGAAACAGCGCATGTCCCAGCATTGTTGGTCCCTAGAGTTTTTGAACCACAGTGCAAATTGGCAGTATTGGTCAGTAGAGTTTGGGGACAAGTCACAATGGCCAGTATTGATCCAGAGTTTGTGGGTGGACAGTGCATGGCACCGCATGTTTATTTGGTCCAGTTAGAGTTTTGAACCACTTGTGCCCACTTTGCATGCAGTATTGGTTCACAAAGTAGATTTTTGGGACAGGACAAATTCTGACTCAAGTCACTGTGTTCAGTAGAGTTTTGTTGTGGTACCAGTGCATGGGTCCACATTGGTCCCATCTGTAATGTTTTGCGTTTTGGGGACAGTGTCATTGCCTTATGTCATTGGTTCCAAGTAGAGTTTTGAACCACAGTGCACTTAGCCATATTGGTCCCAGTACGTTTTGGGCGACTAGTGCATGCCAGCATTGGTCCAGTGAAGCTTTGACATCAGTGGCATGTGCCCCAGTATTTGGTCCAGTGATTTTGGGGACCATGCATGGCCTATGTGCAGGTTGGGGGGTTTTCCCGAGTTAAGTTTGGTGTGTTCAGTCTTCACCATGCCAACATTGGCATAAGGTTAGAGATGTTGGGGACAGTGCATGGCAGCATTGGGGTCCAGTAGAGTTTTGAACCACAGTGCCTAGCCAGGTATTGGTCCCAGTAGAGTTTGGGGCAGTGCATGGTCAGAATTGGTCCAGTAGAGTTTGGGGACAGCCTTGCATGGTCAGTATTGGTCCAGTAGAGTTTTTGGGACATGCATGGGCCAGCATGGGGGGGGGGGGGCGTAGAGTACTTGGATCAGTGCTGGTCGAGCGGCGATTAGTCCATAGTAAGGTTTACTAGAGTGGAACAGTGCAAACCCGAAACACTGTCATTTGTTGCTCCAAGTAGAGTTTGGGGGGACAGTGCATGGTCAGCATGTTGCTCCAGTAGAGTTTTGGACAATGTGCAGTAGGCCAGATTGGTCCAGTAAGAAGTTTTTGAACCACATGCTTTATAGCCTAATTGTCGAGGTAGAGATTTTTGGACAAAGAAAGACAGTGCAACTAATATCGTGAATCAAGCAGTATTGGTCCCAGTAGAGTTTTTGGGACAGCCGTGCATTATTGGTCCCAGTGAGTTTTTGGGGAGATCCAGTGCAGATGGTTTTTGTGGGCCCACAGTGTGTGACAGTGTGGCCAGCTTAGTTCCCAGTCAGAGATTTTTGTGGAACAGACCCCATTAGCAAGCCATTATGTGTGTCCCGTAAGTCGTTTGGGGACCAGTTCAGGCCAGTAATGTCCAGTAGAGTTTGTGGGACAGTGATGGCCAGTATTGGCCCACAGTCCTAGAGTTTGGGTCGTAGGTATGGTCAAGCATTGGTCAGTAGAGTTTGGGTGACAGTTCATTGGTCAGTATTGGTCCAGTGAGAGTTTTGTGGTCATGCATGGCCAGTATTGGTTGGCCCCAGTAAAGATTTGTTTTTTGGGGGGGGGGGACAGTTGCATAGTCCAGTATTGGTCCGTTTTTAAAGAGTTTGGGGACAGGTGCGACTGGCAGTATTTGGTCCAGTAGAGTTTTGGGGACAGTGCTGGCCAGCCTTGGTCCAGTAGACAGTTTTTGAACCCAGTGCCTAGCCAGTATTGTGGTCCAGTAGAGTTTTGGGGGACAGTGCATGGTCAGAATTGGCCGTAGAGTTTGGGGACAGTGCATGGTCAGTATGGTCCAGGTAGAGTTTGGACAGTGCATGGCCAGTATTGGTCCAGTAGAGTTTGGGGACAGTGCAATGGTCAGAATTTGTTCCAGTAGAGTTGTTGGGGACAGTGCATGTTCAGTGTTTGCTCCAGTAGAGTTTGGGGCAGTGGCATGGCCATCATTGGTCCAGTTAGAGTTTGTGAAAACCCCATTGCATACCATTATTGGTCCAGTCGAGTTTTTTGAACCCACGTGCATAGCCATATTGGGTCCAGTAAGAGTTTTGGGCGTGCATGTAGTATGGGTCCAGTAGAGTTTTGGACGTGCATGGCCAGTATTGGTCCAGTAGAGTTGGTGGACAGTGCATGGCAGCATTAGTCCAGTAGAGTTTGGGGACCATCAAGGCCAGTATTGTTCCGTAGAGTTTGGGGACCATGCAAGGCCAGTAATGGGCCAGTAGAGTTTGGGGACAGTGCATGGCCAGATTGGTCCCAGTAAGTGTTGGGTCATATATGGTCAGCATTGGTCCAGTAGAGTTTGGGGACAGTTTCAGGTCAGTATTGGTCCAGTAGATTTGTGGTCAGTGCAGGGCCAGTATTGTCCCCAGTAAGTTTGGGGACAGTGCATAGCCAGTATTGTCCAGTAGAGTTTGGGACGTGGCATGGCCAGTTTGGGTCCAGTAGATTTGGTGGGGACAGTGCAGGCCGCATGGTCGCAGTAGAGTTTTATGAACCACAGTTCATAGCCATATGGTCAGTAATTTTGGGTACAGTGCATGGTCAGAATTGGTTCCAGTCAGAGTTTTGGGGACAGTGCATGGTCTATTTGGTCAGTAGACGTTTTGGGACAGTGCATTGCCAGTATTGGTCCAGTAGAGTTTGGGGACAGTGCATGGTTCAGTTATTGGCCAGTGAGTTTTGGGGACAGTTGCATGGTCAGTGTTGCTCAGTAGAGTTTGGGGGACAGTGCATGTCCAGCATTGCCCAGTAGAGTTTTTGGAACCACAGTGCATAGCCCGTATTGGCCAGTAGAGTTTTGAACCACAGTGGCATAGCCAGTATTGGTCCAGTAAGAGTTTTGGGGACATGCATGTCGAGTAATGGTCCATTAGAGTTTGGGGACAGTGCATGGCCAGTATGGTCCAGTAGAGTTTGTGACAGTGCAATGGCCAGCCATTAGTCCAGTAGAGTTCGGGGACCATGAAGGCAGTATTGGTCCCTGGTAGAATTTGGGGACCATGCAAGGCCGTAAATGGTCCAGTATATTTGGGGACAGGCTGGCCAGTATTGGTTCCAGTAGAGTTTTGGTGTCCAGTATTGGGTCAGCATTGGTCCAGTATAGTTTGGGGGACAGTGCTGGTCAGTATTGGTCCATAGAGTTTGTGGGTCAATGTGCATGGCCAGTATTGGTCCGTATAGTTGGGGACATGCAATCGCCATTATTGGTCCAGTAAGTTTGGGGACGTGCTGGCCAATATTGTCCAGTAGAGTTTTTTGGGACCAGTGCATGGCAGTATGGTCGCAGGGTAGAGTTTGGGACAGTGCATGGCCAGTATTGGTCCAGTAGAGTTTGTGACAGTGCCTATGGCCAGCATTAGTCCAGTAGAGTTTGGGGACCATGCAAGGCCATTATTGGTCCCGAGAGTTGGGGACCATGCAAGGCAGTATTGGTCCAGTAGGTTTTTGGGACAAGTGCATGGCCAGTATTGGTCCAGTAGAGTTTGGGGTCAGTAATATGGTCATCATTTTCCAGATAGTTTGGGATCCGTGCATGGTCAGTATTGGCCAGTAGCAGTTTGTGGTCATGCATGGCCCGTTTGGTCCAGTAGAGTTTTGGGGTACAGTGGGCATGCCAGTAAAATTGGTCCAGTAGATGTTTGGGGACAGTGGCATTGGCCCGTAGTGGTCCAGTAGAGTTTGGGACAAGTACCTGCCAGCATTGTCCAGTAAGATTTGGGAACAGTGCTGGCAGCTTGGTCCATAGAGAGTTTGGGAACAGTGCATGGTCACATTGTCCAGTAGAGTTTGGGTCAGTGCATGGCCAGTATTGGTCCCATATAGTTTGGGGGACAGTGCATAGCCAGTATTTGTCCAGTAGAGTTTGGGGACAGTGCAATGGCCGTATTGGTCCAGTAGAGTTTGGGGTCGTGCATGGCCAGCATTGGTTCCGTAGAGTTTGGGGACATGCAATGGTCCAGCATTGGTCCAGTAGAGTTTGGGAACAGGCATGGTCAGCATTGGTCCAGTAGAGTTTGGGGTCGTGCATGTCCAGTAGTGGTCCAGTATAGTTTGGGACAGTGCATGGCCAGTACTTGGTCCAGTAGATTTTGGGGGACAGTGGCCATGGTCCAATATTGGTCCAGTAGTGAGTTTGGGGTCAGTGCATGGCCAGCATTGATCCAGTAGAGTTTGGGACAGTGCGTGGCCAGCATTGTCCCAGTAGAGTTTGGGCAACAGTGCATGGCCACATTTGTTCCTCAGTAGAGTTTGGCAACAGTGCATGGTCAGCATTGGTCCAGTAGAGTTTGGGGACAGTGCATGGCAATATTGGTCCAGTAGAGTTTGGGGACAGTGCATGGTCAGCATTGGTCCAGTAGAGTTTTGGGACAATGCATGGCCAGCATTGGTCCAGTAGAGTTTGAGAACAGTGCATGGTCAGCATTGGCCCAGTAGAGTTTGGGGACAGTGTATGGCCAGCATTGGTCCAGTAGAGATTGGGACTATGTATGGCCAACATTGGTCCATTAGAGTTTGGGAACAGTGCAAGGCCAGCATTGGTCTAGTAGATTTTTGAAACAGTGCATGGCCAGTATTGGTCCAGTAGAGTTTGGGTCAGTGCATGGCCAGCATTGGTCCAGTAGAATTTGGGAACAGTGCCTGGCCAGTATTGGTCCAGTATAGTTTGGGGACTGTGCATGGCCAGTATTGGTGCAGTAGAGTTTGGGGTCCGTTGCATGGCCAGTATTGGTCCTATAGTTGGGTACAGTGCCGGCCGTATTGTGCAGTAGAGGTTTGGGGACATGCAAATGCCAATCTTGTCCAGTAGAGTTTGGTGTCAGTGCATTGCCAGCAATTGGTCCGTAGAAGTTTTGGGGACAGTGCAATGGTCCCAGCATTGTCCAGTAAGTTTGGTAACAGTGCATGCCAGCAATTGGTCCAGTATAGTTTTTGGAACAGTGCATGGTCAGAGGCATTGGTCCAGTATGTTTGGGGACAGTGCATGGTCAGTGTGCTCCAGTAGAGTTTGGGGACATTGCATGGCCAACAATTGGTCCATAGAGTTTTCGAACCACATGCATAGCCAGTATTGGTCCAGTAGAGTGTTTGAACCACAGTGCATAGCCAGTAATTGGTCCAGTAGAGTTTGGGGACAGTGCATGGTTCGTATTGGTCAGTAGAGTTTTGGGACCCGTGCATGCCAGAATTGTCCAGTAGAGTTTGGGGACAGTGCATGGCACAATTAGTCCAGTAGAGTTTGGGGACCATGCAAAGCCAGTATTGGTCCCCGTAGAGTTTGGGACCATGCAGCCATAATGGTCCAGTAGGTTTGGGGACCAGTGCATGGCAGTATTGGTCCAGTACGAGTTTGGGGTCAGTATATGGTCAGCATTGGGTCAGTAGAGTTTGGGACAGTTCATGGGTCAGTATTGGTCAATAGAGTTTGGGTACAGTGCATGGCCAGTATTGGTCCCAGTATAGAGTTGGGGACAGTGCAAATGGCCAGCAGATTGGTCCAGTAGAGTTTTGAACCACGTGCATAGCAGTATTGGTCCGTAGAGTTTTGGGGGACAGTGCATGGTCAGAAATTTGGTCCATAGGTTTGGGGACAGTGCATGTCGTATTGGTCCCCGTAGAGATTTGGGACAGGTGGCATGGCCATATTGGTCCAGTAGATTTGGGGACGTGCATGGTCAGAATTGGTCCAGTAGATTTTGGGGACTTGCAGGTGAGTGTTTGCTCCATAGAGTTTGGGACCGTGCATGGCCGCCCATTGGTCCAGTAGAGTTTTTTACCACAATTGCATCGCCACGTATTGGTCCAGTAGAGTTTTGAACCACATGGCATAGCCGTATTGGTCCAGTAAGGTTTTTGTGGGACAGTGGCATGTCCAGTATTGGTCCAGTAGAGTTTTGTGACAAAGTGCCTGGCCAGATTTTGGTCCCGTAGAGTTTGTGGCATGCATGGTCAGTATTGGGCCAGTAGAGTTTGGGGACAGTGCATGGCCAGTAATTGGTCCAGTAGAGTTTTTTGGACAGTTGCCAATGGCCAGTAATTGGTCATTAGAGAATGGTGGACAGTTCATGGCCAGATTAGTCCAGTAGAGTTTGGGGACCATCAAGGCCAGTATTGGTCCCGTATAGTTTGGGGCCAGCAAGGCCATAAATGTCGACAAGTAAAGTTTGGGAACAGTGCATGCCAGTATTGGTCCAGTAGGTTTTGGGGTCAGTATATGGGTCAAGCATTGGTCCAGTAGAGTTTTTGGGGACACGTTTCATGGTCAGTCTTGGTCCATGAGAGTTTGTGGTCAGTGCATGCTGGCCAGTATGGGTCCAGTATAGTTTGGGGACGTGCATACCAGTCTGGTCCATATAGTTTTGGGACATTGCCATGGCCAGTATGGGTCCAGTAGAGTTTGGGGACATTGCATGGCCAGCTTGGTCCAGTAGAGTTTTGAACCCGTGCATAGCCAGTAATTGTCCATGTAGAGTTTTGGGAAGTGCATTGTCAGAATTGGGTCCATATAGTTTTGGGGACAAAGTGCATGGTCATTATTGGTTCCAGTAGAATTTGGGGACCGTGGCATGGCCAGTATTGGTCCAGTAGAGTTTGGGGACAGTGGCATGGTCAGTATTGGTCCAGTAGATTGTGGGACAGTGCATGGTCAGTGTTGCTTCCAGTAGAGTTTGGGGACAGTGCTGGCCAGCATTGGTCCGTATAGTTTTGAACCCAGTGCATACCGTATTGGTCTCAGTAGAGTTGTTAGACCACAGTGCAATAGCCAAGCCAGTATTGGTCCAGTAGGTTGGGGAAGTGGCATGGTCAGTATTGTCCAGTAGAGTTTTTGGGGACAGTGAATGGCCAGTATTGGTCATAGAGTTTTTTGTGGACAGTGCATGGCAAGCATTAGCCAGTAGAGTTTTGGGGACATGAAGGCCAGTAATTGGTCCCCGTAGAGTTTGGGGGACCATGCAAGGCCAGTAAGGTCCAGTAGAGTTTGGGGACAGTGCTTGCCATGTAGTGGTCCCAGTAAGTTTTGGGGTCAGTATATGGTCACATTTGGTCCAGTAAGTTTGGGCCGTGCAATGGGTCAGTATTGGTCCAGTAAGAGTTTTGTGGTCATGTCATGGCCAGTTTGGTCCAGTAGTTTTGGGGACGTGCATAGCGTATTGGTCCCATGAGTTTGGGACAGTGCATGGCCAGTAGTGGGTCCCCAGTAGAGTTTGGGGACAGTGCATGTCAGTATTGGCTCAGTAGAGTTTTGGGGACAGTGCTGGCATATTGGTCCAGAGAGTTTTTTGTGACAGTGCATGGCCAGCATTAGTCCCAGTAGCAGTTTGGGACCATGCAAGGCCGTTAATTGGTCCCGTAGAGTTTTGGGACCATGCAAGGCAGTATTGGTCCAGTAGAGTTTGGGGGTACAGTGCATGGCCAGTATTTGGTCCATAGAGTTTTGGGAGATGGGGTAGCATGGTCAGTATTGGTCCAGTAGATTTGAAGTTTTCAGTGGACATTGGCCAGTATTGGTCAGTAGAGTTTGGGGGACAGTGATATCCAGAATGTGGGATTAGTATTCCACTTTTGTTAGTGAATAATAGGTATGTATATCCACACAAAATAAATGTAGCATAGCAATTTAGGTACTGCGAAATGTGGGAAAAAGGCTGTCTTTGATAGTATTACATTTTTTAATTTTTTTTCCTCCCTTCAGAGAAAACCAACACAATCCTATGGTAAAATGCTGGTGCTATGTAGTGTAACTTCTTTAATAAAGGTAAGTCATCTTAGGTGTTTAGTTTGTTTTTTTCCACTAATAAAGTGATACTGACTGCAGTAGATATATTGTTTGAGAATGAGTTCCCACAAAAAGTAATTCCAAACAAGTCTAGGAGGATGCCTTCTAGCTGTTGATAATCCAAAGTTATAGGCTTGTAATGTTTACTTCCTAGTGTTAGCATCCTGGTTTCTGTTTCTGTGACAGTTGCCCACCTCCAAAAAAAATTCAAATCTATATGAACAGCTTGCACACTACATCTTGCAATCTTTTACCATGGACACCATGGACATAAACGTTGTCCTTTCAGGCTTAGGGCTAGCATTAAAAGTGCTTTGGAATTTGGGGGCCAGGGCTATAGAGCAGTGATTATTCATCGTCCCAGCATACAAGTGCCATGCAACAACAAAGGTAATGTAATTCAGTGAGAGCGGAAAGCTAGGGTCTCTTGATTCACGTGTGCTCCTTCCGGCATTCCCTCAATATGTAGACAAAGAACAGATGAAGGCCAAGAAGCCAGAAATAATTTTTTTAGTATTTTTTGCTAATTCACACATGTTTAAACCTTAAACGGGTTAAAACCAGTGAAAAAGAAGGCAAAGCTCTATAGTGCTGGTTATGTCACAGCCACAGGTTGTAAGATGATTCTGGTCATTTTAAATGAAGCACGTAGTCGGAAACCACAATGACCCATTTAATGATGGTAAATTAGTTAATGATAGTTTGTGATTTATGCTTATATGTGTACAATGAGCATATATTGTTGGCTATAAATGGAAAACAGAAATTGATTTGGTTTTGGTTCATCTTAAAATGTTTAGATTTCAATGGTCATTCACCCAAACAACAGATTGATCTAGGTAAATACTTCTATATCCATTAAGTGGGGGTTAACAATTAGGGGAAACTAATCATTAATGTGTAGAATCCACATTTTGCCAGATAATCCTAAATTCAGATTTGATAGAAACACTTTTGAAATAAAGTGTGTATAAAATAATGTGGAAGCGGCAGAATCTAAACGCAATGACCCCTTGGAAAAGGCCTCAATGAGGCTAATGAGGCGCTAAATTATGTGCTGTGGTGTTAATCACTATATGTTAACATGGGAACAAAGCAGACACTATAGCACACCTAGTCCTTATATTCTGAAAATTGTAATAATAGATGGCTATATAAAGTAGAATATTCAGTCTGTGACAGTGTATGGTACAAAATAATTAGAATTAAAGTGATAATAAAGCTCTTGTACATGGTAAAATACACCGTAACAGAGCTAAAAACTAAAAATTCCACTTGAACAGTTTTTTCCTATCTTCTCAGATTCATTTGTCTGGAGTGTGCTCTGGATTATGATAAAAGATCATGTAATTCGAAAGATAAAAATGCATTCATTCATAGCTGGTAGTTAATGGACACTATTAGATCATTGATGGAGAAGGGGTGGTACTAGAAAATTTGTTACGGAATCGTATTCTGGACTGTGCTCTCAAGACGAACTAATAAATCTTCATAGTTTTAAGAGAAATATATCTTGTACCAACTTTTTTAGGTTTATTGAAGAAGTAAAGTAATAGTTTAGCTAGATACTATCATATCAGTAGTACTTTTCTATGGGATTGCAAGGATTTTGATACATTGCCACATTGGCAAACAGCTAGTGCACCATTTCAAATGGGAAGGGACACATTTAAAGTTTTTTTTCTTTTAAGGGAAGGGGCTCCTTATCAGCAATAGTAGAAACAAACAAGCCTGTTACCAATCTAGTGTCCTGTGTTTGCAAATATTGAGCAAGATGGTAATATTGGTATAAGACTAATCCAAGATGTGGTTGGGGGAATTTTTCAAGTTTTTAGAATGGGGAATCCAGGAGAAGACTTGCTTAGGGGACCAAAATCGCCAGGACCATCCTGCGTTCGTGTGAAGATCATATACAGAGAGTAGTTGTCAATGGAGCTTCAGAGGTGTTAGTGTGGAAGGTGGAGATTTAGACTGTGGGGCCACATGCAGCCCTTTCAGGGGAAAATGATCGGGTGTGGCGAACACAGACGTCGGGAGGGCGGCGCCGCGCACCAGGGCAGCGGCACGCATGGGTGCAGACACCCAGGCACGTTGCGCCAGCGGCGGCAACGAGTACGTTTGGCCCCCAGGCACCAGTTCACAGTCCACGTTACTAGCTCAAGCCGGTTTCTGTCGGCACTGTTTATAGTTTAGTCTGTGATGTACAGAGCCCCCTAAATTCTTTTTCAAACAGAGTTTACTAAGCCAGATCCATTTAGGGTGTAGGCTGACACAAGGAGGATATAAACCCCAAAATGCATCACCTTAGATTTATAACATATTCATTCATATTTTAACATCTTATCTAGGTCTTATTGCAGTATTGCACATCATTTGAAGTTTCCAACACTTCAACATAGAATTGTGTCCTACAGTAAAACAGATGCTGTGCTTCTAAATAATGGATATTTAGGGAAGGTCTCTGTGTTTGCTGAGGACACTGCCATAGCAGAGCATATAATTACTTTTTACATTATTTATAAAACAGGCTAAAAAGAAGTGGCAACCAGTACGAACCGAGGCCCCACATGGTATGTAGCTCCATGGACCACCATCTTCTGTTTGATGATCCAATTGTTTTGCCAATGTAGAAAGTTTTTTTCTAGGGCAAACACGACACTCCGTTCTATCATTAGCCTCCTGTGTGGCCACACTATCAAAAGCTTTAGCAAAAATCCAAAGAGATTACATTCACTATGCCCAGAAGTATAAATCTACTCTTACCACTACTAAGAGGTTATCCGGTTACTCATAAATTCAGTGACTTTCTACTTTAAGATCGTTTAGAATAGAACCGGCGTAAACAAAGGTTCCAGTATCTTTCCTAGCACTGAACGTTTACCTTTTTTAAATTTGCGTATATCTCACCATAGGGCACATCCAAAACTGAAAAGATAAGAAACATTGGCTAGAAAAAAACGGACTAAGGATGACCCCTAAAGCGCAAACCCCTACTTTATATCACCATTTTAGTCTACTTTTAGCCTTGCATAATAATCCTGTAAGCTTCTTGTTTCCTCTTTTAATGTGATGCACATGGCTAGACTGATCACAAACTCTTTTGAGCTTTTAACTTGAACCCTCATTTTCAGAACGTAATTTTAAGCCTTACAATTAAAGAGGAATTATCTTCTTGAACCATCAACTGTTCAAATTTTACCAAGTAGGCACAACATACTGGTGTGAAAGGGTAGGGTTTCCAGATTTTTAAATACAAAGTAGAGGACTAACAAAATATGTCGGTGTGCGCTGAGAAATTTTTGACAACGGACCCGCTTTTCCAAAGCTTATATTACCAAACTTTTTGGAGGGTATGACAATTTTAAAGGGAAACTGGGGGCGGGGGCTATGGAATTGTCTGCGAGAACGGTTCTAGCTCTCCTGGCTCTGTCACCCAGCCGACAAATCAGACCGAACCCTTCCCAACCCCTCAACAACTCAAAGTGGGTGAGGAGGAGAGACCTAAAACAACCGGGCAGCGCCCCGAAAAAAGCAACAGGCCGCAAGGAAAACAAAAAAGACCGGACGAGTATTTGGCTCCAGGAGACACGGGAGCGGGACACCTAGGACGTGCGGCCGCGGCCCATCTTGGGCCCAACATCAGAGGCTTCTACTCCACGGCCTCACCACATGCGCTGATTCCAGAGAGAGACAGCGACATCAGAAGAACCAGGTGAGGACGTGGCCCCACAATATAGCCGCAGCAGCGAAGAGGGTAGGGGAGGCCCCCCTGTATATCACCCCATAAAATACACAACAGCTGACGGCCGGGCGGTACCACTAACAGACAGGGCCTGCATCAGCGGGCGTGCGGGCGCGGGAGCCTCCGGACTATCGCTCCACAGACCAAAGGACCCCAAAGCTCGCCACGCAAGACAAATGATACCCCCCCTATCAATGGCTTAACCCAGGAGGCTGAGGGGGGTTTTGCGGCCGCATTGCTGCCTGCAGCGATCCCCAAACATCACCCCATCTTCCCGCCGCCAAAGGGCAACCTCGGGCTGGGTTACAGCAGTGGTGGTACGGGGGAACGAGCCTGATCAGCGCTCAAGGCCCAGCAACGGACATATTTACGGGTAACAGGAACACCCCCTACCCGCTATTTCAAAAACCTCAACAAAAACGATCAAGCTTAACACACAAACAAACGGACTACATCCCCCCCCCCGGTTCATCACCAGAGAAACAAAACATAAATACGAACTGGCTTTCCAAGCCCCCAAAACAGGACGTCTGTCCTCGACATTCCGACCATTCAAATCACCCCCATTTATCCCAGGCAGGGGACCCTCTCAGTCTCTCTCTATCAAGACATACGAACAAACATACCCACAAAAGAAGGACTTTTGCATACTAACTCAACAACATTCAGCACAACATGCAAGAGCTGAAATTATCGGGCTTAGGGAAAGACCTGAAATCCCCTTGGAAGAAGTGGGGAAACATCGAAGAAGAATCAGGCCTCACTAGGCCAACCAACGTGCAAACACATTACCAGGTAATGGTGACCACTCTCGAGCAAATTCGAGGACACTATATCGCCAACTGGAAGCATATGAAAATAGGGGAAGGAGAAGAAAACAATATTAGAATTCGGGGGCATCCGAATCAGTACAGAGTACAGATCTATACGACTCGTCGAACAATCCTGTTCACACATAAGTAGAGAATGTCCCCCGCAAAACCAGAATCCGTGATAGGTCACCGCTCTCTCAGACCTAAAACACACCTCCAAAATTCCCAGGAGATTGTCATATGGCAGAGTTACATTTCCGAAGAGCAAAAAAGAATATATCATGCTACATTACGAACACATCACGGACTTTAATACATGAAGGAGCACACATCCAACTATGATCAGATTATAGCCACGTCAACACTAGCCCGAAGTGCAACATCAAAACCTCTCTCCATACTTAGAGGACCACCAACATCCCATACCGTGGGGAGATCCTTCAAGCTGATCGCTAGAACGAGGGGGGAACAACAACCCATACACTAAGCTACCCAGAAAGAATTACCTGCATTCGTTCTTACTAATCTACCAGAAAACTACTCTCCCTGATGGAGGGGCCTCCCTGCCCTCCCAAGGGACAACACCAATCCTGGACTCCACCGAAGCTCGCCTTCTAACCCCAATGAAACTAAACGAACTCAAAAACCAACACCATCCAAGCTATAGGACAACAACCTGGATGAACTCAACAACCACAAAGCTCACTGACTTCCATTCCTCTTGGCTCCAACAACCGAGACCAGAGATGGTCCTATATGTTGGATCCCATCTTCCCTAAAAACATCCTACACAGCCCAGCTAAACCCAGATCTACAAGGAAACTGAATTAAGCTTGCTACAACTCCAGGACATACATGGACTGTCCGTCATTCCCCACTCCAGCCATAAGCCCCGAACACACATACCCATAAACAAAACTACCCGGGACTAACGGGAAAAGGCTATAACGGAGCATATATATTAACTGTTAACCACTAACCCTTCAATCTTTTCCCACGTTCTTCAAACTATAACTAGAACTTGGAATGTTAAAATCTACTGCTCAGAAACTATAATTGCTAAAGGAAGCCTTACGAAAAATCTTCCTCTTTTTTATGAATGTATAAACAGGTTATAAACTAAGTATATGGTTGTTGAAAGATTATATAAAAGGATTAATAAGCAAGGGATTTGGATTTACTGGGGGTCCTTCCGATCTAGCGAGTAAGGCCTTCATGGACTTACACTATTTATGCAGAGATTAGACCAAACCTACTAACTAATCTTAACTAGAGAACAAACACAAAACGCTGGATGGCAGTACTCCAGAGTATAAACTTAATCTCTACAGAAACTCTTAAAATATATGATCATTACACTATGCGAGTTATGACTGTTTTGAATTATAATGTTAACTAACCTCTATCTTCCGAGCATCTCTACCCCTTCTCTCTCCCTTCCCTTACGGGCTGGCCCAAATCCCCCCCCCCCCCACCCCCCCCCCCCCATACAGGTGCACAAAAACAAGAGTAGTGACTGGGATGGGACGGCGGGCCCGACCCTGAAGGACCTGCTGGATGGCACGGACGCTACCCCCCACATGAAGGAGATGATGCCTGCCCACTGCTGGACACCTCATAAGCTACTCCACTCTTTCGACAGGCCCGGGCATGGGTGACGACATCCCTCCTACGGTCGTTGGAGGGGGTTCCCCCCGACCACAGCCTTGCAAGTATATCGGATACTGCATATCCAATGTTACGTTTGTTAATGTACATTGTTTTAAAAAAATGTTTTCTATATTGCTACGTCTCCGCCACAGTATTAAGCCCGGTTTTTTTAACCATTCTTACCCCCACGGGGGGTGGTCGGGGCCTCCACGCATCAGCCACACGCACCCAATCCTAGATCCCCACTAATGAGCAATATTAAAGGTTACGATAGTGTCTTGAATGTCAGGGGTATTAAACAAACAGAAAAAGGAGGACTGTTATTAAAGAAAGAAACCAAAAGGACCCAAGCAGAATTTTAATGCTTCAAGAACCACCACACCCCCTCATGACCCCACTGGAACTTTATAAAAAAAACAACCCACAATCTATTCACACACATATAGTAAAAAGGCAGGAGTTGCCATATTGATACCACAAAATTGTCAAAACACTTAAAAACACATACCGACAGACCCAAGGGTCGAGCACATTATGCCCTACAAGCCCACATACACACTCAAGAATACCATATGGAACGGTATAAACCCCAACCAACACAGGACAATGCCTTGTCTTACCGAAGGCTAAATAATTGCAGAAAATTGCTCCCCAACAAAAATTTAGCTGGGGGACTTCAATATGCACATGCCAACACCAAGACCGACTGGCCGATTGGAAAAACAAACCCACTCAACCCGGGAAACATCCCTTCTATCAAAAAGATTTAGAAAGCTAAATCAGAACACCAACCTCTATGATTACATGCGAGATAGGACAACCCCACACTCCAAAGCTTTCCTCTTATTACTCTCGTTCAGCGAAACCACACCAAACACGAATTGACTACATATTCACCACACATCCAGGTATATCACTAATGGCAAACGCTTGGAATCCCACACAGGTCCAGACCACGGGCCCCAGACTATAGCCAGACTTCACTCCACAAAAAAAAAATCCCAAACAATACCTATGCGACGACTAACGAAACCACATCTTGAAACACCCAACACAACCAACAAAACATATAAATGACCATGAAATTTATTTCAAGGACAATGAGGCTCTGTCCCTCTCACCTTGATAAATCGGAGGCTGCAACAAGGCAGCATCAGAGGCCATTGCAATCAACGGCCTTCCGTCTAACAGAAAGACCTAATCACAGATATGAAACACTCATTAAAAAAAATACAAGAAGGGGAAAATCCTATATTCTCACCCATCCATCACTAAACTCCGAAATGTAATATCACTAGAAGCAGCTATAAGAGATCACCACTCTCGGAAAAACAGACAAAAAACTTAGATGGGCTAAACGCTCATTTTATGAATAGGGAACAAAGCTTCACACACAATTAGCTAACGCGCTGAAAAAACCGAAGAATCCAGGCCACCCAAGCAAACATAAAAGATGACAGGGGAACACCAATATACGATCCCAAAGGGTATTACGCATACGATTTGAGAGATATACAGAGGACCATCGTACACCAAAATACAGCCACAACAAAAGAACGCACCCCCCAAAATTTTTAGCAGCAATAACAAGACTATCTGATCTCAGTACAATGCCTCTTAAATTAACACAAAAAACAACTAGAACCAGCTTGATAGAGAATACCCATGAAGGAACTAAACCAACACTATATATCTCTCCATTCGGGACAAAACACCAGGCCGATGGATTCCCAAACAGTATATTACAAAAGAATACACGTGATATTCTTACCCCCACCTATCTCGTATATAACGAATGTATGCAAAGGTTATTACCGCACCATCTCCTTCACTAACAAGCTCTCATTATGATAATATATACCTAAACAGATAAAGACCCTACCCTCTGTGCAGCTATTAGACTATTAGCCCTATTAAACTGTGACTAAAACTTTCACTAAATCTTGGCAAGTAGACGGCAGAGTCGTCCAGAAATATAATAAATAAGGATCAAGTAGGTTTCATCGTGACAAGAAGGCAGGCGACAACACGCGAGAAACCATTGACATAATTGAAACTAACCACATAAACAAACCGATCAGCACTCATTACTCAAGTCTCGATGCCGAAAAAGCCTTTGATAGGCTGAGCTGGCCATTCATGATATCACTACTAAATACGTAGGTATGAAAGAAAGGCTTCCTTCAAGCCACTTTCTCTACTTCTCACACCCAGGCCGCAATACATTACCAGATAATCCAACATTTCCAGTTCCAACCGGGAAAAGACAGGGGTGTCCTTTGTCCCCCTCTCTACGCTATTTATTGACCTATTTGCATGTCATATCAGACGAACCCTGACATATCAGGGCTTCAAATAAAAAAATCACCTTACTTATCTCCTATCGCAGATGAGTGTACTCTTCACGATCACCCCCCCAAACCCACTTATATCCCTGCCAAAACCTCACAAGGAAATAGACACTACAGCACAACTATACGGATACAAACTTAAACCAAACAAAACGAAGAATTACCCAGTGACATACCACCAACAACCTAAAAATGACAGAACCAATTTCCATTACCTCACTGGACAAACGCGATGCGATTAAATACCTAGGCAATACTATTACCCAAACTTGCACCTCATTATTCACAAACAACTACCTTCACTTCTCAAAGAGAAACAAGGAGGAAAACTACTCAAATCCTGGAAAGCTCTACCTATCTCTGGTTAGGTAAATTACAGACTATCAAAATAGTCAATACTGCCGAAATGCTCTATTCTATGCGAAAACCACATACCAGTCCTAATCCCTCGCAAATTCTTACTGTGCTCACAAAAAAGATATTTGTAGATTTTATATGGGGGAATTAAAAACAATCTAGAATTTCAAAACAAAACAATCAAGACAAGCAAATCTCAAGAGGTTAGGCGGTCCCTAATATCCTAAATACTTATTAGGCCATCAATACGGACACACATTACACTGGCTTCCATACTATCCCACAAAACACGCGGCCCAACTGGAACCAGGAATGGTCCACCCATAACTTAGGACCCTGCTACTACAACACAATTAAAAATCCAAGCAAAAGAAAAAACACACCTACCCACTTTGGAAAAAACCCTGCAGACAACAATCAGATTTTGGCAACAATAACAAAATACAACCAAAATTACTCTTCCCCATCACACTCACACCGCTGGTAGGGCAACCATGACCTTGAGATAGCCTTCTCCAAACAATTTATTAAAAACATGGACAGCTTGGGCAACAATAATAACTGACCTGGTGGCCCGATTTACACATAAGTTGAAAGGACTTTTTCCACTCTACAACCCCCAAAAGAAACTCCCAACAACAGTTAGTATTCCCTTACTTACAAATCAGACCACTATGTACCTCACTATCCCCAACCTATCCTTCCCCTAAGATCACATTTGAGAGGATAGTGGGCCGACCGAACCACTTACAAAAGGATTAAATATCTAAACTATACAGCCTCCTGAAACAACTACCACAAGAAATCACATCAAAAGCCAATAAGTATAGTCTTCACTGGGAGGAAACAGTAACTATAAAACGAAAAATCACATAAAGAGAACTGGTACAATATCGGGAAGCGGCGGCACAAATCTTCCGTCTGCACCACTTACAAGGAAAACGCCTATAAGTGATGCGGGAATGGTACTACACCCCAGAGAAAAACTCCAGTAAAATATGGCCCGATTCCCCAGGACAGGTTGCTGGAGGGGTGTGGGTGACAAGGGCACTCAATTATACACATATATGGGAGTGCTCGGTTATAAAGGGATCTGGTTACACGCGGTTCAAACTAATCCACTCTATGTTCTCATAATGACCCACCCATGGACCTATTCACGGGATCCTGGGATCTTTTTACCATCAAAGGCTTGGGGAAAACTACAAAGAAATTATGCCCAGCCATATTCAAGGGGCAGGTCAGACGTAATCACAAGGGACACCTGGAAACAGACAAACTTCCCACCGAAACAAACCTCTACAATCATTTGTGAGACCAGAAGTATGGAAAAACTGACAGCCATGTTATGAGTAATATGGATAAATTTGTCAAAATATGGACCCCGTGGGATCTATTAATGAATGGGCTTGAGGCGGGCGGTGGTTTCGCCCTCGGGACCCAACGGGGAGACAAACACCCTAAATCCCCCACCTGAGATAAACCGAACATACAAACCAATAAACCTAACGGCTAGTTTTAGGTTATCATGTTAGATGGGAATATTCTACGTGATTATATAGATGTATAAATATTTCCTCTTCTTGAAAATCGAAAACCAATCTGACAACAAATAAATGTAAGGAAGACCATGTTAACCAAAAATGTTTAAAATGTCAACGCCCATCTTATCAATACTGTATCATTTCTCTGTTATAAATACAGGACTGAAAAAATTTAAAAAAATAAAGTTATTAAAAACCAAAAAAAAGGGAAACATGAACAAAATGACTTGCATTTATCCCTTTTCTATATTGTACTTGCTGTCGAGAAATTGATCACTTTTTGGCTCGTCGCTCCGCTCACTAGATCTCCTCATATACTGTTCGTCACTCTGAGTTAGTATGATATCCATCTCCTTAAGTATCCACCCACTCCCCAATCTCAGTCACAGCTAGAGCGTGTGGAGATGTGCAGTGGAGATGAGTGTGCCCCACTACAACCCAATAGCATTCCACCAGTGATTTTGTGTAGTGAAAGTTAAAAACTGCTTTGCAATAGGAAGGTACGCAGCCACTGGAGCTCTAATCACTGCTTGAACTCAAGTTAATCATTTCTTTTATGCTGTAGGAATTTGAAGGTCTGTGTGGTAAAGCTAGGTACACACCTAGCGATTTTTCCCCTGACCGAAACTTCGATATTCGACCGGTCGGCAGGAGGAAGGACTTTCGGTTGCGGCCAAAAGCAGATAATTGTCAGTGCTGATCCGACCGATACACTTGAATACTTGTCGATTGGACCGAAAATCTCATCGTGTTGGTACCCAGCTAAGTAATACAAAACCACACTGGACGACTCACACAGTTACACCAACATCGGCAGACTCACACACACCAACACTCTGCAGTCCCTAACAGTTACACAAACAAACTGACAGACTCCCGTTGATACAATACACTGACACACTCACACCGTTACACCACACATTGACAGACTTGCCAGTTATACCAACACAGTCCAGACTCGTTATTCAAATAACGCTGACACTCAGACTGACACCAAAAACACTGACAGTCTCTCACAGTTGCACCCAATACACTAACAGACTCACAGTTACAAAAGACCACTATGACAGACTACAGTTACACCAACACATTGACAGACTCACACAGTTACACAAACACACTGTCAGACTCGCACAGTTAAGCTGGCTCACACACTGATGACCACCCACGTCAGTTCAGAGGTTCGGTTCAGTACGGTCCACCCGAATATATGATGGCGATTTGTAGGTTAGATGAACGATCTACTGACCGTTCGTTCAAAATGGGGAAGGAACGATCGAACAGGTGGAAAAATACAACGATCAGTGCGCCGCCTGACTGTCTTGGGCTGATTTTGCGCACGACCAGAAGTACCTACACTCCTGGCCGACCGATCGAAAAGCCTCAAAAACTGTTGGTAGGAGGAAAGATTGTACAGTGTGTACTAGCTTAACACAAACAAACGTCAGACTCACAGTTACACCAAACACTGGACAGGACTCATCACAGTTACCACAAACCACACCGACAGACGGACTTAGTTACACAAACACACTGAGATCATTACCTACCCAATGTTTGGAAAATCCTAAGAGAGACCAAAATGCATTCAAAAGCGAAGCGCGCCGGCGGAAACATGGGGCATGGTCAATATGGGGGGGTGGTCAAGTATATTACAATTATAGCAAAAGATGTTTTTAGTATCAACGTTTGATGATGTTAAAAATGTGGTTGCTTTTAAATGTGTTTTTGTCAAAGTAATAATTTGAGCTGGGTTAAAAAATTTCTTTTATTACAAATAAAACTTACAAAAAACATCAAAATACGAGGGTTTTTTTGTTATAATAAAAACTCACATTTTAACAGGGTCCATAGGGACATGAAAAAAACAAACACTTTAGTTGATTATGCTAACCTTCTGCCCAAAATCATACAATAGTGACATCATAAGTAGAGTGATAGGTAGAAAGCTGCACATAGGACTACATTGTACAGTTAAATACCAAATGTTATAGGCCTACATGGAGATCTTAGTTCTTCAAAAAGAACTAAAGCGTTTGCGCTCACGTTTTTTCATATCATTGAAAACGCACGTTTTGGGTGCGTTGCGATTTAAAATGCAGAATGCAAATCGCAAACGCACCCGAAAACAGTGGTTTTCAATTAACAGTGCAATGAAATTCATGTGTTTGACGTTGCAGTTGACGGGATGCCAGGTACCAAAAGTGCAGGTTTAGAGTAAATAAGAAAAAAACAAACAATAAAAGGGCAAAACATTACTATAAATATTAAATAGATTAAATTTTAAGCAAAGTTACTTGACTAATAAGTTCAAAGACAGAACAATGTCATCATCCTCACTATTGGAGCACAGTTTTTTGTTTTTCCCCACTAGAGTCTGTTGGTTTCTTGGTCTCAGTTACTGGGCTTATTGCTCCTTTTGATGGCACAGAGGGGCAAGTTTCTTTGTGGAAGCCCCTGTGTTAACTGTTGTTTCAGAGAAAGGTGTGAGATGGTTTGAGGTAGCAGATTGTTCAGCTTCTAGGTTTAGAAGGTTACCATTGTTTGTGTGTGACTTGGTCCAGATGAGTATTCAGAAGAAACCAATAGTAGATGCCGGAGTCTATGCTGCATGTCTGTCTTACTATTTTTAAGCAACAAAGTGCTGACTTTGACTTTATTAAGTAGCTGTGTGGAGGCTGGCCATTCATGACATTTTGAATGACAAAAAATATTTATTGGGTTGCCAGTACTGCTCAACAGTCCAGTTGTTTCAATAAGTTTATTGTAATAAAAATTGTGCTAATTTGCCCCAAACCAATCCAGATTGCTTCAATGTTAAATAACATATGATGGTTGGGGCAAAATTCGCACACTTTTAAAGGGAAAACTGTGGTCCAAAAAAAAAAGGTAAAAATTGATAGGAAAATGATCTCCTGAGAGAATTTTTACAATGTAATGTCATTGTTATTTTGCATCGTTTTGAAGATATTACATTTTTGTGGTGGATAGTGCCGCAACAGCAATCACAGGCCCCGAACTTTCCTGCTATGAAACATGTCGAGTGGATGACCAGTCAATCTGGCCCTCTATTTCTGCAAGCCCCCCGGCCCCTCCCAACTCCATGGACTATATGCCCCTCCATTTGCAGGCCCCCTTGGCCTTCCCCATCCCTTACAGCCCATGTGGCCCCACTTGCGGGCGAATTAGCCCTGCCCACTCGGGTTTGGGGTGCATGGACAGCCCATTTCGTGTTTTGGGCAACTCAGGCCCACCCCTCTACAGAAAAAGTGTGAAACAGCCTTTTCAGGCCGAGTGAGAACTTTGCCCTGAAAAGGTTGTTTCACACACTGAGGGAGTCCCGAGGCTGTTCTCGCCCGGCGTAACCATCAATTTCTGGTCAGTAATTTTTTTTATATCTTGGGCTATGGAGCAGGTACCAGAGGTGGTTGATGGACTCGAATTATTAAGGTAGATGGAAAATGGCACTTTCATGTAAACTCAACTTGTTTGGAGACCCACAGGTCCCCTTTAACAATAAGAACTTTTATGAATCTTACGTGGTGTGTTTTATCGGACGTGGAACGTCTTGGTAAATGCTAGCAGTTGAAGTGGGCGGTGTTTGGCTTGGGGTTTACTGGATATTGTCCCAGCGAGCTCGTTGGTCTGTTATGATTTTTTATGATACAAATAACCTTTTACAGGATGGATTCTATGGATGGTATAGAGTAGAATGAATTTAGCTAGTTTGCAAAGAGTTGCAAAATCTACTCGTGACCTGTCCAGGGTTTTTCCTCTGAGAGTTGTGCCAGAAATAATTCAATTCTAACTCCCTCAGTAGAAGGGATATCACATGTTGATACATTTTAAACTCACAAAATAGTCGGTCCATCTCTTTAGCCTTAACAACATCGCGGAATCTAGGAAATAACAGTCTGTAGATTACCAATGTAAGCTGACAGGGCGGGGAATCTGGGGTTGAGAAAAAACATTTGAAAGCATGGATCATTTACAGGGCATGGTTTTTTTCATATAATCCAATGCTCTCTACAGTAACATGAAACAATTACAAAATATTGTGGGCTCAATTATTAAAAGTAACTAAATACGACATTAAAGCCACAGTGTTAACATGAAAAACAATAACGCACACACACACACATTATATATGATATCTAGATATATATATATAATTAATAATATATAGATAAATTAATATTATACATTTCAAACCATATGGAGATATCCATTATCTTAGACCCACAATGATACTATTGGTTTTTTCCCTTACTCATCGTCAAAGAATATATATGGATGTCTACAGTAAAAGTCAATTGTTTCAGAAAAAACTTTTGTATATGCAAGAGTGTCCTATTATTCTCTCTCCTGGCACAGTTCCTGGTCTCAAAAGGCCTAGGGATCAGATGGAGGAGCTGTAGTGGACTTTTAATGGTAGTCTAATCCACATTACCTTCTATCTCGGCAATGCTCTTGCTGTATGAACCTCACCAGCAAAATCTTTGTAAAAGGGTCACCATCGCTGGGTGCAATAAGTGGGCCCATTGGTGCCTCTGTTTGCAGGAGGACATTGAATACATAAAGACTGGCAGGACTCAATGTAAAAAAGAAGCGATATAATTAGTTACTGCGTATCTTTCTCTCTGGCACCTTTCTCTATATCGGTAGCCCCAGTTGCTAAAAAAATAGGACTGTAAGATTATCCCATGAAATAGGTTTTTAAATGCTTTTCAAGAGAAAGCCCTTGGTCTAATGCTTAATATATTTTCTTACTCCGGGTATCTACAAAAGGACAGCATTCATGGGAGTGTGGCCCACTCTTTTTACAATTTTTTGAAAAGAATAAACTAAGTATAGTTAGGTCTGCCACATTATTAGAAAGATTGTAAAGCAGCATTGCTTCAGCAATCACGTGCACCCAAATGGCAAGGAAAACCTCCAGCACTAAAAAAAACTAGTACAATCTACCAATACCAAATCTTTTTGCCTCCATGTTTGCGCTTGAACTTATCCGAGATATACATGTTGTGTTTGACCTTGATATTTGCAGCATACTCGCCGAGTATGTGGCACACAAATCAAAAAGCTCATGTTGCATTATTAGATGCTCAAGACACCATATTCTAAGAACTCTGTGACATAAGTCCTGAGGATATATGTTGAATGTCACCAGGACAGGAAACTATTTTAAAACTCAATCTGGGATTGCATTAGCAAGATGCAAAACGTTTTTGCCTTCAATAACAGCCTGCATTACTCAGAGCTCGGGAGCATACGCACTCGAATTATGTGTGTGTTTTTGTTAGCCAGCACATCCATATTCTCTGCTCATTTTGAATCTGGAACGTCTTCTTAGGCAGTGGGTAACATGAGGAAAAGAGAGATATTATGCAAAAAATCCAGTATAACGTAATACTTCGCTTAGTGACTTTTTCAGTATTTGTGAATCTGGAAAAATACTAAAAGGAGGAAACATGGTGGAGTCTGTGTGGTGCACTCAAGAAGTCAGTCTGTGGTAATGCCTGGTGACACATTATAGCACCATGAGTAACCATGAAGTAAACTCACAAAATGCATAAAAATGCCTCGGCCTTGACTTGAGCATTAAAGTGGATGTGTTACTCTATGCTTCTCCTTAATTGGGCAACATTCTTCTGTTTCCGTTTCTTAGGTGTTTCCCTGGTTTATCTGCCGAATCGGACACTTTTAGAGTGAGATATAAGTGAAAGATATCATTTTGGAAAAAGACGAATCACAAAAACAATACCATTTTAATCATAGTTTGTTAAATTTAAAGGGCAAGTTTACTCCTTAAGTACAAACATATTATGGCAAACCCTCTACATCCCCATAACGACAACTATTACCTTCCCTGAATCCCTGAAGACAGCCAATCTCCCAGACTCATAGTCTCTAACAATTACCACTGGACTAACTGTTACAGTCCCCCACCTTGTGGTCTAAGAGAATTCTAAAAATGGTGGTTGACAACCAATTGGGAGGAATAGCAGTTTTGAAGATCTTAGGGGACTGTTTATATATAAATAGTTGTACTGGGGGTGTGAACATGTATGAACTGGAACAGGAAAAAAATCAACCCCAACAAAATAAAATACAGTAGAAGGTTAAACGGGTTATGTTACTCACTAAACAAAGATCTTGTGGTCTGAAACCTCCCATCAACCTCAACCTTGCAAGGTTCATTGATTCAATCCGGCAGCATAAATATACTTACGAGGCCCTAGTTCCCAAGCCTTTCTTCTGCTTGTCTTCCATTGCCTCGTTTCCAGGCATGGATTGCAGCAGAAGTAGAGCTCGACCAGAAGCCGCAAAGTATCCCTTGTATAATGCCAGCATTATTACCTAAAACTTGCTTGGCTGTATCTTGCATCTTTTGCGGTCCATCGGCAACAAGCACAAGAGCTCAGGTTCTCATTGGCAGAGGGACTTCAGTACTTCACAGTTAATAATGTACCATACTGTAAAATTATTTAAGAAATTATGTCACTGAGGAGTTGTGTCCATATAAAGGTCAAGGACACAGGGTAGGTTAGACAGCAGGGCCGGGTTTCACCACTAGGACCACTAGGCCGCGGGCCGTCGGGCGGCCACAACCACCAGGGGCGGCCAAAATAAAACAAATTTTGTTTTGTTGCAAGTTAGGCCTTATTACATCACCATATTAAATGTCACAACGCACATATTTTGGACAACAACAGAGCCTACCGGTCTCTGTTAAATGGTGCAGCGATTGTGATTGTTGGCATGGGCAGCAGGGTCCCTCTTAGATACCACTCAATGTATTATAAGGATAAAGTGTCCCCTACTGTAAATTATAAGGATATTATAAGTACAAGTAGAGTTTTTATCCACTATAAAGGTAAAGTAGCTTATGAAGGTCTCTGAAACACGTCAAATACCCAAATAATGATAGTATCATTTATTCCTCACTAAGAAAATAAAGGCATAGAACCTACCCACCATTATTGAGATTTCCAGTTGCCACAAACGACCAGTATGGTTACCCCCCCCCCAAACCTAAGCTGCAGGTTGTAACTGATAACCCTCCCCACACCCCTTCACTGAAATCCAGATTACCAACACAAAAACCCAGTCTGCATATGTAAAGTTTATTGAGTGGCTCAGCTCCAGATATAAAAGTTCCTCCACCTAAAAACCCCACACCTCCACCTCTAGCCAAGGCCCTTTGAATGGGATGGGGTTAGTGTGAACATTTTTAAGGTTTAGATTATGGTTTGCATGCATAGCCATAATGTATAGTTAAACATTATAATATATATATAATATTATATATATATTATATTAATATAATTAATATAACAAATGAAGTTTTGACTGCCTAGCAGATGATCCATTATTAAGGTTTTTATAAAACCAGCTCATATCTGTAATAACCTAGGGATGTGTAATGCACCGACGCCGGGGGCATTGTGGTCGAGCCCGGGTGTCACAATGTGCATGCGGCGGGGGGGGGTGGTGGGGTTTGCACAGATCATGGAGTATATACATACCACTGTAACATCGGTCTTCATTGAGTTCTGTACTTCTATGGTACAAGCACAGCAACAATTACAGAAATCTTAAAGGGTTTCATGGTCCATTCAACCAAAATCGCCAATTTTTTTTTTCCAGTATAAAGTAAGTAGTTACCATCCAGAAGCTTTTGTAGCCTTTCTTTTGAAATAATCCAATTCCCTACCTTTGCAGGGCAGCTCCAGAAGTTCCACTCCGTTTTTAGGGGGTGGGCCTTAGCCGTGCAGATGAGGGAAGGTGAGCTGATTATAAATGAGGCTGATGTACCATGAGTTGGCCCCCCACTTGACCCTTGCGTGTGTGTTATGTAAACAAAACCTCTCCGCATGTCAGAATCTGTCGTAAAACAGGACGTTGATGGCAGAAGAGACAAAGGAGGAGAGGTCATACATAAAGTGTGCATGCTACTTTAGTATCTTTATGTGGCGTGGGGGATGGGAAGCAGGAGAGTGACTTTCTAATAAAAAATAAATATAACATGTTGATGTGATGCTTTCTTTGTGTGTGGAGTGTGTTGTGTTGTTTGCCTATGTGTGCTTTGAATTGCATGAGTGTGTGTTGATTTTTTTATTGTTAATATTTAGCATGCATTTCTTTTGCCTGTCGCATGTATGGGTGAATTATTTTTAGATTTTGTGTGATTTTTATAAATAAGTGTGTGTGTATATCTTTAAAATAGATGTATATAATGATTTATAAACGACATAAAGATATAACAACATATTATATAATATAATATAATATTTATTAATTAGGCTATCATATATATATATGTACAGTATATAATAATAAAATAATATATACACACACACTCTATTTATATAACATCTGTATATATAGATCTATTAATTAGGGCATACTATATATAAACACACATATATTTTAAAGTAAATATGTATATATATATATACACACACATACTTGTATAAATAAATTATTATATAGATCAACAAAATATTATATATAATATATTATATAGATTATAGATATATATACACACACACACACCACACACACAGTTTTATTATATAACTATATACACACACCATTAATAAATATATATAATACACACACACACCACAACACACTATTATGTATATAAAATAATATATATTAAAAAAAAAAGTGGCAAAACAAACAAACCAGAGACCACAAACATTCCCACATAATACCCAACCATTCCTACCAAAAACAACTAAACAACAGGTATAAGTACTCAAAAAACATAATACAAAACTTCCATGCCCACAGACACAGCAGATTGCATGTAACAATAATATAATCATGTAACATTTATGTATATTGACTGTCCAACAAGCAAAAACTATAAACCATGTGTTAAAAACAACAGCCAAAAAAGCAGTCAATAGAATGTCTGTTCGTAAGCAAAATATTTTTATTACTTGGGAGGGAGGAAACAGCACTAATAATCATTAGTAGACGGCTCCCTTGCTCTCCCGGCTGTTTTTGTTGCCATGGGAATGAATATTTACTTGGGAGGAAACAGCCCAATTAAATCATTAGTACGTCGGGCTCCCTTGCACTCGTGGCTGTTTTTGTTGCCATGGGAACGAAACGATACGTTCCCATTGGCTCTCTCAGCCGGAGCAGGGTCAAGGAGCTGCTTTGAAGGATCTGCGCATGAGTGGGATAAAGCGCGCGCGGACTGTTCGATACAGGGAAGGCAATGACATGCATAATTAATGTGGTGAGCGGATCTGCGGGGCTTAGATCGAGGAAACAGGGACACATAGAGGAAAAAGGTACATGTTTATTTCAAGCTGCTCTTTCACTTTACCCCATATCAGTTTTTGTAAGTGGAGTACCCTTTAACCCTTTCACTGCCAGGAGAATTTCATTTTTTTTTTTTTTTTTTGCGTTAACTGCCAGAAGAATTTTCAGATTTTGCCCTTAATCGCTGTTTAGACTAATTTACAGTAGGAAACCTTGCAGTAAATCAGGAATATTATACATTGTTTTTTCAGCACAAAGGTCTTTAACATGGTAACAAAATTTTGTAACTTTCTGGAAATTTTACTGGAATTATGGGTAAAATATGTAAAAAAATGAAAAAATTTGCAAATTTTCATGATTTTCCCATTTTTACTTAGTTATTTAAGGGTTACACACAAAAATCTTATGTTTCTAAAGCTCTGATACTCCCGAGTACAACGATACAGATATAGATGTAGGACCCCACTTTTCCTGTACAGGATACCCCCCCAAACTAAAACTGCACCTTCTAGAATATTACACCAAATTAAAATGTATAACCACTCTGACAGTTAACTGATAGAATATCTACCAATTAACTAAAATATCCCCACAAGTGAGATATTTTTAGAAAAAATACACACCACAAGATTTTATGAGTGAGGTTAGTTTCGATCAAAATGCAGATACCTGGACGCAGCTCTTCGTCCAATTGTAAGTTATTTCTCACATTTTCTTTTTTCCTCAACTGTAAATCAGAGACAAAATCAAATGCGAATTTCAGCTAAACTGTGGAGGAAAGTTTCAAACGCATCTCAAATATGAAAGCCTACCCCTCCCGAATAAAACGGATGCCACATTCATGGGTGTACCCAGAGACATGGCTACCAACTAACCCAGAGCGTGACCAGTGCCAAATGTCCGTAGCAGCAAAAAAAAATTAGCCAGTTTTTGTATTTGAACAGTCTGCAGTTTTTCCACAAAACACCCCCCCAACTCAGAAATACCCCCACATATATTCCTGAAATCTACACACCTTCAGCTATGTAACGCGTAGTTTGTTTATTCATACCATCAATGGTGTGGGCGCAGTTCTTCGTATGAAGTTCGCATTTGTCTGAAAAAATGAATAAAAAACAACTTCAAAAGGTAGAAATCATGCCAAAACCTCATGGAATGTAAAGTAAAGTCTAAATATCAATCTCCCAAATGTCCTGATCAAATGGTATGGCATATGTGTGGTTACACACGTGGACGTGGAAGCCAAAAGCCACAAAGTGAAACAATGCACAATGGCTCAGAAACAGCAAAAAATATCAGCCAAATCTGAATTGAACAGTCTGCAATTTTTTCCCACAAAAAACACCCACAAACCATATATTTCTCAAATCCACACATCTTTATCTACGAAATCCTGTAGTTTGTTCATTCGTACCATCAATGGTGTGGGGGCAGTTCTTCGTAGAAGTTCACAATTTTAGCAGATTTTCTAAATAAAATAAAAAAAAAACACTCTCAAAGGTAGAAATCATGCCAAATCCCAAGTAATGTAAAAAAAGTTACCAAATATCAATCTCCCAAATGTCCTGAATCAAACAATATGTCCTATGTATGGGTACACATGCAAATGTGGAATCAACTAGCCACAAAGTGAGCCAATGAACAATGGCCCAATTACAGCAACTTCACATTTGTCAGACTAAACAACCCCTCTATATTAGAAATACCCCCCCAAACTATATATTCTTGGAATTACACACCTTCAGCTACACAATGGTGTGATTCCTTATGGCATACCACCAATGGTTGGGCGCAGTTTCATGTAAAATTTCGCTTTTTTACCAGATTTTCAGGAAAAATTTATAAAAATGCAATTCAAAGTTAAAAATCATGGCAAATTTCCATGTCATGTAAAAAAAACTTGTCAATTATCAATCTTCCAAATGCCCTGAATCAAACGGTATGCCATATGCGTGGATGTACACAGGGAAGGCCACCAACTAGCTCAATGGGACACATGCACAGGGTAATTACAAAGAAAAAAACAAAGTGCTCTGTAATTTCAAACAGCCCCAAAACTTGGAAATGCCCCCACAAATAAAACCCCCAACTAAATATCAATCTCCCACATGTTCTGAATCAAACGGTTTGCCCTATGTGTGGATGCACACAGAGACATGGCCACCAACTAGCTCAAAGGGACGCATGCACAAATACAATTACAAGAAAAAATACAAAGTGCTCTGTAATTTGAACAGCCTACACTTTTTCAGGAAACATCCAGAAACATGGAAATTCCCCCACAAACTATATATTTTTGATCTTTCAGCTACGTTACGAGCCATGCTTTCATACATAATGAAGAATTCCAGACCCAGTGATCCAAAGAACTCGTGTGTTTTAGGAGGTTTTTGATGAAAAATAAAATAAGATGATTCAAGGATTGAAATCCTACCTAAACCCTTTTGACAAGGAAAAAACCACTAAATGTCAATCTCCACATATCCTGCATCAAACGGTATGCCATATGTGTGGGTGCACACAGACCTGGCCACCAACTAGTCAAATGGGACACATGCACAATTGTAATTACAAGAAAAATTCAAAGTTGTCTGTAATTTCAAACAGCCCCAAAACTTGGAAATGCCCCCCACAAAAAACCCCCCCCTAAAATATCACTCTCCCACATGTTCTGAATCAAACAGTTATGCCATATGCGTGGATGTACACAGAGACGTGGCCACCCAACTAGCTCAAATGGGACGCATGCACAAATGCAATTACAAGAAAGAATCAAAGGCTCTGTATTTGAACAGCCTACACTTTTTCTAAGGAAACAGTCTTGAAACATGGAAATTCCCCCCACAAACTATACATTTTTGAATCTACACACCTTCAGCTACGTTACGATGCCATGCTTTCAGGCATACATGAAGAATTCCAGAACCACTGATCCAAAGAGGTCCGTGTTTAGGAGGTTTTGTGAAAAATAAATAAGATGATTCAAGGGTTTGAAATCCTACTCAAACCTGTTGACAAGCAAAAAACCCACTAAATGTCAATCTCCCACATATCCTGCATCAAACGGTATGCCATATGTGTGGGTGCAACAAGAGACGTGGCCACCAACTAGCTCAAATGGGACGCATGCACCAGTCTAATTACAAGAAAAAAATCAGTGTTCTATAATTGAACTGCCTAATCACTTGGAAATACCCCCACACAACATATATTTTTTGGAAGTACACACCTTCGCTACGTGATGGGATCATGCTTTCGTATATACATGAAGAATTCCGGACGTGTTATTCATAGAACTCCGTGCTTTTAAGAGATTTTGTGAAAAAATAAAAAAGAGGACTCAATGGTTTGAAATCCTACCTAAACCCACCCGGCAAGTAAAAAAAAAACCACTAAACGGCAATTTCCCACATGTCCTGAATCAAACGGTATGCCATAAGGGTGGGTGCAAACAGAGACGGGGCCACCAACACTGCTCAAATGGGATCCATGCACAATTGCAATTACAAGAAAAAATAAAAAAAAAGCCACAACCCACCCCCCACACCTATCCCCACTCCCCCTTTTAGTGGTATTTTAGTGAAAAGCAGTTAGTACGGGAGTCCCACAGTTTTTGCACACTTTTACTGATCCTAAAAATTCAATCTGGTCTTTTTTTGGTACCTCTGCAAAATTCCCTACTAAAATAGGCTTAGTTTCCCTGAAATCGAAAAATAATGATCCGCGTTACTTAGCGATATCACCGGGGACATTGGGAAGCTTGGAGAAGACAATTTGCTAATTTATAGTTTTTAGGTAAAAAAAAAAAAAGTATGTGTATCACTTTAAGATTTTATTTGTGTGCATTTCCCATTTTTTTGGGGCTCATTCCCAAAGATGATCATCAAATCATCTTAGGGAATGATACCGAACTTGGAATACGAATACGTTTTCCAATTCGAAATCCGATCGGAAAAATCACTTCCCGGAAATCATTTTCCAGGAAGTGATTTTTCCTTCATAGGCAAAGATCAATAATTTGGTGATCAGAAGTGATCCACAAATTTTGATCTTTGTCCCCATTTTTTTTCTAAGTCTTCGCTAAGTAGCAAAGGCTTAGAAAAAAAATCCTATTTGTGAATGGAACTGAGTTCCATTTCACAAAATGTATAGTAAGGCTGTCAAGCATGACAGCTTGTGCTATACTAGGACTGCAGCATGATCTGGAGATCACACTGCAGTACCTCCACTAGACCACTAGGGAGCAGTCTTATACCACTCTAATGGAAGACCGGTGAAGGAGAAAGTTCTGTGAGTCACCGGGGTCTCCATTCCGTTTGCAAGAGTCCTCCTCACCTCCTCCGTGGGACCGGCTGATGCACCATAAAGGTACCATATCTCTGATCCCCCCCCACTCGGATTTGGACGAAACCGAGGGGGGATCGAGGGGGCTAGGGGGACAGTTGAATGGCCCCCGATCGCCCCTAGCGGGGGGCAATTTTTTTTTTTGGAGGGGGGAAGCCACAGATCGTATATTCATGATCTGTGTCAGTTTGTGCATTCACTGCACAGATCGTGAATATACGATATGTGGCAGGGAAAGGGTTAAAGTAGGTATCTCACTGATGTAAAAACATTTTTTTTTTTTTTTTATTTCTATCTGATAGTACACCTTCCCCCAACCCCCCTCCTACCTTATATCTCAAAAAACTCTCTATTTCTTTGCAGCAGCCAGGGGAAGTTCTGTTCGTTTCTGCTACTGTGCTGGGCAGGCTGTCAGTCAATGTGCATCATCACATGAATATTCATGATTTCTGCCACACCCACTTGGCCCCAGTGATGCCTGATATAAACAAAGCCTTTTACCTGTCTCTGAATGATCTATTCACAGCGATAGTGCAGGGAGAGACAC
Organism: Hymenochirus boettgeri; assembly: GCA_019447015.1. Taxonomy (NCBI): domain Eukaryota; kingdom Metazoa; phylum Chordata; class Amphibia; order Anura; family Pipidae; genus Hymenochirus; species Hymenochirus boettgeri. The sequence goes on from CM033477.1 coordinate 83,001,380, forward strand.
AGAAAAAATAGAAACTTCTAACACACTGCTGTAAGAAGGCTGGGGGGACTGGTGTGTGTTTAAAGTTATTAGGTTTATAAAAATCATGTTGGGGGTGTGAATGATTTATTTCAGAGGGGATGCTGATAGTTTCAGTGCTTGCTAGGAGTGAGACAGAAGATGTATTTTACAGGGGATGCTGGGAGTTTTCACAAGCTGTATTGCAGTGCTTGCTGGGAGTGAGACAGAAGGTCTATTTTACAGGGGATGCTGGGAGTTTCAAAAACTGTATTGCAGTGCTTGCTAGGGTAAGACAGAAGGTTAATTTTGTCCAAAACTTTGATACCCTACCCATAATGTCTGTATAACAGTACATAGTAACATAGTATTGGAGGTTGTATAAAGACCTACGCCCATCTAGTCCAACTTTTATACCCTACCCCTAATATCTGTATAACAGTTACATAGTAACATAGTATTGGAGGTTGTATAAAGACATATGTCTATCTAGTCCAACCTTTATACCCTAACCAATGTCTGTATAACAGTTACATAGTAACATAGTATTGGAGGTTGTATAAAGACATGTACACTAGTCACAACCTTAACCCTACACTAGTAACTGTACTGTCTAAAAGTACATAGTAACATAGTATTGAAGGTCAAATAAAGACATCCATCTAATCAGCGCCCCCTACCATGAAGCAACTTGAAAAAGTTGCTCATGGCGGCACTCCAAATAAAAAAAACCTAATAGGCGGCATTTCCCGGGTCCCCCCCCCTTTATTAGCGCAGCGTAAAACCTTTAGAGCTGCAAGCGCCCATGTTCAAGTCCATGACGGTCTGGACTCTGGATCCCAATCATAGCAGCTGCAAAGTTGCACAGTCGGAAGTTGCACAGTCCGCACATGCACTAATATGATTCTGAACGCAATGCGAGAAGGAAAAAAACCCGCTGGCTGCGATCTGTGGAGAGTGAAAGCCGTGGGAGCTTGTGCACAGCTGCAGTCTGCAGGTCTTGTTGGATCCCGACACAGTGACAGTGAGTGAGTGTCTGCGTGAGTCTGAGAGTGTGTATGTGAGAGAGTGTGTGTGAGTGTCTGTGAATGAGTGAGGAGGTGTGTGTAAGTGTGTGTGTGGTGTCTGAAAGAGTGTGTGTGTGTGTGAGAGAGAGAGAGTGTCTGTGTGAGAGAGAGACGGTGGGTGAGAAAAGGGGCCTGAAGTCTGGGGACGGCCAGAACCAGAAGTTCGGAAGTTGCACAGCACATGCACTAATATGAATCTATCGCCGAACGCGTGAAGGAAAAAAAACTGCAGCGATCTGTGGAGAGTGAGTGTGTGTGTGTGTGTGTGTGTGTGGGAGAGTGTGCGAGAGAAAGAAAGTGTGTGTCTAAGTGTGTGTGTGAAAGAGTGTTTGTGTGAGTGTGTAAGTGTGTGTGTTTGTGTGTGTGTGAGTGTGTTAGAGTGTGCCTGTGAGAGACCCCCCTCATCTATCTCCTCATTACAGCTCCCCCCTCCAAGATATCTCCCCATTACAGCTCCCCACTGCAGATATCTCCCCAATGGCTCTTTACCTTGTAGTCTCCATGGCATGCTGCCCTCCTCCTCCTTCAGACTTCCTGGCTCACTAAGTTATGGTGTGTGTGAGCTCACCAGCCTGGAAGGCAGGAATGCAGCAGCTGCTTTTGATCTCCCCAGAGCCGGATTAAGGTAAAATAGGGCCCTAGACAAATGTTACATTTTGGCCCTCCGTCATTATCTTATTATTCAGCCAGCTATGCCACAAAACCTATGGCCTGTTTCCCCCTATGTGCCGCATTAAAAGCATCCTTTCCTTTCAATCTGCATTTTATTTTTTTTTTACAATTTTATTTATTTACTCCCTTCATTCTGTCAAAACCCACTCACACATTCTTCATAAACTCACACACTAGCTATATACTATCACTCACACACACACATTTACACGAAGCTGAAGTTGGTTTCTTATTCAAAAATTGGTTTGTTATTCAGTTAGTTTCTTATTCGCAGACTGAAGTTGGTTTCTTATTCGGATGAATAAAAAACTGGTGTATTGCAATATAAACCGCTTTGGGCCACTGAAAAATCACGAGACCACACGTACATACCCCTGGGACATAATTCAGTTGAGTCCAGCCGGCCCAAATTGGTTTTGGGCATGCAAGTTGGCACCAAAATCTGCAAAATAGCCATGTTAGCAATTCTACCCATGGGCCTCTACTGTCCCCTACTATATACCCATGGGCCTCTACTGTACCCAACTTCTACCTACTCATGGGCCTCTACTGTTCCCAACTTCTACCTTCCCATGGGCCTCTACTGTCTCTAACTACCTACACATGGGCCTCTACTGTCCCCAACTACCTACCCATAGGCCTCTACTGTCCCCAAATTCTACCTACCCATGGGCCTTTACTTTTCCTTACTACCTACCCATGGGCCTCTACTGTCCCCAACTACCTACCCATAGGCCTCTACTGTCCCCAACTTCTACCAACCCATGGGTCTCTACTGTTCCCTACTACCTACTCATGGGCCTCTACGAAGCTGAAATTGGTTTCTTATTCAGTTAGTTTCTTATTCGCAGACTGAAGTTGGTTTCTTATTCGGATTTGAATAGGAAACTGGTGTATTGCAATAGGTAAACCACTTTGGGCCACACCGCAGACAGACATGTACATACCCCTGGCACATAATTCAGTTGAGTCCAGCCTGGCCCAAATTGGTTTTGGGCATGCAAGTTGGCACCAAAGTACCAAAGTATGTGCCAGGGGTATGTACATGTCTGTCTGCGGTGTTTTTTCAGTGTCCCAAAACAGTTTACATATTGCAATACACCAGTTTCTTATTCAAATGGCTAAAATGGCTATTTTGCAGATTTTGGTGCCAACTTGCATGCCCAAAACCAATTTGGGCCAGGCTGGACTCAACTGAATTATGTGCCAGGGGTATGTACATGTCTGTCTGCGGTTTACCTATTGCAATACACCAGTTTCTTATTCAAATCCGAATAAGAAACCAACTTCAGTCTGCGAATAAGAAACTAACTGAATAAGAAACCAACTTTTTGAATAAGAAACCAACTTCAGCTTCGTTGGGCCTCTACTGTTCCCAACTTCTACCTTCCCATGGGCCTCTACTGCGTCATTTACGTCACACCGTGGGCAGGGCGAGGTGGGAGGAGGCGGGGTTGTGGGCGTGACATGGGCGGATTGGGGAGTGGTGCGCGAAAAGGGGGCATGACGGGGAGGAGGTTTAGGGCTCCTTTTGCGGGAGACCAACCCAATTCGTGGGAGACTCCCGGAAGATCCGGGAGGGGTGGGATATCTGCTACCACCTACCCATGGGCTCCTACTGTTCCCAACTTCTACCTACCCATGGGCCTCTACTGTCTCCAACTTCTACCTACCCATGGGCCTCTACTGTCTCCAACTTCTACCTACCCATGGGCCTCTACTGTCTCCAACTTCTACCTACCTATGGGCCTCTACTGTCTCCAACTTCTACCTACCTATGGGCCTCTACTGTCTGCACTATGCCGTTGTACAATGATTGGGAGTTTTAAATGTCAATCTGGAGGTCCACATACCTGCTGTAGTTCTAGCTGAACCTCATCAAGTGGTAAATTATTCTTATCACTAGAATCTTCCACATCCCATAGATCATTATGGCCAGAAGGATTTACACAGACCAATGAAATCACATGTCATCTGTTCCCATGCAGACACTTGCTCTGGTCTCATGCATTGGTGCAGGTGCAGATAGAAGTTTGTTACTTTGTTCTATGGGAGATTGTTACTTTAATGTCTCTGACCTCTGCTAGTAAAACCAAGGTCAGAACTTTAACCTACCCAGGCACTACAAGTGTTAAAGTTGTATGTAGCTGTCTGTATTCCTACCCACAATGCCATCCTGTATAACATTCTAACTACATTACCCAGTGATCTCTGTAATACCTACCTGGGCACTACAAGAGTTAAAGTTGTACATAGCTGTCTGTATTCCTACCCACAATGCCATCCTGTATAACATTCTAACTACATTACCCAGTGATCTCTGTAATACCCACAATGCCATCCTGTATAACATTCTAACTACATTACCCAGTGATCTCTGTAATACCTACCTGGGCACTACAAGTGTTAAAGTTGTATGTAGCTGTCTGTATTCCTACCCACAATGCTATCCTGTATAACATTCTAACTACATTACCCAGTGACCTCTGTAATACCCACAATGCCATCCTGTATAACATTCTATGTATATTAGATCTGTTAATAACTCAATATTTACCCAATAAAACACAGTAAGAGTCTGGGAGCTTTTCCCTGTAGATCTATTTGCCCTTTATCTGCCATAGTGTGATTTAGTGTAAGGTGCTACACACACTGCACATTGTGTTGGATTGATACCATAGTGTGATTTAGTGTAAGGTGCTACACACACACACACACACACACACACTCACTCTCCACAGATCGCTGCAGTTTTTTTTCCTTCACGCGTTGCGGCGATCAGATTCATATTAGTGCATGTGCTGTGCAACTTCCGAACTTCTGGTTCTGGCCGTCCCCAGACTTCAGGCCCCTTTTCTCACACACAGTCTCTCTCTCACACAGACACTCTCTCTCTCTCACACACACACACACACTCTTTCAGACACACACACACTCACTTACACACACTCTCACTCATTCACAGACACTCACACACACTCTCTCACATACACACTCTCAGACTCACGCAGACACTCACTCACTGTCACTGTGTCAGGGATCCAGACAAGACCTGCAGACTGCAGCTGTGCACAAGCTCCCACGGCTTTCACTCTCCACAGATCGCAGCCAGCGGGTTTTTTTCCTTCTCGCATTGCGTTCAGAATCATATTAGTGCATGTGCGGACTGTGCAACTTCCGACTGTGCAACTTTGCAGCTGCTATGATTGGGATCCGAGAGTCCAGACCGTCATGGACTTGAACATGGGCGCTTGCAGCTCTAAAGGTTTTACGCTGCGCTAATAAAAGGGGGGGGGGGACCCGGGGAAATGCCGCCTATTAGGTTTTTTTTATTTGGAGTGCCGCCATGAGCAACTTTTTCAAGTTGCTTCATGGTAGGAGGGGCGCTGATTAGATGGATGTCTTTATTTGACCTTCAATACTATGTTACTATGTAACTGTTTGGATGTCTTTATTTGACCTTCAATACTATGTTACTATGTAACTGTTGTACATCTAGTCCAACCTTTATACCCTACCCATAATGTCTGTATAACAGTTACATAGTAACATAGTATTGGAGGTTGTATAAAGACATGTACATCTAGTCCAACCTTTATACCCTACCCATAATGTCTGTCTATGTCTTTATACAACCTCCAATACTATGTCTAGGTAACGTAGACAGACATTATGGGTAGGGTATAAAGGTTGGACTAGATAGACATATGTCTTTATACAACTCTCCAATACTATGTTACTATGTAACTGTTATACAGATATTATGGGTAGGGTATAAAAGTTGGACTAGATGGGCGTAGGTCTTTATACAACCTCCAATACTATGTTACTATGTAACTGTTATACAGACATTATGGGTAGGGTATCAAAGTTTTGGACAAAAATTAACCTTCTGTCTTACCCTAGCAAGCACTGCAATACAGTTTTTGAAACTCCCAGCATCCCCTGTAAAATAGACCTTCTGTCTCACTCCCAGCAAGCACTGCAATACAGCTTGTGAAACTCCCAGCATCCCCTGTAAAATACATCTTCTGTCTCACTCCTAGCAAGCACTGAAACTATCAGCATCCCCTCTGAAATAAATCATTCACACCCCCAACATGATTTTTATAAACCTAATAACTTTTAAACACACCAGTCCCCCCAGCCTTCTTACAGCAGTGTGTTAGAAGTTTCTATTTTTTCTGTGTCTCTCCCTGCACTATCAGCTGTGAATAGATCATTCAGAGACAGGTAGAAAGGCTTTGTTTATATCAGGCATCACTGGGGCCAAGTGGGTGTGGCAGAAATCATGAATATTCATGTGATGATGCACATTGACTGACAGCCTGCCCAGCACAGTAGCAGAAACGAACAGAACTTCCCCTGGCTGCTGCAAAGAAATAGAGGAGTTTTTTGAGATAATAAAGGTAGGAGGGGGGTTGGGGGAAGGTGTACTATCAGATAGAAATAAAAAAAAAAAAAAAAAATGTTTTTACATCAGTGGAGATACCCTTTAACCCTTTCCCTGCCACATATCGTATATTCACGATCTGTGCAGTGAATGCACAAACTGACACAGATCATGAATATACGATCTGTGGCTTCCCCCCTCCAAAAAAAAATTGCCCCCCGCTAGGGGCGATCGGGGGGCAGCATTCAACTGTCCCCCTAGCCCCCTCGATCCCCCCTCGGTTTCGTCCAAATCCGAGTGGGGGGGGGATCAGGAGATATGGTACCTTTATGGTGCATCAGCCGGTCCCACGAGGAGGAGGTGAGGAGGAGCTCTTGCAAAACGGAAATGGAGACCCCGGTGACTCACAGAACTTTCTCCTTCACCGGGGTCTTCCATTAGAGTGGTATAAGACTGCTCCCTAGTGGTCTAGTGGAGGTACTGCAGTGTGATCTCCAGATCATGCTGCAGTACCTAGTATAGCACAAGCTGTCATGCTTGACAGCCTTACTATACATTTTGTGAATGGAACTCAAAGTTCCATTCACAAATAGGATTTTTTCTAAGTCTTTGCTACTTAGCGAAGACTTAGAAAAAAAATGGGGACAAAGATCAAAATTTGGTGATCACTTCTGATCACCAAATTATTGATCTTTGCCTATGAATGAAAAATCACTTCCTGGAAAATGATTTCCGGGAAGTGATTTTTCCGATCGGATTTCGAATTGGAAAACGTATTCGTATTCCAAGTTCGGTATCATTCCCTAAGATGATTTGATGATCATCTTTGGGAATGAGCCCCAAAAAAATGGGGAAATGCACACAAAATAAAATCTTAAAAAGTTACACATATACCTTTTTTTTTTTTACCTAAAAACTATAAATTAGCAAAAAAATTGTCTTCTCCAAGCTTCCCAATGTCCCCGGTGATATCGCTAAAGTAAACGCGGATCATTATTTGTTCGATTTCAAGGGAAACTAAGCCTATTTTAGTAGGGAATTTTGCAGAGGTACCAAAAAAAGACCAGATTGAATTTTTAGGATCAGTAAAAGTGTGCAAAAACTTGTGGGACTCTCCGTACTAACTGCTTTTCACTAAAATACCACTAAAAGGGGGAGTGGGGATAGGTGTGGGGGGTGGGTTGTGGCTTTTTTTTATTTTTTCTTGTAATTGCAATTGTGCATGGATCCCATTTGAGCTAGTTGGTGGCCCCGTCTCTGTTTGCACCCACCCTTATGGCATACCGTTTGATTCAGGACATGTGGGAAATTGCCGTTTAGTGGGTTTTTTACTTGCCGGGTGGGTTTAGGTAGGATTTCAACCATTGAGTCCTCTTATTTTATTTTTTCACAAAATCTCTTAAAAGCACGGAGTTCTATGAATAACAGCGTCCGGAATTCTTCATGTATATACGAAAGCATGATACCATCACGTAGCTGAAGGTGTGTAGCTTCCAAAAATATATAGTTTGTGGGGGGTATTTCCAAGTTGATTAGGCAGTTCAAATTATAGAACACTGATTTTTTTCTTGTAATTAGACTTGTGCATGCGTCCCATTTGAGCTAGTTGGTGGCCACGTCTCTGTGTGCACCCACACATATGGCATACCGTTTGATGCAGGATATGTGGGAGATTGACATTTAGTGGGTTTTTTTGCTTGTCAACAGGGTTTAGGTAGGATTTCAACCCTTGAATCATCTTATTTTATTTTTCACAAAACCTCCTAAAAACAATAATGCAGTGATCCATGCCTGGCCAAATTGGGTTTTGGGCATGCAGTTGGCACCAAAATCTGCAAATAGCAATTTTGCACATTTGAATAAGAAACTGGTGTATTGCAATAGGTAAACCGCTTTGGGCCACTGAAAAAACACCGCAGACAGACATGTACATAGTACATACCCCTGGCACATAATTCAGTTGAGTCCAGCCTGGCCCAAATTGTTTTGGGCATGCAAGTTGGCACCAAAGTCTGCAAAATAGCCATTTTACCATTTGAATAAGAAACTGGTGTATTGCAATAGTTAAACGCTTTGGGCCACTGAAAAAACATCGCAGACAGACATGTACATACCCTGGCACATAATTCAGTTGAGTCCCAGCCTGGCCCAAATCGGTTTACCCTGTTGCAATACACAGTTTCTTATTCAAATATCAAAAATGGCTATTTTGCAGACTTTGGTGCCAAATTGCATGCCCAAAACTAATTTGGGCCAGGCTGGACTCAACTGAATTCTGTGCCGGTATGTACAATGTCTGTCTGCGTGTTTTTTTCGGTGGCCCAAAGCGGTTTACCTATTGCAATACACCAGTTTCTTATTCAAATGCTAAATGGCTATTTTGCAGATTTTGGTGCCAACTTGCATGCCCAAAACCAATTTGGGCCGGCTGGACTCAACTGAATTATGTCCCAGGGGTATGTACGTGTGGTCTCGGTGATTTTTCAGTGGCCCAAAGCGGTTTCATATTGCAATACACCAGTTTTTTATTCAATCCGAATAAGAAACCAACTTCAGTCTGCGAATAAGAAACTAACTGAATAACAAACCAATTTTTTGAATAAGAAACCAACTTCAGCTTCGTGTAAATGTGTGTGTGTGAGTGATAGTATATAAGCTAGTGTGTGAGTTTAAATGAAAGAATGTGTGAGTGGGTATTTGACTAGAATGAAGGGAGTAGAATAAATTAAAATTGTAAAAAAAAAATAAAATGCGATTGAAAGGAAAGGATGCTTTTAATGCGGCACATAGGGGGAAACAGGCCATAGGTTTTGTGGCATAGCTGGCTGAATATAAGATAATGACGGAGGGCCCAAAATGTAACATTTGTCTAGGGCCCTATTTTACCTTAATCCGGCTCTGGGGAGATCAAAAGCAGCTGCTGCATTCCTGCCTTCCAGGCTGGTGAGCTCACACACACCATAACTTAGTGAGCCAGGAAGTCTGAAGGAGGAGGAGGGCAGCATGCCATGGAGACTACAAGGTAAAGAGCCATTGGGGAGATATCTGCAGTGGGGAGCTGTAATGGGGAGATATCTGGAGGGGGGAGCTGTAATGAGGAGATAGATGGAGGGGGGGTCTCTCACAGGCACACTCTAACACACTCACACACACACAAACACACACACTTACACACTCACACAAACACTCTTTCACACACACACTTAGACACACACTTTCTTTCGCACACTCTCCCACACACACACACACACACACACACTCACTCTCCACAGATCGCTGCAGTTTTTTTTCCTTCCCGCGTTCGGCGATTAGATTCATATTAGTGCATGTGCTGTGCAACTTCCGAACTTCTGTTCTGGCCGTCCCCAGACTTCAGGCCCCTTTTCTCACCACCGTCTCTCTCTCACACAGACACTCTCTCTCTTCACACACACACACACTCTTTCAGACACCACACACCACTTACACACACCTCCTCACTCATTCACAGACACTCACACACACTCTCTCACATACACACTCTCAGACTCACGCAGACACCTCACTCACTGTCCACTGTGTCAGGGATCCAACAAGACCTGCAGACTGCAGCTGTGCACAAGCTCCCACGCTTTCACTCTCCACAGATCGCAGCCAGCGGGTTTTTTTCCTTCTCGCATTGCGTTCAGAATCATATTAGTGCATGTGCGGACTGTGCAACTTCCACTGTGCAACTTTGCAGCTGCTATGATTGGGATCCAGAGTCCAGACCGTCATGGACTTGAACATGGGCGCTTGCAGCTCTAAAGGTTTTACGCTGCGCTAATAAAGGGGGGACCCGGGAAATGCCGCCTATTAGGTTTTTTTTATTTGGAGTGCCGCCATGAGCAACTTTTTCAAGTTGCTTCATGGTAGGGGGCGCTGATTAGATGGATGTCTTTATTTGACCTTCAATACTATGTTACTATGTACTTTTAGACAGTACAGTTATGTGTAGGGTTAAGGTTGGACTAGTGTACATGTCTTTATACAACCTCCAATACTATGTTACTATGTAACTGTTATACAGACATTGGTTAGGGTATAAAGGTTGGACTAGATAGACATATGTCTTTATACAACCTCCAATACTATGTTACTATGTAACTGTTATACAGATATTAGGGGTAGGGTATAAAAGTTGGACTAGATGGGCGTAGGTCTTTATACAACCTCCAATACTATGTTACTATGTACTGTTATACAGACATTATGGGTAGGGTATCAAAGTTTTGGACAAAATTAACCTTCTGTCTTACCCTAGCAAGCACTGCAATACAGTTTTTGAAACTCCCAGCATCCCCTGTAAAATAGACCTTCTGTCTCACTCCCAGCAAGCACTGCAATACAGCTTGTGAAAACTCCCAGCATCCCCTGTAAAATACATCTTCTGTCTCACTCCTAGCAAGCACTGAAACTATCAGCATCCCCTCTGAAATAAATCATTCACACCCCCAACATGATTTTTATAAACCTAATAACTTTAAACACACACCAGTCCCCCCAGCCTTCTTACAGCAGTGTGTTAGAAGTTTCTATTTTTTCTGTGTCTCTCCCTGCACTATCGCTGTGAATAGATCATTCAGAGACAGGTAAAAGGCTTTGTTTATATCAGGCATCACTGGGGCCAAGTGGGTGTGGCAGAAATCATGAATATTCATGTGATATGCACATTGACTGACAGCCTGCCCAGCACAGTAGCAGAAACGAACAGAACTTCCCCTGGCTGCTGCAAAGAATAGAGAGTTTTTTGAGATATAAGGTAGGAGGGGGGTTGGGGGAAGGTGTACTATCAGATAGAAATAAAAAAAAAAAAAAAATGTTTTTACATCAGTGAGATACCTACTTTAACCCTTTCCCTGCCACATATCGTATATTCACGATCTGTGCAGTGAATGCACAAACTGACACAGATCATGAATATACGATCTGTGGCTTCCCCCCTCCAAAAAAAAAAATTGCCCCCCGCTAGGGGCGATCGGGGGCCATTCAACTGTCCCCCTAGCCCCCTCGATCCCCCCTCGGTTTCGTCCAAATCCGAGTGGGGGGGGATCAGAGATATGGTACCTTTATGGTGCATCAGCCGGTCCCACGGAGGAGGTGAGGAGGACTCTTGCAAACGGAATGGAGACCCCGGTGACTCACAGAACTTTCTCCTTCACCGGTCTTCCATTAGAGTGGTATAAGACTGCTCCCTAGTGGTCTAGTGGAGGTACTGCAGTGTGATCTCCAGATCATGCTGCAGTCCCTAGTATAGCACAAGCGTCATGCTTGACAGCCTTACTATACATTTTGTGAAATGGAACTCAGTTCCATCACAAATAGGATTTTTTTTCTAAGCCTTTGCTACTTAGCGAAGACTTAGAAAAAAAATGGGGACAAAGATCAAAATTTGTGGATCACTTCTGATCACCAAATTATTGATCTTTGCCTATGAAGGAAAAATCACTTCCTGGAAAATGATTTCCGGGAAGTGATTTTTCCGATCGGATTTCGAATTGGAAAACGTATTCGTATTCCAAGTTCGGTATCATTCCCTAAGATGATTTGATGATCATCTTTGGGAATGAGCCCCAAAAAAATGGGAAATGCACACAAATAAAATCTTAAAGTGATACACATACTTTTTTTTTTTTTACCTAAAAACTATAAATTAGCAAATTGTCTTCTCCAAGCTTCCCAATGTCCCCGGTGATATCGCTAAGTAACGCGGATCATTATTTTTCGATTTCAGGGAAACTAAGCCTATTTTAGTAGGGAATTTTGCAGAGGTACCAAAAAAAGACCAGATTGAATTTTTAGGATCAGTAAAAGTGTGCAAAAACTGTGGGACTCCCGTACTAACTGCTTTTCACTAAAATACCACTAAAAGGGGGAGTGGGGATAGGTGTGGGGGGTGGGTTGTGGCTTTTTTTTTATTTTTTCTTGTAATTGCAATTGTGCATGGATCCCATTTGAGCAGTGTTGGTGGCCCCGTCTCTGTTTGCACCCACCCTTATGGCATACCGTTTGATTCAGGACATGTGGGAAATTGCCGTTTAGTGGTTTTTTTTTTACTTGCCGGGTGGGTTTAGGTAGGATTTCAAACCATTGAGTCCTCTTTTTTATTTTTTCACAAAATCTCTTAAAAGCACGGAGTTCTATGAATAACACGTCCGGAATTCTTCATGTATATACGAAAGCATGATCCCATCACGTAGCGAAGGTGTGTACTTCCAAAAAATATATGTTGTGTGGGGGTATTTCCAAGTGATTAGGCAGTTCAATTATAGAACACTGATTTTTTTCTTGTAATTAGACTTGGTGCATGCGTCCCATTTGAGCTAGTTGGTGGCCACGTCTCTTGTTGCACCCACACATATGGCATACCGTTTGATGCAGGATATGTGGGAGATTGACATTTAGTGGGTTTTTTGCTTGCAACAGGTTTGAGTAGGATTTCAAACCCTTGAATCATCTTATTTATTTTTCACAAAACCTCCTAAACACGGACCTCTTTGGATCAGTGGGTTCTGGAATTCTTCATGTATGCCTGAAAGCATGGCATCGTAACGTAGCTGAAGGTGTGTAGATTCAAAAATGTATAGTTTGTGGGGGGAATTTCCATGTTTCAAGACTGTTTCCTTAGAAAAAGTGTAGGCTGTTCAAATACAGAGCACTTGATTCTTTCTTGTAATTGCATTTGTGCATGCGTCCCATTTGAGCTAGTTGGTGGCCACGTCTCTGTGTACATCCACGCATATGGCATAACTGTTTGATTCAGAACATGTGGGAGAGTGATATTTAGGGGGGGGTTTTTTGTGGGGGGCATTTCCAAGTTTTTGGGGCTGTTTGAAATTACAGACAACTTTGAATTTTTCTTGTAATTACATTGTGCATGTGTCCCATTTGACTAGTTGGTGGCCAGGTCTGTGTGCACCCACACATATGGCATACCGTTTGATGCAGGATATGTGGAGATTGACATTTAGTGGTTTTTTTCCTTGTCAAAGGGTTTAGGTAGGATTTCAATCCTTGAATCATCTTATTTTATTTTTCACACAAACCTCCTAAAAACACACGGAGTTCTTTGGATCACTGGGTCTGGAATTCTTCATATGTATGAAAGCATGGCTCGTAACGTAGCTGAAAGATTCAAAAATATATAGTTTGTGGGGGAATTTCCATGTTTCTGGATGTTTCCTGAAAAAGTGTAGGCTGTTCAAATTACAGAGCACTTTGTATTTTTTCTTGTAATTGTATTTGTGCATGCGTCCCTTTGAGCTAGTTGGTGGCCATGTCTCTGTGTGCATCCACACATAGGGCAAACCGTTTGATTCAGAACATGTGGGAGATTGATATTTAGTTGGGGGTTTTATTTGTGGGGGCATTTCAAGTTTTGGGGCTGTTTGAAATTACAGAGCACTTTGTTTTTTTCTTGTAATTACCCTGTGCATGTGTCCCATTTGAGCTAGTTGGTGGCCTTCCCTGTGTACATCCACGCATATGGCATACCGTTTGATTCAGGGCATTTGGAAGATTGATAATTGACAAGTTTTTTTTACATGACATGGAAATTTGCCATGATTTTTAACTTTGAATTGCATTTTTATAAATTTTTCCTGAAAATCTGGTAAAAAAGCGAAATTTTACATGAAACTGCGCCCAACCATTGGTGGTATGCATAAGGAATCACACCATTGTGTAGCTGAAGGTGTGTAATTCCAAGAATATATAGTTTGGGGGGGTATTCTAATATAGAGGGTTGTTTAGTCTGACAAATGTGAAAGTTGCTGTAATTGGGCCATTGTTCATTGGCTCACTTTGTGCTAGTTGATTCCACATTTGCATGTGTACCATACATAGGACATATTGTTTGATTCAGGACATTTGGGAGATTGATATTTGGTAACTTTTTTTACATTACTTGGGATTTGGCATGATTTCTACCTTTGAGAGTGTTTTTTTTTTATTTTATTTAGAAAATCTGCTAAAATTGTGAACTTCTACGAAGAACTGCCCCCACCCATTGATGGTACGAATGAACAAACTACAGGATTTCGTAGATAAAGATGTGTGGATTTGAGAAATATATGGTTTGTGGGTGTTTTTTGTGGGAAAAAATTGCAGACTGTTCAATTCAGATTTGGCTGATATTTTTTGCTGTTTCTGAGCCATTGTGCATTGTTTCACTTTGTGGCTTTTGGCTTCCACGTCCACGTGTGTAACCACACATATGCCATACCATTTGATCAGGACATTTGGGAGATTGATATTTAGACTTTACTTTACATTCCATGAGGTTTTGGCATGATTTCTACCTTTTGAAGTTGTTTTTTATTCATTTTTTCAGACAAATGCGAACTTCAACGAAGAACTGCGCCCACACCATTGATGGTATGAATAAACAAACTACGCGTTACATAGCTGAAGGTGTGTAGATTTCAGGAATATATGTGGGGGTATTTCTGAGTTGGGGGGGTGTTTTGTGGAAAAACTGCAGACTGTTCAAATACAAAAACTGGCTAATTTTTTTTTGCTGCTACGGACATTTGGCACTGGTCACGCTCTGGGTTAGTTGGTAGCCATGTCTCTGGGTACACCCATGAATGTGGCATCCGTTTTATTCGGGAGGGGTAGGCTTTCATATTTGAGATGCGTTTGAAACTTTCCTCCACAGTTTAGCTGAAATTCGCATTTGATTTTGTCTCTGATTTACAGTTGAGGAAAAAAGAAAATGTGAGAAATAACTTACAATTGGACGAAGAGCTGCGTCCAGGTATCTGCATTTTGATCGAAACTAACCTCACTCATAAAATCTTGTGGTGTGTATTTTTTCTAAAAATATCTCACTTGTGGGGATATTTTAGTTAATTGGTAGATATTCTATCAGTTAACTGTCAGAGTGGTTATACATTTTAATTTGGTGTAATATTCTAGAAGGTGCAGTTTTAGTTTGGGGGGGTATCCTGTACAGGAAAAGTGGGGTCCTACATCTTCTGTATCGTTGTACTCGGGGAGTATCAGAGCTTTTAGAAACATAAGATTTTTGTGTGTAACCTTAAATAACTAAGTAAAAATGGGAAAATCATGAAAATTTGCAAATTTTTTCATTTTTTTTACATATTTTACCCATAATTCCAGTAAAATTTCCAGAAAGGTTACAAAATTTTGTTACCATGTTAAAGAACCTTTGTGCTGAAAAAACAATGTATAATATTCCTGATTTACTGCAAGGTTTCCTACTGTAAAATTAGTCTAAACAGCGATTAAGGGCAAAATCTGAAAATTCTTCTGGCAGTTAACGCAAAAAAAAAAAAAAAAAATGAAATTCTCCTGGCAGTGAAAGGGTTAAAGGGTACTCCACTTACAAAAACTGATATGGGGTAAAGTGAAAGAGCAGCTTGAAATAAACATGTACCTTTTTCCTCTATGTGTCCCCTGTTTCCTCGATCTAAGCCCCGCAGATCCGCTCACCACATTAATTATGCTGTCATTGCCTTCCCTTAGTCGAACAGTCCACGCGCGCTTTATCCCACTCATGCGCAGATCCTTCAAAGCAGCTCCTTGACCCTGCTCCGGCTGAGAGAGCCAATGGGAACGTATCGTTTCGTTCCCATGGCAACAAAAACAGCCACGAGTGCAAGGGAGCCCGACGTACTAATGATTTAATTGGGCTGTTTCCTCCCAAGTAAATATTCATTCCCATGGCAACAAAAACAGCCGGGAGAGCAAGGGAGCCGTCTACTAATGATTATTAGGCTGTTTCCTCCCTCCCAAGTAATAAAAATATTTTGCTTACGAACAGACATTCTATTGACTGCTTTTTTGGCTGTTGTTTTTAACACATGGTTTATAGTTTTTGCTTGTTGGACAGTCAATATACATAAATGTTACATGATTATATTATTGTTACATGCAATCTGCTGTGTCTGTGGGCATGGAAGTTTTGTATTATGTTTTTTGAGTACTTATACCTGTTGTTTAGTTGTTTTTGGTAGGAATGGTTGGGTATTATGTGGGAATGTTTGTGGTCTCTGGTTTGTTTGTTTTGCCACTTTTTTTTTTAATATATATTATTTTATATACATAATAGTGTGTTGTGGTGTGTGTGTGTATTATATATATTTATTAATGGTGTGTGTATATAGTTATATAATAAAACTGTGTGTGTGGTGTGTGTGTGTGTATATATATCTATAATCTATATAATATATTATATATAATATTTTGTTGATCTATATAATAATTTATTTATACAAGTATGTGTGTGTATATATATATATACATATTTACTTTAAAATATATGTGTGTTTATATATAGATGCCCTAATTAATAATATATATCATATTTATATATAATAGAGTGTGTGTGTTGTATATATTTATTTATTATTATATAACTGTACATTATATATATATATAGCCTAAAAATTAATAAATTATTATATGTATATTATATAAATGTTGTGTATATTTATGTCGTTATAATATCATCTATACTACATCTATTTTAAAGATATACACCACACACTTATTTATTAAAAATCACACAAAATCACTAAAAATAACATTCACCCATACATGCTCGGCAAAAGAAATGCATGCTGAAATATTACATATAAAAAAATCAACACACACTCATGCAATTCAAAAGCACACATGGCAAACACACAACAGCACTCCACACACAAAGAAAGCATCACATAAACTTATATTTATTTTTTAATTAGAAAGCACTCTCCCTGCTTCCCATCCCCCACGCCACAGTAAAGATACTAAATAGCATGGCACACTTTATGTATGACCTCTCCTCCTTTGTTCTCTCTGCCATCACTGTCCCTTTTTAACGTACCAGATCTGCAATGCAGGAGAGGTTTTGTTTACATAACACACACGCAAAGGTTCAATGTGCGGGGCCAAAACCATGGTACATCAGCCTCATTAGTAATCAGGCTCACTTCCCTCATCTGCACGGCTAAGGCCACCCCCTAAAAACGGAGTGGAACTTCTGGAGCTGCCTTCTGCAAAGGTAGGAATGATTATTTCTAAAAGAAAGGCACAAAGCTTCTGGATGGTAACTACCTTACTTTATACTGGAAAAAAAAATTGGCGATTTGGTGATGGACATGAACCCTTTAAGAGTTTCTGTAATTGTTGCTGTGCTTGGTACCATAGAAGTGACTAGAACTCAATGAAGACCATGTTAGCAGTGGTATGTTAATACTCCATGATCTTGCAAACCCCACCACCCCCACCCCGCCGCATGCACATTGTGACACCCGGGCTCGACCACAATGCCCCCGGCTCGGTGGCATTATTACATCCCTAGGTTAGTATCAGATATGAGCTGTTTTATAATAACCTTAATATGATCTCTGCTAGGCAGTCAAAATTCATTGTTTATATTTAATTATATTTATATATAATATATTATAATAATTATATATATATTATAATGTTTAACTATACATTATGGCTATGCATGCAAACCATAAATCCTAACCTTAAAAATGTTCACACTAACCCCATCCCATTTACAAAGGGCCTGTGGCTAGAGGTGGAGTGTGGGGTTTTTTAGGTGGAGGAACTTTTAATATTCCTGGAGGCTGAGCCCTCAAATAAACTTTACATATCAGACTGGGTTTTTGTGTTTGGTAATCGGATTTCAGTGAGAGGGGGTTGTGGGGATGGTGTTATCAGTTACAACCTGCAGCTTAGGTTGGGGGGGGGGTAACCATACTGGTCGTTGGGCAATGGAAATCTCAATAATGGTGGGTAGGTTCTATGCCTTTATTTTCTTATGTGAGGAATAATGATACTATCAGTTATTTGGGTATTTGACGTGTTTCAGAGACCTTCATAACGCTACTTTCCTTTATAGTGGATAAAGACTCTACGTCTTATAATATCCTTATAATTTACAGTAGGGGACACTTTATCCTTATAATACATTGAGTGGTACTAGAGAGGGACCCTGCTGCCCTGCCCAAATCACAATCGCTGCACATTTAACAAGACCGTGGCTCTGTTGTTGTGCCCAAAATAATGTGCGTTGTGACAATTTAATATGGGTGATGTAATAAGGCCTAACTTGCAACAAAACAAAATTTGTTTATTTTGCCGCCCCTGGTGGTTGTGGCCGCCCGTACGGCCCGCGGCCTGTGGCCTAGTGGGAAACCCGGCCCTAGCTGTCTAACCTACCCTGTGTCCTTGACCTTTATATGGACACAACTC
This sequence comes from Hymenochirus boettgeri, assembly GCA_019447015.1. Taxonomy (NCBI): domain Eukaryota; kingdom Metazoa; phylum Chordata; class Amphibia; order Anura; family Pipidae; genus Hymenochirus; species Hymenochirus boettgeri. The sequence continues at coordinate 83,019,743 of CM033477.1, forward strand.
CTCAGTGACATAATTTCTTAAATAAGTTACAGTATGGTACATTTATTAACTGGAAGTACTGAAGTCCCTCTGCCAATGAGAACCTGACTCTTGTGCTTGTTGCCGATGGAACCCAAAGATGCAAGATAGCAGCCATAGCAAGTTTTAGGTAAGTAATGCTGGCAGTTATAAAGGAGAACTTTGCGGCTTCTGGTCGAGCTCCTACTTCTGCTGCATCCATGCCTGGAAACGGGCATGGAAGACAAGCAGAAGCAAAGGCTTGGGAACTAGGGCTCGTAAGTATATTTACTGCCGGATTTGAATCAATGAACCTGCAAGGTTGAGGTATGGGAGGTTTCAGTAGCCACAAGATCTGTTGTTTAGTGAGTAACATACCCGTTTAACCTTCTACTGTATTTTATTTTGTTGGGGTTGCATTTTTTTCTGTTCCAGTTCATACATGTTCACACCCCCAGTACAACTATTTATATATACAACAGGTCCCCCTAAGATCTTCAAAACTGCTATTCCTCCCAATTGGTTGTCAACCACCATTTTTAGAATTCTCTTAGGCCCACAGAGGTGGGGGACTGTAACAGTATCCATGGTAATTGTTAGAGACTATGAAGATTGGGAGATGGCTGTCTTCAGGGATTCAGGGAAGGAATAGTTGTCGTTATGGGGATGTAGAGGGTTTGCTATAATATGTTTTACTTAGGAGTAAACTTGCCTTTAAATTTAAACAAACATGATTAATATATGGTATTGTTTTTGTGATTCTCTTTCCAAAATGATACTTTCACTATATTATCTCACTCTAAAAGTTCCGATTCTGGCAGATAAACCAGGGAAACACCTAAGAAACGGAAACAGAAGAATGTTGCCCATTAAGGAGAACATAGAGTAACAACATCCATTTAGAGCTCAAGTCAAGGCCGAGGCATTCTTACTTGCATTTTGTGAGTTACTTCATTGTTACTCATGTCTATAATGACTGTCACCAGGCCATTTACCCACAGACTGAACTTCTTGAGTGCAGCCACACAGACTCCACCATTTCCTCCTCTTTAGTTTTTTCCAGATTCCAAATACTGAAAAAAGTCCTAAAGCAGAATATTACTATTACTGGATTTTTTGCATATATCTCTCTTTCCTCATGTTAAGACCCACTGCTAACGAAGACGTTCCAGATTCAAAAATAGCAGAGAACTATGGATGTGCTGCTACAACAAAAACCACACACATATTCGAGTGCGAGCTCCCGAGGCTCTGAGTAATGCAGGTGCTGTTATTGAAGGCAACTAAACCGTTTCTGCATCTTGCTAATGGCAATCGCTCAGATTAGTTTAAAAATAGTTTCCTGTCCTGGGGACATATCAACATATATCATCAGGACTTATTGTCACAGAATCTTGAAATATGGTGTCTTGTAGCATCTAATAGAGCACATGAGCTTTTTGAATTTGTGTGCCCATACTCGGCGAGTAATGCTGCAATATGCAAGGTAAACACAACGATGTATTATCTCGGATAAGTCAACGCAAACAACTGGAGCCAAAAAGTATTTGATTATTGGTTTTTATGGTTTTCTCATGGTTTTCTAAAGCTGGAGCGTTTCCTTGCCATTTGGTGCACGTGATTGCTGAGCAATGCTGCTTTACAATTGTTTCTCATAATGTGGCAAGACCTAACTAATACTTAGTTTATATCATCATTTCAAAAAGTGTAAAAAGAGTGGGCCACACTCCCATGAATGCTGTCCTTTTGAATACCCCGAGTAAGAAAATATATTAAGCATGTACGACCAAGGTGCTTTTCTCTTGAAAAGCTGATTTAAAAACCTGATTTGCATGGGATAATCTTAGCAGTCCTATTTTTGTTAGCACTGGGGTACGATATAGAGAAAGGTGCCAAGAGAAAGATGCCAGTAACTAAATTATATCGGCTTTTTTTACATTGAGTCCTGTCCAGTCTTTAATGTATTCAATGTCCTCCTGCAAACAGAGGCACCCAATGGGTCCCACTTATTGCACCCGCGATGGTGACCCTTTTACAAAGATTTGCTGTGAGGTTCATACATCAAAGAGCAATTGCCGAGATAGATAGTATGTGGATTAGAACTACCATTAATAAGTCCACTACAGCTCCCCATCTGAGCCCTCATCGGCCTTTTGAGACCAGAACTGTGCCAGGAGAGAGAATAATAGGTACACTCTTGCATATCAAAAGTTTTTTCTGAAACAATTGACTTTTACTGTAGACATCCATATTATTTTTGACGATGAGTAAGGGAAACCAATAGTATCCTTGGGGTCGATATGGATATCTCCCAGTATGTTTGAATGTATAATATTATTATATACTATATATATTACTAATTATATATATATATCATAATATCATATATAATGTGTGTGTGTGTGCGTTATTGTTTTCATGTTAACACTGTTGGCTTTAATGTCGTATATTACTTTTAATAATTGAGCCCACAATATTTTGGATTGTTTCAATGTTACTGTAAGAGCATTGGATTATATGAAAAAAAAATCCATGCCTGTAAATGATCCATGCTTTCAAATGTTTTCTCAACCCCCAAGATCCCCGCCTGTCAGCTTACCATTGGTAATCTAACAGACTGTTATTTCCTAGATATTCCCGATGTTGTTAAGGCTAAAGAGATGGACCGCTATTTGTGTGAGTTTTAAATTATCAACATGTGATATCCCTTCTACTGAGGAGTTAGAATTGAATTATTTCTGGCACAAACTCTCAAGGAAAAGACCACTGTACAGGTCAGAAGTAGATTTTGCAACTCTTTGCAACTAGCTAAATTCCTTCTACTCATACCTCTATAGAATCCTCCTGAAAAGGTTATTTAGTATCATAAAAAATCATAACGACCAACGGAGCTCGCTGGGAAAATATCCAGTAAACCAAGCCCCCAACGCCACCTTCACTGCTAGCATTTACCAAGACGTTTCCACTGTCCGAAAAACACAACCAAGTACGATTCAATAAAAGTTCTTATTGTTAAAGGGGACTGTGGTCTCCAAACAAGTTGAGTTTACATGAAAGGGCCATTTTCCTACCTTAAATTGCGAGTCCATCAACCACCTCTGGTACCTGCTCCATAGCCCAAGATATAAAAAAATTACTGACCAGAAATTTGATGGTTCACGCCGCGGCGAGAACCAGTCCTCGGGACTCCCTCAGGTGTGTGAAAACAACCTTTTCAGCAGTTCTCACTCTGGCCTGAAAAGGCTGTTTCACACATTTTTCTGTAGAGGGGGGTCTGATGTTCCCAAACACACCGAAAGTGGGCATGTCCATGCACGCCCAAAAACCCGTAGTGGGCAGGGCTAATTCGCCCGCAGTGCGGGGCCACATGGGCTTGTAAGGGTGGGGAAGGCCAACGGGGGCCTGCAAATGGAGGGGCCATATAGTCCATGGAGTTGGGAGGGGCCGGGGGGCTTGCAGAAATAGAGGGCAGATTGACTGGTCATCCACTGACATGTTTCAGTAGCAGGAAGTTCAGGGGCCTGTGATGCGTTCCCTATCCACCACAAAAATGTAAATATCTATCTCAAACGATGCAAATAAACAATGACAATTACATTGTAAAAATTTCCAGGAGATCATTTCTATCAATTTTTTACCTTTTTTTTTTTTGGACCACAGTTTCACCTTTAAAAAGTTGGTGCGAATTTTGTCCCCAACCATCATATGTTATTTAACATTTGAAAGCAAATCTGGATTGGTTGGGGCAAATTAGCACATTTTTTACAATAAACTGTATTGAACAACTCGGACTGTTGAGCAGTACTGGCAACCCAATGTAAATAATTTTTTGTCATTCAAATGTCATGAATGGCCAGCCATCCACCAGCTACTTAATAAAGTCAAAGTCAGCAACTTTTGTTGCTTAATTAAATAGTAAGCGACATGCAAGCTAGACTCCGGCATCTACTATTGGTTTCTTCTGAATACTCATCTGGCCACAGTCACACACAAACAATGGTAACCTCTAAACCTAGAAGCTGACACATCTGCTACCTCAAACCATCTCACACCTTTCTCTGAAACAACAGTTAACACAGTTGGGCTTCCACAAAGAAACTTGCCCCTCCTGTGCCATCAAAAGGAGCAATAAGCCCAGTAACTGAGACCAAGAAATACCAACAGACTCTAGTGGGGAAAAACAAAAACTGTCTCCAATAGTGAGGATGAGACATTGTTTCTTTGAACTATTAGTCAAGTAACTTTTGCTTAAAATGTTAATCTTATTTAATATTTATAGTAATGTTTTGCCCCTTTTATTGTTTGTTTTTCTTATTTACTCTAAACCTGCACTTGTTGACTGGCATCCCGATCAACTGCAACGTCAAACCATGCAATTCATTGCACGTTAATTGAAAACGCACTGTTTTCGGGTGCGTTTGCGATTTGCATTCTTGCATTTAAACGCAACGCACCCAAAACGTGCGTTTTCAATGATATGAAAAAACGTGAGCGCAAACGCTTTAGTTCTGTTTGAAACGAACTAAGATCTCCATGTAGGCCTATAACATTTGGTAATTTAACTGTACAATAGTACGTCCTATGTGCAGCTTTCTACACTATCACTCTACTTATGATGTCACTATTGTAAGATTTTGGGCAGAGGTTAAGCATAATTCAACTAAAGTGTTTGTTTTTTTTCATGTCCCTATGACCCTGTTAAAATGTGAGTTTTTATTTATACAAAAAAAACCCTCGTATTTTGATGTTTTTGAAGTTTTAATTTGTAATAAAGAAATTTTTTTAACCAGCTCAATTATTACTTTACGACCAAAAACACATTTAAAAGCAACACATTTTTAACATCATCAGTACCGTTGATACTTAAAAACTATCTTTTGCTATAATTGTATATACTTGACCACCCCCCCATATGACCATGCCCTGTTTTCCGCACCGGCGCGCTTACGCTTTTAATGCATTTTTGGTCTCTCTTAGGATTTTCCAAACATTGGGAGGTTAATGATCTCAGTGTGGTTTTGTAACTAAGCACTCTGTCGGTGTGGTTTGTGGTAAGGCTGGTGATGAGTCCTGTCCAGTGTTTGGTGTAACTGTGAGTCTGACAGTTTGTTTGTGTTAAGCTAGTACACACTGTACAATCTTTCCTCTGACAACATTTTTAGGCTTTGTTCGACGGTCGGTCCAGGAGTTAGGTACTGTCGGTCGGCGCAAAACAGCCAGACAGTCAGGCAGCGGACTGATCGGTTGTAATTTTTCCAAACCTGTTCGATCGTTCCTTCCTATTTTGAACGAACGGTCAAGAATCGTTCATCTAACCCACGAAATCGCCATCATAATTCGGGTGGACCGACTGAACCGAAACCTACTGAACTGACGTTGGTAGGTCATGTGTGTAGCCAGCTTAACTGTGCGAGTCTGACAGTGTGGGTTTGTGTAAACTGTGTGAGTCTGCAATGTGTTGGTGTAAACTGTAGTCTGTCATAGTGGCTTTTGTAACTGTGATCTGTTAGTGTATTGGGTGCAACTGTGAGAGACTGTCAGTTTGTTTGGTGTAGCTGAGGTCAGCTTATTTGGAATAAACTGAGTCTGGACTGTGTTGGTAAACTGTGGCAAGTCCTGTCAATGGTGTTGTGTACGGTGTGAGTGTGTCAGTTATTGTATCAACGGAGTCTGTCAGTTTGTTTGTTGTAACTGTTTAGGGCTGTCAGAGTGTTGGTGTGTGTGAGTCTGCCGATGTTGGTGTAACTGTGTGAGTCTGTCAGTGTGGTTTTGTATTACTTAAGCTGGGTACCACACGATGAGATAATTTCGGTCCAATCGACAGTGTTTCAAGTGTATCGGTCGATCAACTGACAATTATCTTGCTTTTGCCGCACCGAAGTCCTCTCCTGCCGACCGGTCGAATATCGAAGTTTCGGTCAGGAGGAAAAATCGCTAGGTGGCTGTACCTAGCTTTACACACAGACCTTCAAATTCTACAGGATAAAAGAAATGATTACTTGAGTCAAGCAGTTGATTAGAGCTCCAGTGGCTGCTGTACCTTCCTATTGCACAAGCAGTTTTTAAACTTTACTACACAAAATCACTGGTGGAATGCTATTGGGTTGTATGTGGGGCACAGCTCATCTCCACTGCACAGGTTCTCCACACCTCTAGCTGGACTGAGATTGGGGAGTGGTGATACTTAAGGAGGATGATATGCAACTAACTCGAGAGTGACGACAGTATATGAGGAGATCTAGTGAGCGGAGCGACGCGAGCCAAAAAGTGATCAAGTTTCTTGACAGCAATGTACAATATAGAAAAGGATAAATGCAAGTCATTTTGTTCATGTTTCCCTTTTTTTTGTTTTATATAACTTTATTTTTTTAAATTTATTTTCAGTCATTATTTAACACAGAGAAATGATAGACAGTATTGATAAGATGGGCGTTGACATTTTAACATTTTTGGTTAACATGTCTCCTTACATTTATTTGTTGTCAGATTGGTTTTCGATTTTAAGAAGATGGAAATATTTTACATCCTATCTAATCACGTAGAATATCCATCTAACAATGATAACCTAAGACTACCGTTAGGTTTATTGGTTTTGTATGTTCGGTTATTTTTCTCAGGTGGGGGATTTAGGGTGTTTGTCTCCCCGTTGGAGTCCGAGTGCGAAACCACCGCCCGCCTCAAGCCCATTCATTAATAGATCCCACGGGGTCCATATTTTGACAAATTTTATCCATATTACTCATGAACATGGCTGTCGTTTTTCCTACTTCTGGTCTGCACAAATGGATTGTAGAGGTTGTTTCGGTGGGAAGTTTGTCTGTTTCCCAGGTGGTCCTTGTGATTAACGTCTGACCTGCCCCTTGACATATGGCTGGGCCATAATTTTTTGTAGTTTTCCCCAAGCCTTTGATGTAAAGATCCCCCAGGATCCCAGGAATAGGGTCCATGGGTGGGTCATTGAGAACATAGAGTGGATTAGTTTGAACCCGCGTGTAACCAGCTCCCTTTAATAACCGGCACTCCATACTATGTGTATAAATGAGTGCCCTTGTCACCACACCCCTCCACGCACCTGTCGGGGAATCGGGCCATATTTTTGGAGTTTTTTCTGGGGTGTAGTACCATTCCGCATACTTATAGGCCGTTTTCCTTGTAAGTGGTGCAGAGCGGAAGATTTGTGACCGCCGCTTCCCAGATATTGTACCATTTCTCTTTTGTGATTTGCGTTTTTAGTACTGTTTCTCCCAGTGAAGATCATATACTTATGTGGCTTTTGATGATGTTCTTGTGTAGTTGTTTCAGGAGGCTGTAATAGTTTTAGATATATAATCCTTTTGTAAGTGGCCGGTCGGCGCATATCCTCTCAAATGTGATCTTAGGGAAAGGATAGGTTGGGGATAGTGAGGTACATAGTGGGTCTGATTTGTAAGTAAGGGAATATAACTGTTGTTGGAGTTCTTTTGGGGGTTGTAGAGTGGAAAGTCTTTCAACTTATGTTAAATAGGTGTCCACCAGGTCAGTTATTATGTTGCCCAGAGCTGTCCATGTTTTTAATAAATTGTTTGAGTGAAGGCTGATCTAAGGTCAGTGTTGCCTACCAGCGGTGTGAGTGTGATGGGTAGAGAGTAATTTTGTGTATTTTTGTTATTGTTTGCCAAGAATGCTGATTGTTGTCTGCATGGGTTTTTTTCAAAGGGGGTAGGTGTGTTTTTTCTTTTTGCTTGATTTTAATTGTGTGTAGTACAGGGTCCTAAGTGTACGATGGGTGGACCATTCCTGGTTCCAGTTGGGCCAGCTGTGTTTTGTGGGATAGTATGGAAGCCAGTGTAATGTGTTCCGTATTGAGTGGCCTAATAGTATTTAAGATATTAGGACGGCCTCAACTCCTTGAATTTGCTTGTCTGATTGTTTGTTTTGAAATTCTATGTTTTATAATCCACCCATATAAAACTCTAAATATCTTTTTTGAGCATGCAAGTAAGAATTTGCGAGGGATTAGGACGGTAGTGGTTTTCGATAGAATTAGAGCCATTTCGGCAAGTATTGACTTTTTGATAGTCGTAATTTACCGAACCAGGAGTGGTTAGGCTTTCCAGGATTTGAGTAGTTTTCCTCTGTTTCTTTTGAGAAGTGGAAGTAGTTGGTTGGAATAATGAGTGAAGTTTGGGTCATATAGTATTCCTAGGTTTTAATCGCATCGCGTTTCCAGTAGGTAATGGAATTGTTCTGTCATATTTGTAGGTTTGTTGGTGGTATGTCACTGGGTAATTACTTTCCGTTTGTTTGGTTTAAGTTGTATCCGATAGTGGTGCTGTAGGTGTCTATTTTCCTTGTGAGGTTTTGGGCAGGGATAGAAGTGGGTTTGGGGGTGATCGTGAAAGTACACTCACTGCGATAAGGGATAGATAGGTGGATTTTTTTATTTGGAAGCCCTGATATGTCAGGGTTCGTCTGATACTGACATGCAATAGGTCAATACAATAGCGTAGAGAGTGGGGACAAAGGACACCCTGTCTTGGTGTCCCGTTGGAAACTGGGAAATGTTGGGATTAATCTGGGAATGTATTGCGGCCTGGGGTGTGGAGTAAAGTAGAGAAAGTTGGGCTTGTAGGAAGCCTTCTTTCATACCTCCGTATTGTAGTAGTGTATATCATGAATGGCCAGCTCAGCCTATCAAAAGGCTTTTCGGCATCGAGACTTAGTATGAGTGCACTATCGGGTTTTGTTTTATGTGGTTATTTCAATTATGTCAATAGGTTCATACTCGCGTGTTGTCGCCTGCCTTCTTGTCACGATGACAACCTACTTGATCCTTATTTATTTATTTTGGGCACTCTGCCAGTCCTACTTGCCAAGATTTTAGTGAAAATTTTAGTCACATGTTTAATAGGGCTAATAGTCTATAGCTGCACCAGAGGTAGGGCTTTTATCTGTTTAGTTAACTTATCATAATGAGAGCTTGTTGGAAGGAGGTGGTGCGGTATGAACCTTTGCATACATTTCGTTATATACGGAGATGAGGTGGGGGGTAAGAATATCACTGTATTTTTTGGTAATATATGTTTGGGAATCCATCGGACCGGTGTTTTGTCCCTCAATGGAGAGATTAATAGTGTTGGTTTAGTTCCTTCAGGGTTTTATATCTCTATCAAGCTGGTTCTAGTTGTTTTTGTGTTAATTTAAGTAGGCATTGGACTGAGATCAGATAGTCTTGTATATGCTGCAAAAATTTTGGGGGGTGCGGTTCTTTTGTTGGGGCTGTATTGGTGTACGAGGTCTCTGTAATCTCTCAAATCGACTGCTGTATCCTCTTTGGGATCGTATATTGGTGTTCCCCTGTCATCTTTTATGTTTGTTGGGGTTGGCCTGGATTCTTCGGTTTTTTCAGCGTTAGCCTAATTGTGTGTGAGCTTGTTCCCTATTCATAAATGAGCGTTTAGCCCATCTAAGTTTTTTATGTCTGTTTTTCCGAGAGTGGTTGATCTCTTATGAGCTGCTCTAGTTATATTACATTGTCGGAGTTTAGTGATGGATGGGTGAGAATATAGGATTTCTCCCTCTTCTTGGTAATTTTTTTAATGAGTGTTTCATATCTGTGATTATGGCCTTTCTTAGACGGAGAGGCCAGTTTGATTGCAATGGCCTCTGATGCTGCCTTGGTGGAGCCTCCATGTTATCAAGGGAGGGGACAGAGCCCTCATTGTCCTTGAAATAAATTCAATGGTACATTTTATGTTTTGTTTGGTTGTGTTGGGTGTTTAGATGTGTTTCGTTAGTCGTCCATAGGTATTGTTTGGGATTTTTTTTTTGTGAGAGTGAAGTCTGGCTAACTTCTGGGCCCGTGGTCTGGACCTGTGGGGGATTCCAAAGCTGGTTTGCCATTAGTGATATACCCTGGATGTGTGGTGAATATGTAGTCAATTCGTGTTTGTGTGGTTTCGTGAACGGAGAGTAATAAGAGAAAGCTTGAGGTGGGGTTGTCTATTCTCGCATGTAATCATAGAGGTTGGTTTGTCTGATTTAGCTTTCTAAATCTTTTTGATAGAAGATGTTTCCCGGGTTGAGGGGTTTTTTTCCCAATCAGGCCAGTCGGTCTTGGTGTTGGCATGTGCATATTGAAGTCCCCCAGCTAAAATTTTTTTGGGAGCAATTTTCTGCAATTTATGTAGCCCTTTCGGTAAGAAATGGCATTGTCCTGTGTTGGGTGGGGTTTATATCGTTACCATAAGTGTATTGTCTTGAGTGGTGGTATGTGGGCTTGGAGGGATTAAGTCGACCCTTTGGGTCTGTCGGTATGTGTTTTTAAGTGTTATTGACAATTTTTGTGTATCAATATGGCAACTCCTGCCTTTTTACTATATGTGTGCTGAATAGATTGTGGGGTTTGTTTTTTTTATAAAGTTCCAGTGGGTCAGAGGGGGTGTGGTGGTTTCTTGAAGTCATAAATACAAATTCTGCTTGGGTCCTTTGGTTTCTTTCTTTATGTAACAGTCCTCCTGTTTTCTGTTTGTGTTAAACCCCTGACATTCAAGAACTAATCGTAACCTTAATATTGCTCATTAGGGTGGGGACTCTAGGATTGGGTGCGTGTGGGCGATGCGTGGAGGCCCCCGAACCACCCCGGGGGGTAAGAATGGTTAAAAAAAACGGGCTTAATACTGTGGCGTGGACTAGCAAATATAGAAAACATTTTTAAAACAATGTACGTTAACAAACACGTAACATTGGATGATGCAAGCATCCATATACTTGCAAGTGCTGTGGTCGGGTGGGAGCCCGCCTCCACGACCTAGAGGGATGTCGTCACCATGCCCGGCCTGGTCGAAAGAGTGGAGTAGCTTATGAGGTGTCCACAGTGGGCAGGGCATCATCTCCTTCATGTGGGGGGTAGCTCCGTGCCATCCAGCAGTCCTGTCAGGGTTCGGGCCCCCCGTCTCCAGCCCAGTCACTACTACTTGTTTTTGTGCACCTGTATGGGGGGGGGGGGGTTGGGGGGGGGGGGATTTGGGGCCTGCCCAAGGGAAGGGATGAGAGAAGGGGTAGAGATTGGCTCGTGGAGTAGAGTTAGTTAACATTATAATTCACAACAGCATAACTCGCATAGTATGATCATACTATTTTAAGAGTTTTCTGTAGAGATTAAGTTTATACTCTTGGAGTACTGCCATCAGCGTTTTGTTTGTTCCTCTAGTTAAGATTAGTTAGTAGGTTTTGGTCTAATCTCTGCATTAAATAGTGTAGTCCATGAAGGCAATTATCGCTAGAAATCGGAAGGACCCCGTAAATCCAAATCCCTTGCTTTATTAATCCTTTTATATAATCATTTCAAAACCAAATATCTTAGTTTTATAACCTGTTTAATACATCATAAAAAGAGGAAATTTTTCAAGGCTTCCTTTAGCACATTATGTTTCTGAGCAGTAGATTTTAACATTCCAAGTTCTAGTTATAGTTGAAGAACCGGTGGGAAAAAGATTGTAATGGGTTAGTGGTTAACAGTTATATATATATGCTCCGTTATAGCCTTTCCCTTAGTCCCGGTAGTTTTGGTTTATGGGTATGTTGTTCGGGGCTTATTGCTGGAGTGGGGAATGGACGGACAGTCCATGTATGTCCGGAAGTTGGTAGCAAGCTTAATTAGTTTCCTTGTAGATCTGGGTTTAGCTGGCTGTGTAGGATTTTTTAGGAAGATGGGATCCAACATAAGGACATCCTGGTCTCGTTGTTTGGAGCCCAAGAGGAATTGGAAGTCATGAGCTTTGTGGTTGTTGAGTTCATCCAGGTTGTTGTCCTATAGCTTGGGAGCGCGTTGGTTTTTGATGTCGTTTATTTTCATTGGGGTTAGAAGGCGGGCTTCTGGTGGAGTCCAGGTATGTGGTGGTCCCTTGGGAGGGCAGGGAGGCCCCTCCAATCAGGGAGAGTAGTTTCTGGTGATTAGTTAAGAACAGAATGCAGGTAATTCTTCTGGGTAGCTTAGTGTATGGGTGGTGGTCCACCCCCTCGTTCTAGCGATCAGCTTGAAGGATATCCCCACCGGTAATGGGATGTTGTGGGTCCCTCAGAGTTGAGGAGAGGTTTTGAGTTGCGTACTCGGGCTAGTGTTGACGTTGGCTAAATCTTGATATAGTTGGATGTGTGTCTCCTTCCATGTTTAAAGTCCGTGATGGTTCGTATTGTAGCATGATTATTCTTTTTCTGGCTCCCTCCCGGAAAGTGTAACTCTGCCATATGACATCTCTTGGGAATTTGGGGTGTGTTTTAGGTCTGAGGAGAGCGGTGACGCTATCACGATTTCTGATGTTTTGTGCGGGGGAGCATATCTCCTATTATAGTGTTGAACAGGGATTTATCGCGAGTCGTATGATCTGTACCGTACTGATTCGGAGCCCCCGAATCTAATATTGTTTCTCTCTTCCCCTTTTTCATATCTTCCAGTGGCGATATAGTGTTCCTCGAATTGCTTCGAGAGTGGTCCACCATTACCTGGTAAATTGTTTGCACGTTGGTTGGCCTAGTGAGGCCTGATCTTCTTCGAGTGTTTCCTCACTCTTCCAAGGGGATTTAGGTCCTTTCCCTAAGTGCCCGATAATTTCAGCTCTTGCATGTTGTGCTGAAGTTGTTGAGTTGTATGCAAAAGTTCCTCTTTTGTGGGTATGTTTGTTCGTATGTCTTGAAGAGGAGACCTGAGAGGGTCCGCCTGCCTGGATAAATGGGGGTGATTGGAATGGTCTGGAATGTCGAGGACAGACGTCCTGTTTTGGGGGCTTGAAAGCCAGGTTCGTATTTATGTTTGTTTCTGGTGATGAACCCGGGGGGGGATGTAGTCCGTTTGTTTGTGGTTAAGCTTGATCGTTTTTGTTGAGGTTTTTGAATAGCGGGTAGGGGGTGTTTGTTTACCCTAAATGATGGTCCGTGCTGGCCTTGAGGCGCTGAGTCAGTCTCGTTTCCCCCGGACCACCACTGCTGTAACCCAGCCCGAGGTGTGCCCTTTGCGGCGGGAAGATGTGGTGATGTTTGGGGATGCTGCCAGCAGCATGCGGCCGCAAAACCCCCCATCAGTCCTCCTGGGTTAAGCCATTGATAGGGGGGTGTTCATTTGTCTGTGCGTGGCGAGCTTATGGGTCTGTTCGGTCTGTGGAGCGATGTCCGGAGGGTCCCGCCCCGCACGCCCGCTGATGCAGGCCTGTCTTGTTAGTGGGTACCAGCCCGGGCCTTCAGTGCTGTTGTATTTATGGGGTGATGTACAGGGGGGCTGCGTCCCTACCCTCTTCGCTGCTGCGGCTATATGTGGGGCCACGTCCTCACCTGGTTCTTCTGATGCGCTGTCTCTCTCTGGAATCAGGTCGCAGTGGTGAGGCCGTGGAGTAAAGCCTCGGATGTTGGGCCCAAGATGTGCGGCCGCACGTCCTAGTTGTCCCGCTCCCGTGTCTCCTGGAGCAAATCTCGTCCCGGTCTTTTTTTGTTCCTTCTGCGGCTGTTGCTTTTCGGGGCGCTGCCCGGATTGTTTTAGGGTCTCGTCCTCCTCACCCATTTGAGTTGTTTGGTAGGGGTTGTGGAAGGGTTCGGTCGATTTGTCGGCTGGGTGACATGAGCCCAGGAGAGCTAGAACCGTTCTCGCAGCATTCCATAGGCCACCGCCCCCAGTTTCCTTTAAAATTGGCATACCCCTCAAAAAGTTGGTAATATTAAGCTTTGGAAAAGCGGGCGTGGTCACAAAATTTCCAGCGCACACCCACATATTTTGTTAGTCCTCTACTTTGTATTTAAAATCTGGAACCCTACCCTTGTCACACCATTATGTTGTGCCTACTTGGTAAAATTTTGAACAGTTGATGGTTCAAGAAGATAATTTCTTTAATTGTAAGGCTAAAATTCGTTCTGAAAATGAGGGTTCAAGTTAAAAGCTGCAAAAGGTTTGTGATCAGTGAGGCCATGTGCATCACATTAAAGAGGCAACAAGAGCTTACCGGATTATTCAATGCAAGGCTAAAAAGTAGCATAAATGGTGAATATAAAGTAGGGGTTATGCGCTTTAGGTTCTTAGTCCGTTTTTTAATCTAGCCAATGTTTCTTATCTTTTCAGTTTTGGATGTGCCCTATGGTGAGTAACGCAATGATTTAAAAAGGTAAACGTTCAGTGCTAGGAAAGATAAGCTGGAACCTTTGTTTACGGGTCTTTCTAAACGATCCTTAAAGTAGAAAGTCAGTGAATTTATGAGTAACGGCATAACCTGCTTTAGTAGGTAAAGTAGATTTATCTTCTGGGCATAGTGAATGTAGAATCATCTTGGATTTTTGCTAAAGCTTTTGATAGTGTGGCCACACAGGAGCTAATGATAAACGGAGTGTCTGTTTGCCCTAGAAAAAAACTTTCTACATGCGAAAACATATTGGATCCATCAAACAGAAGAGTGGTGGTCCATGGAGCTACATCCATGTGGGGCTCCGAGTGTTCTGTACTGGGTGCCACTTCTTTTTAGCCTGTTTTATAAATAATGTAAAAAGTAATTTATGCTCTGCATAGAGCAGTGTCCTCAGCAAACACAAGACCTTCCCTAAATATCCATTATTTAGATAGACAGCACTCTGTTTACTTAGACAACAATTGCTATGTTGAGTGTTTGGAAACTTCAAATGATGTGGCAATTGACTGCAAGAAGACCTAGATAAGATGTTAAAATGAATGAATGACAATATGTTTATAACTCTAAGGTGATGCATTTGGGGTTTATACTCCTCCTTGTGTCAGCCTACACCCTAAATGGACTGTGCTTAGTAAATCCTGTTGGAAAAAGATTTAGGGCTCGTAATCACATGACTAAACTATAAACACGTGCCGACAGAAACCGGCTTGAGTAGACGTACTTAATGGGCGTCCAAACTGTTAAACTGTTGCCCCGCTGTGTCACTTGCCGTGTGGGCGGCCACCCATGGTCCTGCTGGCCTCTGGCCGTCGCGCCGGGTCCCAAACGGTTGTCCCCTGACACCGGCCATCTTTTCCCCTGAAATGGCTGCATGTGGCCCACAGTCTAAATCTCATCACTCACAGCTACACCCTACTGAAGCTCCATTGACAACTTACTCTCTGTAAATAGATCTACTCACACGAACGCAGGAATCGGTCCTGGCGATTTTTGTGTGCCCTAAGCGAAGTCTTCTCCTGGATCCCCCATTCTAAAAACTGAAAAATTCCCCCCAACCACATCTTGATAGTCTTTATACCAATATACCATCTGTGCTCAATATTTGCAAACACAGGACACTAGATTGGTAACAGCTTGTTGTTTCTATACTGCGATAAGGAGCCCCTTCCATTTAAAAGAAAAAAAACTTTAAATGTGTCCCTTCCCATTTGAGAATGTGCCTAGCTGTGTTGCATGTGGCAAATCTATCAAATCCTTGCAATCCATAGAAAATACTGACTGATATGATAGTATCTATAACTTTACTTACTTCTTCATAAAACCTAAAAAATTGGTACAAGATATATTTCTCTTCAAAAAACTATGAAGATTTATAGTTCGTCTTGAGAGCACAGTCCAGAATACGATTCCGTAACAAAATTTTCTAGTACCACCTTCTCCATCAATGATTCTATAGGTGTTCCATTAACTACCAGGCTATGAATGAATGCATTTTTTCTTTCGATTACATGATCTTTTTATCATAATCCAAGGCACACTCCAGACAAATGAATCTGAGAGATACGGAAAAACTGTCAAGGTGGAACTTTTCAGTTTTTAGCTCTGTTACGTGTGATGTTTACCCATGTACAAGAGCTTTATTATCAACTTTATCTAATTACTTTTGTACCATACCTGTCACCAGACTGAATATTCTACTTTAATAGCATCTATTATTACAATTTTCAGAATATAAGGACTAGGTGTGCTATCAGTGTCCTGCTTTGTTCCTGTTAACATATATGATTAACACCACAAACATAATTTAGCGCCTCATTAGCCTCATTGGCGCCTTTCCAAGGGGTTCATTGCGTTTTAGATTCATGCCGCTTCATTATTTTATACACACTTTATTTCAAAAGTGATTTCTACAAATCTGAATTTAGATTTCTGGCAAAATGTAGGATTCCACATAATGATTAGTTTTCCCTAATTGTTAACCCCCATTAATGGATTAGAATGTATTTACCTAGATCAATACTGTGTTTTGGGGTGATGACCATTGAAAATCTAAACATTTTAAGAAACCAAAAACCAAATCAATTCTGTTTTCCATTTATAGCCAACACTATATGCTCATTGTAACATAAAGCATAAATCACAACTATATTAACATAATTTACCATCATTAAAGGGGCATTGTGGTTTCGCACTACCGTGCTTCATTTAAAATGACTCAGAATCATGCTTACAACTGTGGTCTTTGACATACCAGCACTGATAGAAGCTTTGCCTCTTTTCACTGGTTAACCGTTTAAGGTTTAAACATGTGTGAATTAGCAAAAAAATACTAAAAAATTATTTCTTGTGCTTCTCTGGCCTTCATCTGTTCTTGTCTACATATTGAGAAATGCCTGGACAGGAAGCAACACTGAATCAAGAGACCCTAGCTCTTCCTGCCTCTCACTGAATTACCATACCTTTGTTTGTTGCATGGCCACTTGTATTGCTGGGACATGAATTAATCAGCGCTCTAAGCCCTTGGCCCCACAATTCCAAAGCCTTTTAATGCTAGCCACTAGCCTGAAAGACAACGTTTATGTCCATGGTGTCCATGGTGTAAAAGATTGCAAAGAATGTAATTGCAAGCTGTCATATAGTTATGAATATTTTTTTTGGAGGTGGGCAACTGTCACCAGAAAAGAAAAGGATGCTAAGCAACTAGGAAGTAAACGTTACAAGGCCTATAACTTTGGATTATTCAACAGCTAGAGGCATCCTCCTAGACTTGTTTGGACTTACTTTTTGTGGGAACTTCAGTTCTCCAAACAAATATCTACTGCAGTCAGTAATCACTTTATTAGTGAAAAAAACAAACTAAACACACATAAATAGACTTACCTTATGTAAAGAAGTTACCAATAGCACCAGCATTTACCATAAGGTTGTGGTTGGTTTTCTCTGAAGGGAGGAAAAAAAATAAATTACAAATGTAATACGTTCAAAGAAAGCCTTTTTCCACATTTCCCAGTACGTCTAATTGCTATGCTATCATTTATTTGTGTGGATATACATACCATACTTATTCACTAACAAAGTGGAATACTAATCGTCCAGCCTGGCCCAAATTGGTTTTGGGCATGCAAGTTGGCACCAAAATCTGCAAAATAGCAATTTTTGCACATTTGAATAAGAAACTGGTGTATTGCAATAGGTAAAACGTCTTGGGCCACTGAAAAAACACCGCAGACAGACATGTACATAGTACATACCCCTGGCACATAATTCAGTTGAGTCCAGCCTGGCCCAAATCAATTTGCAGTTAATTTTAATTTTTTTATCATTGATATTTATCTTTCAATGAAGCCTGCAATGTCTGTTCTAGACCATTCCACACCATCAAAATATTGTCCAATATACGGACCCATAATGCCACACAGCTTTCAATGCCCAGGGCCTCATGCCCTCACTTACATCCAGATTTTCCCATTTTCTATAGTCCTTTCCGATTTTATAGCATAGTTTATAGTAGTTTAAGTATTTGAGTTGAATAATGACATATGTCCACCAGTCCAACCCATTGATCTGTTATCCGAGGAAGGCAAAAAAAAAAAAAACCCCACCAAATTTATGAAGGGGGAAAAAATTCCTTCCTGACTCCAAGTGGCAATCAGAAATTTCCCTGGATCAACTCTACTTTATGTATCAATACCAGTAACTTCCAACATTCCTTGTTTCAGAAATTTTAAACCAGTCATACACTTTATCTTTCTTATAACCTCACTATCCCTATGAATTTTCTTTCTTTCGTTTCCTGATCTCTATTTGCATAGCATCTACCTCCTTTCTTAACAATTCATTAGCTGTCTTAAAATCTGTCTCCTCCTTATAAATTTCCATTTTAACTTTCATTCCCTCCACCTGTTCACTTAGGGATTTTATTCTTTTTGTGTCCTCCTAATTATCATTAACTTAAATGAGCATTCAGTTAACTCCTTTTCCCATTCCTGTTTAAAAGCCCCATCGCTTTCTTTCACACACACAATTTTTTTCTTGGATTCAATCTTAATCTCAGCCCTTTGGGACCATTTTGTTTTTTAGATAATTCTCTAGACAGATACCTCCCATTTTATACGAATTGTTGTAAAATTTGTTTACGATATCTTTTTTTTAATAGGTTTTAAAGGCGATATCATCCCCTTCCACACTATCAGAAATTTCATCACTGTCAAATACCTTGGACATTCTGAGTTCCAATTAAGTTCTCTGAGGGAAAACGCCATCTGGAATTCTGTGCCAACAGACCACCAGAATAAATATACAATGGCGTGCTATTCATCCCAAGAAAACAGAGCAAAGCTACAAAATAGACTGAGAATATAGTTATGGCTGAATGCACCACCATCTTATACTTAAGATCTGTGTAGCCAGAGTAATCCGGCGGTGCTAGGGATATCAATTAAATCAAATACACAGTTATGGGAAAGCACTCACACACTTGTGATCTAGAATTCAAAATGTTGATTTATTGGCACAGAAAATAAAATAAAAAACCCAAAACCCAATCCACTGGAGCCCCCACCCCCCCTTATCACAAACATATACACAATATTTCTACCGCTGGGTGTCCCCACAGGTAAATAAAAGCTAAAAGGTCTCTTGAAAGTGGCAGGTAAAGTGCTAGCGTGTAAAGTGGCTAGGTGCTGTAGGAGTTAAACCCAGTCTGAATATCCTTAAGCAAGTTCACTTTTAATTCCAACTGCATGGTAAGATAAGTAATCCTCCAAACAGAAGTGGCCGTTACTCCTTCTATAAACAGTCACCGCACCAACTGGAAACTCAATGCAACATAGATGCTGGATATAATCAATCACTGGCTTACTGGACTTTTGTTACAGAATCAACACATGGAGTACCTTGAGGCTGCTCATCCTGCTGTTGCGAAAGGCCGCACAAGCTTTTAATGGTCAAGCCTTTGTCCGTGCTTCACCCATGCTCACGCTAGCACTTTGGTACCTGCCACTTTCAAGAGACCTTTAAGCTTTTATTCACCTGGCTGGGGACGCCCAGCTGTAGAGATATTGTGTATATGGTATTGTGATAAGGGGGGTGGGGGCTACAGTGGATTGGGTTTTGGGTGTTTCATTTAATTTTCTGTGCCAATAAATCGACATTTTGAATTCTAGATCCAAGTGTGTGAGTGCTTTAAGGGATACCATAACTGTGTATTTAAGATAACCATTTACACCTGCCATTTGCCAACCATTTTAACAATGTCTGTATGCCAACTTGTCATACAGACTTTGGTAAAATCAAAATGGTTGCAAATTGGCAGGTGTAATAGTTAACAAGTGCCATTTACTACTGCCAAATTGCCAACAATTTCCCAATGTCTGCATGCAAACATTGGTATACAGACATTGGTAAAAGGCTGGAAAATTGGTAGTTGTAAATGGTTGGAATTATCTGTGTTTCAGGTACCATTTTATCACTGCCAATTTTCTAACTATTTACCAATGTCTGTATGCTAGATCCAGTTTAAAAGCATTTTACCAGTGTCTGTGCAAACCATTTACCAGTTTTAGGTTTCTAACCATTTTATAGTGTCTGCATAGTAACAATTTTTACCACATCTGTTTGGCAAGATTTTTACCAGTGCCTGTGTGGCAAGCATTTTACCAGTCTGTGTGCCAATTACTTTACCATGTGTCATTGTACTAAGCATTTACCAGTGGGTGTGTGGCAAGCACTTTACCACTTTGGTTTGTCAGTTATTTATATTATTATTGTTTTTTTTAAAGTGTTTTAAAATGAGTGCCCTAAAGGGGAAGTTCAGTGCAGATCATACTTTTAAGAAAAAAAAAAACGAGACTTTAATCTGCCTATTCAGCATTTTATCTGTGTATAAATAAATGCTTTCCCCAAATACAGACTTCCAGTTTCAGAATGAACTCCACTCCACTTCTGCTTCTTAAGATAGTCAGGAGTCAGAGTCAAAAAAATTCAATCTAATATTTTACATTATTGCTAATTGACTGTCTGATGAACTGTTTAAAATACCCATGTCATAGAAGGTTCAAAATCGTAACATTTTAGCCATCCCCCATCTGCAAAACCGCCCCCACTAACAGAGCCACACTCACTTTAACACTGTGGTGGTATGCGTCATGACAGCCAGAAATAATCAAGGGTGTCATTCAATTTTGGTTCAGGCACCAAAAACCCTAGAAGTGTCCCTGAGTAGACACCATTATGGTCTTGCCCTTGACCCAGTGCCTGGTTTGATTCAGTTACAATGAGATCTGAGCATGTTTGACCCATCCACAGCCAATCAGTAGAAATTCTATTAGGAACAATCAAAGGTAGTGTGCATTCTGGGACTGTTCCAACCTAAAATGTCAGCTCACTAATTTCAAAAGCAAAAAGGGAATAGCAAGGGGTATAAAATCACACTAGAATTTTCAAAAATAAAGAGAATATGTAGAATAACTAGGTATGCATAATCTAAACTAAGAAGTTTAAAAAATATTTCCCACTAACATTCCCTTAAAAAAACGTTAACGATGAATTTGGATTTTTTTTTTTTTTACTGGAATGATTATTGGTTTGTGGTGCTGATTTGTGTTTGCAGCTGGCTTTTGGGGGCAGGCCAAATTTTGCATCAGGGCCCACAGGATCAGGGCCCACAGGTCTTTAACTACACCACTGGAGGTAATTGCCCGATATGCAGCCTGCCTATTGCGTCTGTCTACACTGGTAATTATTGAGTCTGTACATGTTAACCGCAATCCCCAGAAGACTGCAGTGCTGCCAAGTATTGGTACTTGCTTGCATGTGCTGTGTGAGTTTAATGTGTATGCAGCACTAACTAGCTACTGTGTATACGTACATTCTTTTTACATTTAACTTACCGGTACACCAGGACACAGACAATGCAAGAAGCAATATAATAAATAGAGACCACCTAGCACTGCGGTCTGCTGGTTTTAAATTACTATTGTGCCTCAATATGGATGTTATAGTGTATCATCCATTTTATGCATGTCCAAAATATACAATTCCAGTAGAGAGACTGCATAATCGGGTAATTAAACCCTATAGTAGTCAGACCAAGCACTGCAGTCTGTGGATTCAATGAACATTTGCCATGACTGCATATCTCTGCGGGCAGTTTTAAAATATTTTACATTGACTTGCACAGCCAGTGGCAGTAGAGATTGCGTTAACCAATTATAAAGGAATCTGCAGCTGCTCTATAATTTATAATTTAGCTGGTAATAGGGGTCTGCTGGGGCCAGGCAGAGGCATAGTGCTGAAATGGTGTGTAATGTATATATTTGGTTAAAATAGCTGAGCAACCTGGGGATATAGTACCCTATATGCTAGGGGGCTGTTTTAGATGTTTTGGATAACTATCCTAGGCTAAAAGGGATGTATACATGCAATTGTCATCTTGACTGGAGGTAAAGGCTAGCTTACTCGCAATATGGGAACAATAACTATACTTGAATATTTGGTTAGTAATGCAGGTAATAAAGTGGGGGACAGAAACCAACAATTCACCAGTTTGAAGGGTGGACATGAACTAGGTACACACAGTTTATCTATCTTTGTTCATTAGCCAGTGTAGTCAGCCCTCCAGTTCATTAGCCAGTCTACAGTGTAGTCAGCCCTCCAGTTCATTAGCCATTGTAATCAGCTCAACAATGGAAAATAGCAATAGTGGTCTTTAAAGGCATGTAAACTGGGGCAAATAATGTTTTAACTAATCACACAGTAACTAGATTAAATTACCACCAGTCTAAATTGTTTTTTTTTTTTTCTTTCTTCTCTGACTTTCATATCTCTTGTTTTTTTTTAGCTCTCAGGGTTTTACTTTTTAAAGAGCTAATGAGTAAAGAAATGTCAATCACCCAGCCCTCCCCCAGCACACTACATCTAGAAACTATTCTATAAAATAAAGCTTATTTCACTAACGGCATGGCTAATTAATTCAAAAAAACGACCCCTAGATTAGGTTCCAAAAGAATTCTCACTATAGGCACACACTATCTTAATATACCACAATCAACAAGGATATGAATTCAAACTCTTATTTACCATTTAGGAGATCGGCATCCTGCTGTTGAGAATTCAGGGGTCAGAAAAATGGTGGACTCTTAGTTCTGATAGGAGTTCGAAAAGACTGGATGCTTGCTCCAGGAGGGTAAAGTATGACCGTGTAGCTTAGCTGGCTATTGGACCGGCAAGCGGGAGTGGTGTTGCCAGTAGGACCCTACCCTCCGTATCTGATCTTGATGTATCCAACAGTGGAATAACTTATAATGGAGAGACTATGATATAGTATAGTATTTGGGGTTTAATAATAACATATGTCCATCCAGTCTTACTTAAAGGGTATCTCCACTGAGAAATTCAATATAGCCTCCAATAAAAGTTTCAGAAAAGTTATCCACCTACCCTGAATTCCAGCCTCCTCTGTGCAATCCATCAGAAGATATAAAGCATCTGATGCCTGTAAGCAACACAGGCATCTGATCCCTTCATTTTCATGCACGCCTGCTGGAGAACCTCCCGACGCGCGTGCACCACTTAGTGCATGCGCACAAACCATCTTCCGTAGTCGGGAGATATTGACCCCGCTCAGTCTTTCCTCACCAATGGGAAATTAGCGCCATGTTTCCATGGCTACCAGTTCTTTCAGAAGGATCCCGGTATTACTCCTCCCCCTCCCATCTGACACGTTGACTTCATGGAGATTCAGCATGGTCCGGTGGAGGGGAGAGATCAGGGGCGGATTATGCACAAGGCAGGCAAGGTTTGGCTGTTTCCACTGTATTCTCTCTGCGCTCAAGATCGGCTCTGCAGCCCTCAGATAATTTATTCACTGCACTCTGGGCCGGCATCCAATCAAAAGCTAGACAGGTGAGTAGTGTAGCAGGCTAGCTGGGGACAGAAAAACACTGTCCAGCTCCCCCTCCCCTCTGTCTCCCCTCTGTCAGTGCTGGATCATCTTGTAAGTTACCTTTCAAGTTAGTTTCTCCTTCTGATGTTCATGTCCTGCTATCTGTGTATTTTTTAGGTGCAGTGGAGGAAACATTTAGCTTTGGCTTTGCATGTTGTTTCAGGGGCTTTTAGTGTTCAAGTAATGTGGGGTTGGAAGCTCTGTTTAATTGCTGAAAACCAGCTCCCTAGTTAACCCCATCATGTCTGGCTGCAGTTTCCTTATTTCAAACTAGGTAGTAAGTGTTAACCACTATATCCCTTTAATAATTTGTAATTGTTGTGATATTTTTACCTTCAGAAAAGTGTGTAGTGTGAATGTTATACATAGTATCTATGTGTTATAGTGTGGTGTGTGTATATAGTATTTGTGATTGTCAAAGTGTGTAATAGTGGTTTTATGCTAGAGAGTGTGATTGTCAGTGTAGTTGAGATAGTATTGATAACATATGAGTAAATGTGACGAAGCTGAAGTTGGTTTCTTATTCAGTTAGTTTCTTATTCGCAGACTGAAGTTGGTTTCTTATTCGGTTTGAATAAGAAACTGTGTATTGCAATAGGTAAACCGCTTTGGCCCACTGAAAAACAACCGCAGAACAGACCCGTACATACCCCTGGCACATAATCAGTTGAGTCCAGCCTGGCCCAAATTGGTTTTGGGCATGCAAGTTGGCACCAAAATCTGCAAAATAGCAATTTTTGCACATTTGAATAAGAAACTGGTGTATTGCAATAGGTAAACCGCTTTGGGCCACTGAAAACACCGCAGACAGACATGTACATAGTACATACCCCTGGCACATAATTCAGTTGAGTCCAGCCTGGCCCAAATTGGTTTTGGGCATGCAAGTTGGCACCAAAGTCTGCAAAATGGATGTCTTTATTTGACCTTCAATACTATGTTACTATGTAACTGTTGTACATCTAGTCCAACCTTTATACCCTACCCATAATGTCTGTATAACAGTTACATAGTAACATAGTATTGGAGGTTGTATAAAGACATGTACATCTAGTCCAACCTTTATACCCTACCCATAATGTCTGTCTATGTCTTTATACAACCTCCAATACTATGTTACTATGTAACTGTTATCAAGGACCTCTTGGATCAGTGGGTCTGGAAGTCTTCATGTATGCATGGAAAGCATGGCATCGTAAACGTAGAAGGTGTGTAGATTCAAAAATGTATAGTTTGTGGGGGAATTTCATGTTCAAGACTGTTTCCCTTAGGAAAAAAGTGTAGGCTGTTCAAATTACAGAGCACTTTGATTCTTTCTGTAATTGCATTTGTGCATGCGTCCCATTTGAGGCTAGTTGGTGGCCAGTCTCTGTGTACATCCACGCATATGGCATAACGTTTGATTCAGAACATTGTGGGAGAGTGATATTTAGGGGGGGGTTTATTGTGGGGGGCATTTCCAAGTTTTGGGGCTGTTGAAATTACAGACAACTTTGAATTTTTTCTTGAATTACCACTTGTGCAGTGTTCCCATTTGAGCTAGTTGGTGGCCAGGTCTTGTGTGCCACCACACATCATAGTGATGCATCGTTTGCAATGCAGATTGTGGGAGATGACATTTAGTGGGTTTTTGCTTGTCAAAGGGTTAGGTAGGATTCAATCCTTGAATCATCTTATTTATTTTTCACAAAACCTCCTAAAAACACGGAGTTCTTTGGATCACTGGGTCTGGATTCTTCATGTATGTATGAAAGCATGGCATCGTAACGTAGCTGAAAGATTCCAAAAATATATAGTTTGTGGGGGAATTTCCATGTTTCGGATTGTTTCCTTAGAAAAAGTGTAGGTGTTCAAATTACAGAGCACTTTGATTTTTTCTTGTAATTGTATTTGTGCATGCGTCCCATTTGAGCTAGTTGGTGGCCATGTCTCTGTGTGATCCACACATAGGGCAAAACCGTTTGATTCAGAACATGTTGGAGATTGATATTTAGTGGGGGTTTTATTTGTGGGGGGCTTTCAAGTTTTGGGGCTGTTTGAAATTACAGAGCACTTTGTTTTTTTTCTTGTAATTACACTTGTGCATGGTCCCATTTGAGCTAGTTGGTGGCCATGTCCCTGTGTACATCCACGCATATGGCATACGTTTGATTCAGGGCATTGGAAGATTGATAATTGACAAGTTTTTTTACATGACATGGAAATTTGCCATGATTTTAACTTTGAATTGCATTTTTTATAAATTTTTCCTGAAATCTGGTAAAAAAGCGAAATTTACATGAGAACTGCGCCCATACCATTGGTGTGGATTGCATAAAGGAATCACACCATGTGTATTAGCTGAAGGTGTGTAGATTCCAAGAATATATAGTTTGGGGGGGTATTTCTAATATAGAGGGGTGTTTAGTCTGACAAAGTGTGAAAAGTTGCTGGAATTGGGCCATTGTTCTTGGCTCACTTTGTGGCTAGTTGATTCCAATTTGCATGTGTAACCATACATAGGAATATTGTTTGATTCAGGACATTTGGGAGATTGATATTTGGTAACTTTTTTTACATTACTTGGGATTTTGGATGATTTACCTTGAGAGTGTTTTTTTAATTTTATTTAGAAAATCTGCTAAAATTGTGAACTTCTACGAAGAACTGCGCCCACACCATTGATGGTACGAATGAACAAACTACAGGATTTCGTAGATAAAGAGTGTGTGGATTTGAGAAATATATGGTTTGTGGGGTTGTTTTTGTGGGAAAAAATTGCAGACTGTTCAAATTCAGATTTGGACTGAATATTTTGCTGTTTGAGCCATTGTGCATTGTTTACTTTGTGGCTTTTGGTTCCACGTCCACGTGTGTAACCAAACATATGCCATACCATTGATTCAGGACATTTGGGAGATTGATATTTAGTAACTTACTTTACATCCATGGTTTTTGGCATGATTTTTACCTTTTGAAGTTGTTTTTTATTCATTTTTTCAGACAAATGCGAAACTTCTACGAAGAACTGCGCCCACACCATTGATGGTAGAATAAACAAACTACAGCGTTACATAGCTGAAGGTGTGTAGATTTCAGGAATATAGTGGGGGTATTTCTGAGTTGGGGGGGTGTTTTGTGGAAAAACTGCAGACTGTTCAAATACAAACTGGCTAATTTTTTTTTTGCTGCTAGGCATTTGGCACTGGTCACGCTCTGGGTTAGTTGGTAGCCATGTCTTGGGTACACCCTGAATGTGGCATACCGTTTATTCGGGAGGGGTAGGCTTTTATATTTGAGATGGTTTGAACTTTCCTCCACAGTTTTTGCTGAAATGCATTTGATTTGTCTCTGATTTTACAGTTGAGGAAAAAAAGGAAAAGTGAGAAAATAACTACAATTGGACGAAGAGCTGCGTCCAGGTATCTGCATTTTGATCGAAACTAACCTCACTCATAAAAATCTTGTTGTGTGTGTAGTTTCTAAAAATATCTCCCGTGGGGATATTTTAGGTAATTTGGTAGATATTCTATGTTAACTGTCAGTAGTGGTTATACATTTTTATTTGGTGTAATATCAGAAGGTGCAGTTTTAGTTTGGGGGGGTATCCTGTACAGGAAAAGTGGGTACCTACTATATCTGGTATCGTTGTACTCGGGAGTATCAGAGCTTTAGAAACAGTAGATTTTGTGTGTAACTCAGATAACTAAGTAAAATGGGAAAAATCATGAAATTTGCAAATTTTTCATTTTTTTTACATTATTTACCCATAATTCCAGTAAAATTTCCAGAAAAGTTACAAAATTTGTTTTACCATGTTAAAGACAACTTTGTGCTGAAAAAAACATGTATAATATTCCTGATTTACTGCAAGGTTTCCTACTGTAAAATTAGTCTAAGCGATTAAGGGCAAAATCCTGAAATCTTCTGGAGTTACGCAAAAAAAAAAAAAAATGAAATTCTCCTGGTAGTGAAAGGGTTAAAGGGGTATCTCCACTTACAAAACTGATATGGGGTAAAGTGAAAGAGCAGCTTGAAAAAAACATGTACCTTTTTCCTCTATGTGTCCCTGTTTCCTCGATCTAAAGCCCGCAAGATCCGCTCACCACATTAATTATGCATGTCATTGCCTTCCCTGTAGCGAACGTCCGACGCGCGCTTTATCCCACGCATGCGCAGATCCTTCAAAGCAGCTCCTTGACCCTGCTCCGGCTGAGAGAGCCAATGGAACGTAAGCGTTTCGTTCCCATGGCAACAAAAACAGCCCGAGTGCAAGGGAGCCCGACGTACTAATGATTTATTGGGCTGTTTCCTCCCAAGTAATCATTCCCACTGGCAACAAAACAGCGGGAGAGCAAGGGAGCCGTCTACTAATGATTTATTTAGGCTGTTTCCTCCCAAGTAATAAAATATTGCTTACGAACAGACATTCTATTTGATGCTTTTTTGGCTGTTGTTTTTAACATTGGTTATATAGATTTTGCTTTGTTGGACAGGTCAATATACATAAATGTTACATGATTATAATTGTTACATGAAGTTGATGTGGTGTGGGCATGGAAGTTATTATGTTTTTTGAGTACTTATACCTGTGTTTAGTGTTTTTGGTAGGAAATGGGTTGTATTATGTGGGGAATGTTTGTGTCTCTGGTTGTTTGTTTTGCCACTTTTTTTTTATATATATTTATTTATATACTAATAAGTGTGTGTGGTGTGTGTGTGTGTATATATATATATTTATTTAATAGGTGTGTGTATATATTTATATATATAAAAATGTGTGCTGTTGTGTGTGTGGTGTATTATATATATATATATATATATATAATATATATATTTATATAAATAAGTTGTGTGTGTTATATATATATAAATATATTTATTTATACAAGTATGTGTGTTGTGTGATATATATCATTATATATATATATAATATACATATTTACTTGTATATATGTGTGTTTATATATATATATTGCCTAATTAATTTATATATACATATTTATATATAATGAGGGGTGTGTTGTAATTTATTATTTATATATAAGGTAATATATAATATTTAGATAGCCTAATTAATAAATATATATATATATATATATATATGTGTGTATATTTATGTCTGTTATAAATACATATAATTACATCTATTTTAAAGTATAACACACACATATTTATGAAAAATCACACAAAAATACTAAAAATAATTACCATACATGCAGGCAAAAGAAATGCATGCTAGAAGATTACAGTAAAAAAATCAACACACCACTCATGCATTCAAAGCACACATAGGCAAACAACACACACTCCACACACAAAAGAAAGCAATCACTAAACATTTATATTTTATTTTAATTAGAAATCACTCTCCCTGCTTCCCATCCCCCAGCCACAGAAAGATACATAAAGTAGCATGGCACACTTTAGTATGACCTCTCCGCCTTTGTCTCGCCAGCACTGTCTGTTTTACTACAGATTGACAATGCATGCAGGAGAGGTTTGTTTTACATAACACAGCAAAGGGTCAAGTGGGCGGGGGCAAAACGATGGTAATAGCCTCATTAGTAATAAGCTCACTTCCTCATCTGCACGGCTAAGGCCCACACCCCTAAAAAACGAGTGGAACTTCTGGAGGCTGCTGCAAAGGTAGGGAATGGATTATTTCAAAAGACAAGGCAGCAAAAGGCTTCTGGGGATGGGTACTACCTTATAATGGAAAAAAAAAATTGGCGATTTGGTGAATGGACATACCCTTTAAGAGTTTCTGTAATTGTTGCTGTGCTGGGTACCATAGAAGTACTAGAACTCAATGAGGACCCATGTTAGCAGTGTATGTATAACTCCATGTCTTGCAACCCAGCCGACCACGCACACCCCGCACGCATCCATGCCCACCTTGTGACACCGGGCTCGACCACAGCACCCGGGTCGGTGCATATTACATCCCTAGGTTAGTACAATATGAGCTGTTTTTATAAACCATTAATATCGGATCATCTGCTAGGGCAGTCAAAAATTCATTTGTTTATATTATATTTAATTATCTAATATATATATAATTATTATATATATATTATATGTTTAATTATAATTATGGCTATGCATGCAAACCATAAATTCTAACTTAAAATTGTCACACTAACCCATCCCATTACAAAGGGCCTGTGGCTAGAGGTGGAGGGTGTGGGGGTTTGAGGTGGAGGAACTTTTATACTGGGGCTGAGCCACTCAAATAAACTTTACGATATCAGACTGGTTTTTGTTTTGGTAATCGATGTTCAGTGAGAGGGGTTGTGGGGAGGGTGTTATCAGTTACAACCTGCAGCTTAGGTTGGGGGGGGGGGTACATATGGTGTGTGGGCAATGGAAATCTCAATAATGGTGGGGGTAGGTTCTATGCCTTTATTTCTTTGAGGAATAAATGGATATATCATATTTGGGTATTTGACTGTTTCAGAGACCTTCATAACGCTATTTACCTTTATGTGATAAAGACTCTACAGACTTATAATATCCTTATAATTTACAGTAGTGGGGACACTTTATCTTATAATACATGAGTGGTACCTAGAGAGGGACCTGCTGCCATAGCAAATCACAATCGCTGCACATTTACAGAGACCGGTAAGGCTCTGTTGTGTGCCAAATAATGTGGCGTTGTGTAAATTTTAATATGGGATGTGAATAAGGCCTAACTTGAAAAAAAAAATTTGTGTTTTATTTTGAAGCCCCTGGTGGTTGTGCCGCCCTAGGCCGGCCAGGCTGGCCTAGTGGGAAACCCGGCCCTGCTGTCTAAACTACCTGTGTCCTTGTACCTTTATATGGACACAACTCCTCAGTGACATAATTTCTTAATATTTACAGTATGGGTACATTATTAACTGTGTAAGTACTGAAAGTCCCTCTGCCAATAGAACCTGAGTTCTTGGCTTTGTTGCCGATGGACCCAAAGATGCAGATAGCAGCCAGGCAAGTTTAGGTAAGTAATGCTGCAGTTATAAAAGAACTTTGCGGCTTCTGGTCGAGCTCTTCTGCTTGCTCATGCCGGAAAAGGCATGGAAGACAAGCAGAAGAAAGCTTGGGAACTAGGGCTCGTAAGTATATTTAGCTGCCGGATATTTGAAGTCAAATGAACCTTGGCAAGGTTGAGGTTATGGGAGGTTTCCAGTGCCACAAGATCTTTTGTTTAGTGAGTGAACATACCCTTTTAACCTTTCTACTGTATTGTATTTTGTTGGGGTTGCATTTTTTTCTGTTCCAGTTCAATACAGTGTCACACCCCCAGTAAAAACTTTATATATAAACAGGTCCCCCTAAATCTCAAAACTGCTATTCCTCCCAATTGTTGTCAACACCATTTTTAGAAGTTTCTTAGCCACAGAGGTGGGGGACTGAACAGTAGCCATTGTAATTGTTAGAGACTATGAAGATTGGGAATGGCTGTCTTCAGGGATGTCAGGGAAGGGTAAGTATTGTAGTTATGGGTGTAGAGGGTTTGCCTATATATAGTTTGTACTTAAGGAGTAAACTTGCCTTTAAATTTAAACAAACTATGATTAATATATGTATTGTGTTTGTTGATTCTCTTTCCAAAATGATAGCTTTCACTATTTATCATCACTTAAAAGTGTTGATATGGCAGATAAAACAAGTGGAAACACCTAAGAAAAAGACAGAAGAATGTGCCAATTTAAGGAGAGCTAGAGTAAACAACACATTTATGCTCAAGTCAAGGCGAGGCATTTCTATTGCATTTTGTGAGTTTACTTCATGGTTACTCATGGTGCTATAATGATGTCACCAGGCATATTACCCACAGACTGACATTCTTGAGCAGCCACACAGACTCCACCAGTTTCCTCCTTTTATAGTTTTTCCAGATTCACAAAATATCTGAAAAAGTCACTTAAGCAGAAGTATTACTTACTAGGATTTTTGCATAAATCTCTCTTTCCTCATGTAGAACCACGTGCTAAGAAGAACGTTTCCGATTCAAAAATAGCAGAGAGAATATGGATGTGCTGCTACAAAAACCACACACACATATTCAGAGTGCATAGCTCCCGAGGCTCTGAGTATGTCAGGGCTGTTATTGAAGGACAAGAAAAACGTTTTGGCATCTTGCTAGATGCAATCTCAGATGAGTTTTAATATTTCCTGTCCTGGTGCATTCAACTATATCATCAGGACTTATTGTCACCGAATCTTGATTGGTGGTCTTGAGCATTCTAATAGAGAGCACATGAGCTTTTTGATTTGCACCTGTGCCGTCTACTGGCCAGTTGCCGCTACAAACCCCCACATGCACCACACGGCACACTCCACAGTGTATTATCTCGCGCAGCATAGAGTCAAAAAACGCACAACACTAGGAGCAAAAACAATGTATGCGTGGGCCCACATGCCTCCCTTGCATTGGCTGCACTTGATGGCTGAGCATGCTGCAAACAATGCTTTCTAATAATGTGCGAAGACCCCTACACCGATCTACATCTTATATCTCATTTTCCAAAAAGGTTGTAAGAAAGAGTGGCACACACTCCATGGACACCTGTCACCTTTTGGTATCCACGGAGTAAGAAAAATATTAAGCATTTCATAAGCAACGGGGTTTCCCCATCTTCGAAAAAGCCGATTAAAAAACCTTATTGCATGGGCATATTGACCAGTCCTATTTTGTTAGCACACGACAGATATGAAGAAACGTGCCCGAGAGAAAAACAGGACCTACCAAATATATCGCTTGTTTTTACAGTTGAGTCCTCCTGCAGTCTTTACTGTATTACAATGTCCTCCTGCAAAAGACGCACACAATGGTCAAATATTGCCACCCAGCGTATGGTGCCATTACACAGATGTGTGCGGTAGTGAGCCTTCATACAGCCAAAGAGCAATTGCCCTCGAGATTAGACCTAAGTATGTGGATTAGACTAACCAGTTTAAAAGTCAATACAAGCTTCCTCCATCCTGAGATCTCACAGGCTGTTTTGAGACCAGGAAACTTTGCCAGGAGAGGGAAAATATGACACCTCTGGCATATAAAAAGTTTTTTTTCTGAAACAATTGACTTTACTGTTAGAGCATTCCTAATATTATTTTGACATGATACAGGGAAACCAAATAGTATACGTTGGGCTAATGGACTATTCTCCAGATTTGCAATGTAATATAATTATATAATTATTATATTTATATATGTAATATATATTATATATAATATATATATATATGTGTTGTGTGTGCGTTATTGTTCCTCAGGGTTAACACTGATTGTCTTTTAATGTCTTATATTACTTTTAATAAATGAGCCCACAATATTTTGAGTTTGTTTCATGTACGTGTAGAGCATTGGGATTATATGAACAAAAAGCCATGCCTGTAAATGATCCAGTGCTCAAATGTTCTCCACACCAAGTCCCGCCTGTCAGCTACCATTGGTAAATTACATACTGTTATTTCGTAGATTCCCGGACGTTGTTAAGGCTAAAGAATGGACCGACTTTTGGGAGTTATGAATTATCAAACATTGTGATAATCCTTCTACTGAGGGAGTTAGATTGATTATTTCTGCACACACTCTAAGAGGAAAAAGACCCGTGACAGGTCAAGGTAGATTGCAACTCTTTGGCAAACTAGACTAATTCATTCTACTCATACCTCATAGCAATCACCTCCTGTAAAAGGTTATTAGTATCATAAGAAAAGTCATAACAACCAACGAGCTCTCTGGGAAAATATCCCAGTACCAACAGTCAAAACTGTAGCATTTACACAGAAGTTTCCACTGTCCGAAACACCACACAGTAAGATTCAATAAAAGTACTTATTGTTAAAGGGGAACTGTGGTCTCCAAACAAGTGAGTTTTACATGATAAGGCCAGTTGTCCTAACCTTTAATTAAGCGGCATCAACCACCCTGTACCTGGCCCTTCCATAGCCCAAAGATATAAAAAAATAACGACCAGAACAGTTGATGGTTACGTGCAGGCGAGAAACAGACTCGGGATCCTCAGGTGTGAAAACAACCTTTTCAGCAGAGATTACTCACTCTGCCTGAAAGGCTGTTTTCAACACAGTTTTCTGTAGAGGGGGTCTAGTGGCCCAACACCCCCGAGAGTGGGCTAGAGCTGTCCATGGCACGAGAGTGGGGCAGGGCCTAATTCTTCGCCCGCAAGTGGGCAGGGCCAACAGGGGCTGAAGGGATGGGGAAGGCCAAGGGGGAGGTGGCCTGCAAATGGAGGGGCCATATATAGTCATGAGGTGGGAGGGGTCCGGGGGGCTTGCCAAGAATAGGAGGGCAATGACTGTCATCCACTGGACATGGTTTCAGAGCAGGAGTTGGCAGGGAACCTGGTGATGCTGTTGCCATCTCACCCACAAAAAATGTAAATCATTCTTCAAACCGAGCAAAATAAACACAATGACAATACATTTGTAAAAATTCCAGGAATATTTCCTATCAATTTACTTTTTTGGACCCAGCTTCACCTTTTAAAAATGGTGCTAATCTTTGCCCCTGAGACCGCACCAATCATATGGTTATTTAACATTGAACCAACATCTGATTGTTGGGGCAAAATTGCAACAATTTTATAACATAAGAATTTATTGGAAAACTCTGACTGTGAGCAGAGGTTACTGGCACCATTTAACATATTTTTTCATTCAAAATGTCATGAGGCAGCCATCCACACCAGCTACTTAAGAAACACAGTCAGCACTTTTGGTTGCTTTAAATAGTAAGAGAATGCAGGCATAGGACTCCGGCATCTACTATTGTTTTTCTGACTACCTCACTCTGGACACGTCACACACAAACAATGGTAGTACTTATTAAACTAGGAACTAACAATCTGCTACCTCAAACCATCTCACACCTTTCTTCTTCGAAACAACAGTTAAGACACAGGTCTCCACAAAGAAAACTTGCCCCTCTGTGCCATCAAAAGGCAGCAATAAGCCAGTAACTGAGACCAAGAAAGGACCACAGACTCTAGTGGGAAAACAACCAAAAAACTGTCTCCCAATAGTTGAGGCTGAGGACATTTGGGGGTTTTTTTTATCTTGAACTTATTATTCAGTAACTGCTTAAAATGTTAATTCTGAATTTAAATAATTTAGTAATTTTGCCCTTTATTGTTTGTTTTCTTATTTACAAATCAACCTGCACTTTTTGTTACCTTGCACCCGATCAACTGCAACGCATAACACATGCAATTTCATTTGCCACGTTTAATTGAAAACGCACGTTTTCGTGTGCGTGCGATTTGCATTCTGCAATTTTAATCGCAACGCACCCGAAAAGCGTGCGTTTTCAATGATATGAGAAAAAACGTGAGCGCAAACGCTAGTTCTTTTTGAAGAGAACTAAGATCTCCATGTAGGCCTATAATTTGTATTTACGTACACATAGTCGTCCTAGATGTGCAGCTTTCTACATAGCACTTCTTTTTCTCTTTATTGATTTGTCATATTTGATGTGGACAGGTTAGCAATAATGGCAAACTATAAGTTTTGTTTTTTTTCAATGGTCCAGATGGACCATGTTTAAAATGTGGTTTATTATTATACAAAAAAACCTCTATTTTGATGTTTTTTTTGTAGTTATTTTGTAATAAAAATAATTTAATTTATAACCAGCTTCAAATTATTCTTTAGACACAAACACTTTAAAAGAAACACATTTTTTAACATCATCAGACGTTGATACTAAAAAAACGATCTTTTGACTATTACATTGTAATCATACTTGGACACACCCACCCATGTGCCCATGCCCCATTTTTCGCCACTGGCGCGCTTCGCTTTTAGCATTTTGCTTCTCTCTTAGGATTTCCAAACATGGGAGGTATGATTCGGTGTGTTGGTAACTAAGTCCTGTCGGGTGTTTGTGTAACTGTCGTGAGTCTGTCAGTGGGTGTTTTGTAACTGTCTGAGTCTGAACAGTTTGTTTGTGTTAAGCCTATGTACACACTGGTTACAATCTTTCCTTTCCCTGTGACCAACAGTTTTGGCTGCTTCGATCGGCTTTTCGGTCCAGGGGTAGGGACTGTCGGTCGTGGCAAAAAGCAGCCCGCATCAGGACATCAGGTCGCGAACGATC
Source organism: Hymenochirus boettgeri (assembly GCA_019447015.1). Taxonomy (NCBI): domain Eukaryota; kingdom Metazoa; phylum Chordata; class Amphibia; order Anura; family Pipidae; genus Hymenochirus; species Hymenochirus boettgeri. Next base: position 83,054,913 of record CM033477.1, read on the forward strand.
GTTTAATATTGTTCCAACCTGTTCGCATCGGTTCCTTCAATTGAACGAAGGTCAGAGATCGTTCACGACGCGAAAAGCCGCCATAACAAAATTCGGGTTGGGACCGATGACCGAAACACTGACTGACGGTTAGGTCTCTGCGTGTGTACCAGCTTAACTTGCGAGTTGACGTGTGTTTGTGTAACTGTGTGAGTCTGTTCATGTGTTGGGAACTGTGAGTCGTCTCATGTCTTGTGTAACTGTGAGTCTGTTAGTGGTTGGTGCAACTGTGAGAGACTGCAGTGTTGTTTGTGTAGCTAGGAGTGTGCACTTATTTGAAAACTGAGTCTGGACGTGTTGGTATAATGTGCAAGTCTGTCAATGTGTTGGTGTAACTGTCGGTGTGTCAGTGTATTTGATATACGGAAGTCTTTCAGTTTGTTTTTGTAAACTGTAGGACGTTCCAGAGTGGTGGTGTTGTGAGTCTGCAGATGTGTGTGTAACTGTGTGAGTCTGTATGTGTTTGTTTTACTTAAGATGGGGTTACCAACGATGAATATTTTCGGTCCAATCGGACAAGTAGTGTCAGTGTATCGGTCGATTCAGACCTGAAATTATCTGCTTTTTGCCGAAACCGAAAGTCTTCCTCATGGACCGATCCGGTCGAACGTATCAAGTGTCGGTTCAGGAAGGAAAAATCGCTAGGTGTGTACCAGCTTTACACACATACCTTTCAAATTGCCACAAGCTAAAAGAAATTGATACTTGATTTCAAGCAGTTTATTAGAGCTCCCAGTTTGCTGCTTCCTCCTTCCTTGCAAAGCATTTTCCTTTCCACTACACAAAATCATGGGTGGAAGCTATGGGTTGTAGTGGGGCACAGCTCATCTCTCATTCCCTGCACATGCTCCACACTATACTGTGACTGGTAGATTTGGGAGTGGGGGATTACTTAAAGAGATATGATTAAATAGTGAGAACGTATGGAGATCTGTCGAATGGAGGAGCACTTATGGCATGTCAAGCACAAGATGATCAGAGTTTTCTGACAGCAGTAAAATATAGGAAAAGGATAAATTCACGTCATTTTGTTCAGTTCCCTTTTTTTTTTTAATACTTGTATTTTTTAAAAATTTTTCAGTCATTATTATAACAGAGAAATGAAGGACATATTGATTGATGGCGTTGACATTGAACATTTTGGTTAACAATGGTTTCCTACATGTATTGTTGATCAGATTGGTTCGATTTTAAAGGAAGATGGAAAAATATATGTAAAAATCATATATGAATCGACATAGATATTCCAATCTAACAATATTAAAACTTAGGTTAGTTTATTGGGTTTGTAGGGGGGGATGTTTCGTTTATATCGCAGGTGGGGGATTTAGGGTTGTTGTCTCCCCGTTGGGGTCGAGGCGAAAACACGGCACCCGCCTAGCCACATCATTAATAGATCCCACGTGGGTCCTATTTTTAGAAGATTTATCCATATTTACATGAACATGGCGTTCATTTTTCCATACTGTGGTCTAACCAAATGGATTGTAGGAGGTTTGTTTCGGTGGGAGATTTTTCGTTTCATGTGTCTTGTGATTAACCGTCTGACCCCCCTTGAACTATGGTCTGCATACTTATTTTTAGTTTTCCCCAAGCCTTTGAATGGTAGTCCCAGGAGCCAGGAATCAGGGTCCATGGTTTTTTTGTGTGGGTCATTGGGGGAAGAACATAGAGTGGATTAGTTTTGACACCGCGTGACAAGCCCAGATCCTTTAATAACCGTGCACTCCCATAAGTAGTGTATAAGAGTGCCCTTTGTCACCAAACCCCCGTCCAGCACCTTTCCTGTGGAATCGGGCCATATTTTATGGAGTGTGTTTCGGTTGTGAGTACCCATTCCGCATCACATATGGCGTGTTCCTTGTAGAGGGTGCAGACGGAAGATTGGCCGCCCGCTTCCCAGATAGTGTACCAGTTCTCTTTTGTGATTTTCGTTTTAATACGGTTTTCCCCAGTGAAGCAATATACTTAGTGGCTTATTGAGTGATGTCTTGTGTAGTTGTATTCAGGAGCTGTATAGTTGGATATTATAATCCTTTTTGTAGGGGGTTCCGCCACTATCCTCTCAAAGTGTGATTAGGGGAAGGACTAGGTTGGGGGATGTGAGTGACATAGTGTCTGCTTTGTAGTAAGGGAAATAACTGTTGTTGGTTAGTTTCTTTTGGGTGGTGAGAGTGGCAAAAACGTCGTCAACTTATGTGAAATAGGGTCAACCAGGTAAAGTTATTAATGTTGACCAAGAGCTGCCATGTTTTAATAAATTGTGGAGTAGGCTGATTCAAGGTCAGGGTTGCCTTAACCAGGGTGTGAGGTGGATGGGGTAGAGAGTAATTTTGTGTATTTTGTTATTGTTTGCCAAAGTTCGGATTGTTGTATGCATGGTCTAAGGGGGTAGGTTGTGTTTTTCTTTTGCTGGATTTTATTGGGGTAGTAGCGGGTTCCTAAGGGTAATGGGTGGTACCATTCCTGTTCAGTTGGGCCCCAGCGGGGTTGTGGGATAGTATGGAACCAGTTGAATGTGTGCCGTAAATTGAGTGGCCTAATAGGTATGTAAGGATTTAGGGACTCCAAAAACATCCTGAGGATTTGCTTGTCGTGATGGTTTGGTTTTGAAATTCTATGTGTTTTTATATCCCCATATAAAATCTAAAATATCTTTTGGAGCATCAGTAAGAATTGAGAGGGATTAGGATGGTAGGTTTTCGAATGATAGATGTCGTAATTTTACCACCAGGAGAGGGATTTGAGAGTGTAATTTTACCGAACAGGAGGAGGGTTAGAGCTTTCCAGGATTTGAGTTAGTGTCCTTGTTTCTTTGAGAAGTGGAGGTAGTTGGTGAAATATGAGGTGAAGTTTGGGGTATATGTATTCCTAGGTATTTAATCGGAAATCGCGGGTTTCCAGGATATGGAAATTGTTCTGTCAGTATTTGTAGGGTTGTTGGTGGTATGTCCAATGGGTATGCTTCCGTTTGGTTTGGTTAAGTTTGTATCGGATCGTGTGCTTAGGGTCTATTTCCTTGTGGAGGTTGCAGGGATATAAGTGGGTTTTGTGATCGTGAGAAGTACATCATCTGCGAAGAAGGGAGAGATTAAGATAGGTGGATTTTTTATTGAAGCCCTGATATGTCGGGTTCGTTCTGATATGACATGCAATTGGTTCACTTACGATAGCGTAGAGAGAAGGGGGGGGGACAAAGGATCACCCCTGTCCGGTCCCGTTGGAAATGGGAAATGTTGAGGATGTAATCAGGGGGAATCGTATCGGGCCTGGGGTGTGAGCTATAGAGAAAGTATGGCTTTAAGGAAGCCTCTCATAACACTAAGTATGTAGTGTGGATATCATGCCTGGCCAGCTCAGCCTACAAAGGCTTTTTCGGGGCCATCGAGACTTAGTATGAGTGCTATTCGGGTTGTTTATGTGTTAGTTTCAATTATGTCAATGGTTTCTAACGCGGTGTCGCCCTGCCTGTCTGTCACGGATGAAACTATTGATCCTTATTTATTATAGTTGGAAAGCAGCTCTGCCAGTATGACTTGCCAAGATTTTAGTGAAAGTGTATAGTCACAGTTAATAGGGCTATAGGTCTTAGCTGGCCACACAGGGGAGGTCTTTATCTGGTTTAGGTATATATCTGTGAGAGCTGTGAAGGGGAGGGTGCGGTATTTACCTTCAAATTTAGTTATATACGAGATGAGGTGGGGGGTAAAAGAATATCACTTATGTTTTGTTAATATATGGTGGAATCCACTGGACGGTGTTTTAGCAAAGACGGAGAGATGATATAGTTTGGTTTTAGTTGCAGGGGTTATATCTCTTATCAAAAGCTGGTCTAGTTGGTTTTGTGTTAATTTAGGCATTTGTAACTGGAGATCAGATAGTCTTGTATTGCTGCTAAAAATTTGGGGGGTGCGTTTTCTTGTGTGGCTGTATTTGGTTGTCGAGGCTCTGTTATATTCTCTCAAAGCTAGCTGCTTCCTCCTTGGATCGATATTGGGTTCCCTTGTTCATCTTTTATGTTGATTGGGGGGTGCCTGGATTCCTCGGTTTTCAGCAGGTTAAGCTAATTGTGTGTGAGCTTTTTCCCTACTTCATAAAATGAGGCGTTTAGCCCATCTAAGTTTTTGTCTGTTTCCGAGAGGTGGTGATTATATCTTAGAGCTGCTCTAGTGAATTACATTGAGGAGTTTTGAGTGATGATGGGTGGAGAATATAGGGATTTCTCCTCTTCTTGTAAATTTTTTAATGAGTGTTTCATATCTGTGATTATGGTCTTTCTTTAGACGGCGGGAGGCAGTTGAATGCATGGCCTCTGATGATGCGTGTGAGGCTCCTGTTACATAGGGGAGGGGACAGAGCCTCATGTCCTTGAAAGAAATTCAATGGCATTTTAATGTTTTGTGGTGTGTTGGGGTTTAGATGTGTTTCGGTTAGTCTCCATAGGGATTGTTGGGATTTGTTTTGTGAGAGGAAGTCCTGCTATAGCTATGCCGTGGGTCTGCCCATGTGGGGGATTCCAAAGCCGTGTTGTGCCATTAGTGTATACCTGGATGTGTGGTGAATATGTAGTCAAATTCTGTGTGGGTTCGATGAACAGGAGAGTATAAGAGAAAGCTTGGAGTGGGGTTTGTCTTATCTCCATGTATATAGAGGTGTGTTGTCTGATTCGCTTTCTAAATCTTTTATAGAAGGGATGTTTTCCCGGTGGTGGTTTGTTTCCAATGGCCAGTCGGGTCTGAGTGTTGGACATGGGCATATGAAGTCCCAGCTAAAATTTTTGTTGGGGAGACCAATTTTCTGCCAAATTTATAGCACTTCGGTAGAAAAGGCATTTGTCTGTTGTTGGGGGTGTATACGTTACATATTGTGAGTCTTGAGTGTGTATGTGGGCTTGGAGGATAATGTAGCGACCCTTGGGTCGTCGGCGGTATGTGTTTTTAAGTGTTATTGGACAATATTTTTGTGATCAATAGGGCAACTCCTGCCGTTTTACTCTTATGTGGTGCTGAATAGATTGTGGGGGTATGTTTTTTTTTTATAAAGTTCCAGTGGGTCAGAGGGGGTGTGGTGGTTTCTTGAAGCAGTAAAAGATCTGCTTGGTCTTTTGGTTTCTTAATGAGTAACAGTTCCCTCTTTTTCTGTTTGTTGTTAAGACCCGCGACATTCAAAGACACTATCTGAAACCATTAAATATTGCTCATTAGTGTGTGGACTCTAGGATGGGAGTTGAGTTGTGGCGAGCGTGGAGGCCCACGAACCACCCGGGGGGTAGATGTTAAACACGGGCTTAATACTGTGGACGTGAACATAGAAAAAATATAGAAAACATTAAAACACGGTATATAGTAACAAACGAAACATGATGATGATGCATCATCCGATATTATTGCAGTACGTGTGGGCGGTGGGGGGACCCGCCTCCAACGACCTAGGGTAGGGATTAGTCGTCACCGCCCGGGCCTGGTCGAAAGAGTGGAGTAGCTTATGGATGTGTCCAGAGTGAGGCAGGCATCCATTCTCCTTATGTGGGGAGTAGCGGCCGTGCCATCCACGCAGGTCCGTCAGGGTAGGGGCCCCCGTCCGCCCCATCACATACTTGTTTTTGTGGCAACCTGTATTAGGGGGGGGGGGGGGATTTGGGCCAGGCCCTGAAGGGAGAAGGGAGAGAGAAGGGGAGAGAGGCCTCGGGAGAGATAGAGTAGTTAACATGATATTCAAAAACATGCATAACTCGCATATGGATGATCATACATATTTTAGAGTCTGTATGAGAGTATTTATACTCTGGAGTACCTGCCATCCACGCGTTTTTGTTTGTTCCTCTAGTTAAGTATTAGTCATAGATAGGTTGGTTAATCTTCTGACCATAAAGTGTAGAGTCATGAGGAATTAGCGCTCGATGGAAGGAAACCCAGCAGTAAACCAAAGCCAGTGCGTATTTAATCCTTTGTAGGATAATCAGGTCAAAAAAAAGATTGACTGTAGTTTAAACCTGTTATACATTATTATAAAAAGAGGAATATTTTAGAAGGCTTCCTTTATCATTATAGTTCTGAGCGTTAAGATCGCCCTCCTTTAACCAAGCCCAAGTTCTAGTTAAGGCGGACCCGCACACAAAGGTGGAAAAGGATTGGAAGGGTGTTAGTGGTTAACGTTATATTATATGATCCTGTTATAGCCTTTCCTAGAAATGGGTCCCAGTGTTTGTTATGCGGTATGTGTTCGGGGCTTATGGGCTGGCGAGATGTCTGGGAATGCGACAGTCCATGTATTGTCCTGTAGTTGTAGCAAGCTTTATTAAGTTTCCTTGTCATCTGGGGTTGAGTGGGCGGGTAGGTGTTTTAGAAGAGGGATCAAACAGAGAAACAGTCTGGTCTCGGTTGGTTGGAGCCAAGAGGAAGGAAGTCAGTGAGCTTGTGGTTGGAGTTCATCCCGGTTTGTTGTCCTATAGCTTGGGAGGCTGTTGGTTTTTGAGTCGTTTAGTTTCATTGGGTTAGAAAGGCGGGCTTCTGGTTGGAGTCCAGTATTTTGGCGGTCCCTTGGGGGAGGGCAGGGGAGGCCACTCCAATCAGGGAGAGAGTTTCTGGTAGATTAAGTGAAAAAAGAATGCAGGTAATTCTTTGGGTTAGCTTAGTGTATGGGTTTGTTTACCTCGTGCTAGCGATCAGCTGGGAAGGGATTTCCCCACCGGTATGGGATGTTTGTGGGTCCCCAGAGTCTGGAGGGAGAGGTTTGAGGTTTGGCGCGTCGGGCTAGTGTTGAAGTGGTAAATCTGGATATAGTGGATGTGTGCTCTTCATGTATTAGTCGTGTGATGGTTCGGTATGTAGCATGATAGTCTTTTTCTCGGAAAAGATGAACTCGCATATGACATTCTCTTGGGAATTTGGAGGTGGTTTTAGGTCTTGAGAGAGCGGTGAACTCTATCAGTTCTATGTTTGAGGGGAGCATCTCTAGATAGTGTTGAACGGGATTGTTTTACCGGGTCGTATAGATCTGATCTGCTACTGATTCCGGGAGCCACCGAATTTAATATTGTTCTCCTTCCCCTATTTCAATATCTTCAGGTGGCCGATATAGGTCTCGAATTGATCCGAGAGTGGTCACCTATTACCTGAGTAATGTTTGCACGTGTTGGCCTAGGGAGGCCTGATCTTCTTTCGAGGAGGTTTCCACTCTTCAAGGTGGATTAAGGTCTACTATGGAGTACAAAAAAAAAATCGCTCTGCATGTTTGCTGAATTTGTGGAGTTAGTATGCAAAAGTCCTCTTTGTCGGGTATGCTTTGGTAGTAGTCTTGAAGGAGGAGACTGAGAGGCCCCTGATGGGATATGGGGGGTGATGGATGGTCTGGAATGTCGAGGACAGACGTCCTGTCTGGGGGGCTTGGAAAGCCATGTTAGTTATTTATGTTTGTATGGTGATGACCCTGGGGATGTAGGTAAGTTTGTTTGGTTGTTAGCCTGATAGTTTGTGAGGTTTTGAAATAGCGGGTTAGGGGGGTGTCTGTTTACCAGATTTCCTGCTGGGCCTGAGCGCTGTCAGCGCGTCCCCCTGGACCACCACTGCTGTAAACAAGACGAGGGTTGCCCCTGCGGCGGGAAGATGGGGTGGATGTTGGGGATGCTGCAAGGCAGCAGGCGGGTCCGCAAAAACCCCCATCGCCTCCTGGGTTAAGGACATTGATTAGGGGGGGTGTATATTTGTCTGGGTGGAGAGGACTTAGGGGTTAGTGCTTGGAGCGATAGGCGGAGGGGGATCCCGCCCCGCACGACCGCTGATGCAGCCTGTATGGTTAGTGGCTACCGGGCCTTCGCTGTTGTGATTTATGGGGTGATGAACAGGGGGGGTCCGCATACCCGCCGCGGCTGCGAGCTAATTGGGGGGCCACGTCTCACCGGTTCTTCTGATGCGCTGTCTCTCTCTGGATCAGTCGATGTGGTGAGGCGGGGAGTAGAAGCCTCGGATGTTGGGCACAAGAGGCGGCCCCTCACGTCTATGTCCCCGCGACCGTGTCCCGGAGAAATACTCGTCAGGTCTGTTTGTTCCTGCGGCTGTGCTTCGGGCGTGCCCGGTTGTTTAGGGCTTTCCTACCCATTTGAGTTGTTTGAGGGGTTGGGAAGGTGGTACAGGCTGATTTTGGTCGGCTGGGACAGGAGCCTCAGTGAGAGCTAGACCGGTCTCGCAGAATCCAGGCCACGCCCCCCAGTTTCCCTTTAAAATTGTGTGCATACCTCAAAAAAAAAACAAAAGTTGTATAGCTTGGAAGCGGGCTGGTCAAAAATCAGCGGCACACGAAACATAAATTTTGTTAAGTACTCTACTTTGTATTATTTTAAAAATCTGGAAAAACCCTACCCTTTACACCAGTTATGTTTGCCTATTGGTAAATTTGGGAATGGGATGGTTCAAGAAGATAAACGTCTTATATTTACGGTGCCTCTTAAAATTAGTTATGGAAAATGAGGGTCAAGGTGAAAAGCTCAGGTGTTGATCGCAGCCCTGTGCCATTAGAGATGGTAAAAGAGGTAGGATATTAATGCACGGCTAAGTAGTTGGTGTATAAAGTAGGGGTGTGCGCGTAGCGGTCAGTAGTCAGTTTTATCTCGTAGACCAAATGTTTCTTATCTTTTCAGGTTTTTGTGATGTGCCTTCCCTATGGTTGATATACCAATATGTAAAAAAGGTAAACGTTCAGTGCTAGAAAGATACTGGACCCTTTGTACGGGGGTCATATTTAAAGATCTTATAAGTAGATCGAAGTCAGCATGATTATGCAGTAACAGTCTTACTGCTTAGTAGGGTAAGAGTAAGATTTTTATATTCTGGCATAGTTGAATGTAGAATTATACTTGGAGATTTTGCTAAAGATTTTGATAGTGATGCCACAAGGGGCTAAGGTAAAAAGCGAGGTCTGTTTGTGCCCTAGAAAAAAACATTTTACATGACAGAAACAACTATGGATCTCAAACAGAGGAGTGGGGTCATGGGCCTCAGGGTTCTGTACTGGGGCCACGTCGTTTTAGCCGTTTATAAAATAATGTAAAAAGTAAGTTATATGCTCGCATAATGCAGTGTCCTCGCAAACACAGAGACCTTGCCCTAAAATATCCTATTCGAGCAAAGATCTGTTTTACTGAGGACCAAATGCTATGTTGAGTGTTGGAAACTTCAAATGATGTGCAATGACTGCAAGAAGGACATAGATAGATGGTTAAAATGAAATGAATGAAATATGTAATAAAGCTAAGGGATGCATTGGGTAGAATTTATCCTCCTTGTTGTGTCACCTACACCCTAATGGATCTGTGCGTAGTAAATCTTGTTGGAAAAGATTTAGGGCTCTAGTAAAAGAACAGACTAAACTTAAAACAGGCCAGACAGAAACGGCTTGAGCTCTTATTAAACGTGGCCGACCCACCCAGGCCACAATTTCACCTGAAAGGGCTGCAGTGGCCCACAGTCTAAATTCACTGCAACAGCTACACTATCTGAAGCTCCATGACAACTATATCTGTATATGATCTATCAACGAACGCAGGTGGTCCTGGCGATTTTGGTGCCCTAAGCAAGTCTCCTGGAGTCCCATTTCTAAAACTGAAATCCCCCAACCCACATCTTGGATTAGTGTTATACAACTCTTACCATCTTGGCTCAATATTTGCAAAACACAGGTACACTGAGTGGTAAAGTTGGTGTTCTATGGCTGATAAGGAACCTCATTTAAAGAAAAAAAACACTTTAAATGTTGCCTTCCATTTGAATGGTGGCCTCGTGGTTGCCCTTGTGGAAATTATCAAAATCCTTGAATCATAGAACAGTATACTGATATGATAGTATCTCAAACTATTACTTAATCTTCATAAACCTCACAAGTTGTCACGCTATCTTTCTCTTCCAATCTGACGTTATTGTTCGTCCTTGGGCCCCAGTAGCTCGCTCTCCCGTCCCCCCTTTTCGTCCCTTTCCTTCCTGCTCTGGTTTTCATTCCCTCCAGGCTTAATGCCTGCTTTTTATTTTCGCATTACCTGCTCTTTTCTTCTCCGCGGCCCCCCCGCCCCTGGCTGTACTCAGCTCCCGGCCCTGTCCCTGTGCCTTTTCGTTCGCTTGGTGTCTTTCTTGTCTGTGGTTGTACACTCGTCCCTGTCACATTGTACCAGTAGGTGAACTATTTGTGGGGTCCTTTTGTCGGAGCGCGGAAACAGGGCACAGAGGCGTCACCAAGGGAGAGCAGTAGGCCGGCCGCTTTCCTTTCCTCGGCCTGTTCTAAAGAGCGCGCCTTGCATGGGCAAGGTTTCCTACTGTAAAATTAGTCTAAAGCGATTAAGGGCAAAATCCTGAAAATTCTTCTGGCAGTTAACGCAAAAAAAAAAAAAAATGAAATTCTCCTGGCAGTGAAAGGGTTAAAGGGTATCTCCACTTACAAAACTGATATGGGGTAAAGTGAAAGAGCAGCTTGAAATAAACATGTACCTTTTTCCTCTATGTGTCCCTGTTTCCTCGATCTAAGCCCCGCAAGATCCGCTCACCACATTAATTATGCATGTCATTGCCTTCCCTGTAGCGAACAGTCCGACGCGCGCTTTATCCCACGCATGCGCAGATCCTTCAAAGCAGCTCCTTGACCCTGCTCCGGCTGAGAGAGCCAATGGGAACGTAAGCGTTTCGTTCCCATGGCAACAAAAACAGCCGCGAGTGCAAGGGAGCCCGACGTACTAATGATTTATTGGGCTGTTTCCTCCCAAGTAAATTCATTCCCATGGCAACAAAAACAGCCGGGAGAGCAAGGGAGCCGTCTACTAATGATTTATTAGGCTGTTTCCTCCCAAGTAATAAAAATATTTTGCTTACGAACAGACATTCTATTTGACTGCTTTTTTGGCTGTTGTTTTTAACACATGGTTTAATAGATTTTTGCTTGTTGGACAGGTCAATATACATAAATGTTACATGATTATATTATTGTTACATGCAAGTCTGCATGTGTCTGTGGGCATGGAAGTTTTATTATTGTTTTTTGAGTACTTATACCTGTGTTTAGTTGTTTTTGGTAGGAAATGGTTGTATTATGTGGGAATGTTAGTGTGTCTCTGGTTGTTTGTTTTGCCACTTTTTTTTTTTATATATATTATTTATATATACTAATAGAGTGTGGTGTGTGTGTGTGTGTATATATATATTATTTAATAGGTGTGTGTATATATTTATATATATAAAAAATGTGTGTTGTGTGTGTGTGTGTGTAATATATATATATTATATTTATATATATATATATAGATAATATTATATATAATATGTGTGTGTGTATAGATATAAAATTATTTATTTATACAAGTATGGGGGGTATATATATATATATATATATATATATATATATATATAATATACATTTTACTTGTATATATGTGTGTTTAATATATATTGCCTAATTAATATATATAACAATTTATATATAATAGAGGTGTGTGTGTGATATATATATTATTTATATATAATAATGTAATATATATATATGATAGCTATATTAAAAATAATATATATTATATTGTGATTAATTTATGTCTGTTATAATATATTAATACATCTATTTTAAAGATATACACACACACTTATTTATGAAAAATCACACAAAAATACTAAAAATAAATTCACCCATACATGCAGGCAAAAGAAATGCATGCTAGAATATTACAGTAAAAAAATCAAACACACACTCATGCATTCAAAAGCACACATAGGCAAACAACACACACACTCCACACACAAAAGAAAGCAATCACATAAACATTTATATTTTATTTTTAATTAGAAATCACTCTCCCTGCTTCCCATCCCCCAGCCACAGAAAGATACATAAAGTAGCATGGCACACTTTATGTATGACCTCTCCTCCTTTGTCTCTGCCAGCACTGTCTGTTTTACTACAGATCTGACAATGCAGGAGAGGGTTTGTTTACATAACACAGCAAAGGGTCAAGTGGGCGGGGCCAAAACGCATGGTAATAGCCTCATTTAGTAATCAGCTCACTTCCTCATCTGCACAGCTAAGGCCACACCCCTAAAAACGAGTGAAACTTCTGGAGGCTGCTGCAAAGGTAGGGAATGGATTATTTTCAAAAGAAAGGCAGCAAAAGGCTTCTGGGGATGGGTACTACCTTATAATGGAAAAAAAAAATTGGCGATTTTGGTGAATGGACATACCCTTTAAGAGTTTCTGTAATTGTTGCTGTGCTGGGTACCATAGAAGTACTAGAACTCAATGAGACCCATGTTAGCAGTGTATGTATATACTCCATGTCTTGCAAACCCCACGCACGCCCACCCCGCCGCATGCACCCCCCCCTGCAGGCCCTTCCCCCAATCCCTCCCACATTGTGACACCGGGCTCGACCACATGCACCCGGCGTCGGTGCATATTACATCCCTAGGTTAGTACAGAATATGAGCTGTTTTATAAACATTAATATCGGATCATCTGCTAGGGCAGTCAAAAATTCATTTGTTTATATTATATTATATTATATATAATATATATATAATATTATATATATATTATATGTTTAATTATAATTATGGCTATGCATGCAAACCATAAATTCTAACCTTAAAATTGTCACACTAACCCCATCCCATTACAAAGGGCCTGTGGCTAGAGGTGGAGGGTGTGGGGGTTTTAGGTGGAGGAACTTTTATTATCTGGGGCTGAGCCACTCAAATAAACTTTACGATATCAGACTGGGTTTTTGTTTTGGTAATCTGATGTATGATCCGATATTAATGTTTATAAAACAGCTCATATTCTGTAATAACCTAGGGATGTAATATGCACCGACGCCGGGGGCATGTGGTCGAGCCCGGTGTCACAATGTGCAGTGCGGCGGGGTGTGGGGGTGCGTGGGGTTTGCAAGACATGGAGTATATACATACACTGCTAACATGGGTCTCATTGAGTTCTAGTACTTCTATGGTACCCAGCACAGCAACAATTACAGAAACTCTTAAAGGGTATGTCCATTCACCAAAATCGCCAATTTTTTTTTTCCATTATAAGGTAGTACCCATCCCCAGAAGCCTTTTGCTGCCTTTCTTTTGAAAATAATCCATTCCCTACCTTGCAGCAGCCTCCAGAAGTTCCACTCGTTTTTAGGGGTGTGGGCTTAGCCGTGCAGATGAGGAAGTGAGCTGATTACTAAATGAGGCTATTACCATGGTTTTGGCCCCGCCCACTTGACCCTTTGCTGTGTTATGTAAACAAAACCTCTCCTGCATTGTCAGATCTGTAGTAAAACAGACAGTGCTGGCAGAGACAAAGGAGGAGAGGTCATACATAAAGTGTGCCATGCTACTTTTGTATCTTTTGTGGCGGGGGATGGGAAGCAGGGAGAGTGATTTCTAATTAAAATAAATATAAATGTTTATGTGATTGCTTTCTTTTGTGTGTGGAGTGTGTGTGTGTTTGCCTATGTGTGCTTTTGAATGCATGAGTGTGTGTGTGATTTTTTTACTGTAATATTCTGCATGCATTTCTTTTGCGCATGTATGGGTGAATTTATTTTTAGTATTTTTGTGTGATTTTTCATAAATAAGTGTGTGGGTATATCTTTAAAATAGATGTATATAATATTTATAACAGACATAAATATAACACACATATATATATATATATATATATATTTATTAATTAGGCTATATATATATATATTACATATATAATAAATAAAATAATATACAACACACACCTTATTATATATAAATTGTATATATATATTAATTAGGCAATATATATATAAACACCATATATAAAGTAAATATGTATATATATATATACACACCACATACTTGTATAATAAATATATTATAAATACAAACTATTATAATAAAAATAATAATAAATAAATATACACACACACACACACACACACACATTTATATATATAAAAAACACACACCATTAAATAAATATATAATATACACAACCACACAACACACACATTATTATGTATATAATAAAATAATATAAAAAAAAAAAGTGGCAAAAACAAACAACCAGAGACACATAACATTCCCACATAATACAACCTCCTACCAAAAACAACTAAACACAGGTATAAGTACTCAAAAAACAATAATAAAACTTCCATGCCCACAGACACATGCAGACTTGCATGTAACAATAATATAATCATGTAACATTTATGTATATTGACCTGTCCAACAAGCAAAAATCTTTAAACCATGTGTTAAAAAAAACAGCACCAAAAAGGTCAAATAGAATGTCTGTTCGTAAGCAAATATTTTATTACTTGGGAGAAACAGCCTAATAAATCATTAGTAGACGGCTCCCTTGCTCTCCGGCTGTTTTTGTTGCCATGGGAATGAATTTACTTGGGAGGAAACAGCCCAATAAATCATTAGTACGTCGGGCTCCCTTGCACTCGTGGTGTTTTTTTTGCCATGGGAACGAAACGCTACAGTTCCATTGGCTTCTCAGCCGGAGCAGGGTCAAGGAGCTGCTTTGAAGGATCTGCGCATGCGTGGGATAAAGCGCGCGTCGGACTGTCGCTACAAGGGAAGGCAATGACATGCATAATATGTGGTGAGCGGATCTTGCGGGGCTTAGATCGAGGAAACAGGGCACATAGAGGAAAAAGGTACATGTATTTCAAGCTGCTTTCATTTACCCCATATCAGTTTTGTAAGTGGAGTACCCTTTAACCCTTTACTGCCAGGAGAATTTCATTTTTTTTTTTTTTTGCGTAACTGCCAGAGAATTTTCAGGATTTTGCCCCTTAATCGCTTTAGACTAATTTTACAGTAGGAAACCTTGCAGTAAATCAGGAATATTATACATTGTTTTTTTCAGCACAAAGTGTACTTTAACATGGTAACAAAATTTTGTAACTTTTCTGGAAATTTTACTGGAATTATGGGTAAAATATGTAAAAAAAATGAAAAATTTGCAAATTTTCATGATTTCCATTTACTTAGTTATCTAAGGTTAACACACAAAAATCTTACTGTTTCTAAAAGCTTGATACTCCCGGTACAACGATACCAGATATATGTAGGTACCCCACTTTTCTGTACAGGATACCCCCCCCAAACTAAAACTGACCATTCTAGAATATTACACCAAATTAAAATGTATAACCAATACTGACAGTAACATAGAATATCTACCAAATTAACTAAAATATCCCACAAGTGAGATATTTTTAGAAACTACACACCAACAAGATTTTATGAGTGAGGTTAGTTTCGATCAAAATGCAGATACCTGGACGCAGCTCTTCGTCCAATTTGAAGTTATTTTCTCACATTTTCCTTTTTTTCCTCAACTGTAAAATCAGAGACAAAATCAAATGCGAATTTCAGCTAAAAAAAATGTGGAGGAAAGTTCAAACGCATCTCAAATATGAAAGCCTACCCCTCCCGAATAAAACGTATGCCACATTCATGGGTGTACCCAGAGACATGGCTACCAACTAACCCAGAGCGTGACCAGTGCAAATGCCGTAGCAGCAAAAAAAAATTAGCCAGTTTGTATTTGAACAGTCTGCAGTTTTTCCACAAAACACCCCCCCAAATCACGAAATACCCCCCACATATATTCCTGAAATCTACACACCCTTCAGCTTGAACGCTGTAGTTATTGTTTATTCATACCATCAATGGTGTGTGGGCGCAGTTCTTCGTAGAAGTTCGCATTTGTCTGAAAAAATGAATAAAAAAACAACTTCAAAAGGTAGATAGAAATCATGCAAAAACTCATGGAATGTAAAGTAAAGTTACTAAATATCAATCTCCCAAATGTCTGAATCAAATGGTATGGCATATGTGTGGTTACACCATGGACGTGGAAGCCAAAAGCCACAAAGTGAAACAATGCCAAATGGCTCAGAAACAGCAAAAATATTCAGCCAAATCTGAATTTGAACAGTCTGCAATTTTTTCCCACAAAACAACCCCACAAACCATATATTTCTCAAATCCACACATCTTTATCTACGAAATCCTGTAGTTTGTTCATTCGTACCATCAATGGTGTGGGCGCAGTTCTTGTAGAAGTTCACAATTTTAGCAGATTTCTAAATAAATTAAAAAAAAAAACACTCTCAAAGGTAGAAATCATGCCAAAATCCCAAGTAATGTAAAAAAAGTACCAAATATCAATCTCCCAAATGTCCTGAATCAAACAATATGTCCTATGTATGGTTACACATGCAAATGTGGAATCAACTAGCCACAAAGTGAGCCAATGAACAATGGCCCAAATTACAGCAACTTTTCACATTTGTCAGACTAAACACCCCTCTATATTAGAAATACCCCCCCAAACTATATATTCTTGGAATCTACACACCTTCAGCTACACAATGGTGTGATTCCTTTATGCATACCACCAATGGTATGGGCGCAGTTTCATGTAAAATTTCGCTTTTTTACCAGATTTTCAGGAAAAATTTATAAAAATGCAATTCAAAGTTAAAAATCATGGCAAATTTCCATGTCATGTAAAAAAACTTGTCAATATCAATCTTCCAAATGCCCTGAATCAAACGGTATGCCATATGCGTGGATGTACACAGGGACATGGCCACCAACTAGTCAAATGGGACCACATGACAAGTGTAATTACAAGAAAAAAAAACAAAGTGCTCTGTAATTTCAAACAGCCCCAAAACTTGAAATGCCCCCCCACAAAATAAACCCCACCTAAAATCAATCTCCCACATGTTCTGAATCAAACGGTTTGCCCTATGTGTGGATGCACACAGAGACATGGCCACCAACTAGCTCAAATGGGACGCATGCACAAAATACAATAAAGAAAAAAATCAAAGTGCTCTGTAATTTGAACAGCCTACACTTTTTCTAAGGAAACATCCAGAAACATGGAAATCCCCCCACAAACTATATATTTTGGAATCTTTCAGCTAAGTTACGATGCCATGCTTTCATACATACATGAAGAATTCCAGACCAGTGAT
The DNA here is from genome assembly GCA_019447015.1 of Hymenochirus boettgeri. Lineage (NCBI taxonomy): Eukaryota > Metazoa > Chordata > Amphibia > Anura > Pipidae > Hymenochirus > Hymenochirus boettgeri. The sequence goes on from CM033477.1 coordinate 83,071,945, forward strand.
CCAAAGAACTCCGTTTTTGGAGGTTTTGTGAAAAATAAAATAAGATGATTCAAGGATTGAAATCCTACCGTAACCCTTTTGACAAGGAAAAAAACCCACTTAATGTCAATCTCCCACATATCCTGCATTCAAACGGTATGCCATATGTGTGGGGTGCACACAGACTGGCCACCAACAGCTCAAAGGGGACACATGCACAAGTGTAATTACAAGAAAAAATTCAAAGTTGTCTGTAATTTCAAACAGCCCCAAAACTTGGAAATGCCCCCCACAAATAAACCCCCCCACTAAATATCACTCTCCCACATGTTCTGAATCAAACGTATTGCCATATGCGTGGATGTACACAGAGACGTGGCCACCAACTAGCTCAAATGGGACGCATGCACAAATGCAATACAAGAAAGAATAAAGTGCTCTGTAATTTGAACAGCCTACACTTTTTTAAGGAAACAGTCTGTGAAACATGGAAATTCCCCCACAAACTACTAATTTTGGAATCTACACACCTTCAGCTACGTTACGATGCCATGCTTTCAGGCATACATGAAGAATTCCAGGACCCACTGATCCAAAGAGGTCCGTGTTTTTAGGAGGTTTTGTGAAAAAAAAATAAGATGATTCAAGGGTTGAAATCTACCTAAACCTGTTGACAAGCAAAAAAACCCACTAAATGTCAATCTCCCACATATCCTGCATCAAAACGGTATATGCCATATGTGTGGGTGCACACAGAGACGTGGCCACCAAATAGCTCAAATGGGACGCATGCACAAGGTCTAATTACAAGAAAAAAATCAGTGTTCTATAATTTGAACTGCCTAATCAACTTGGAAATACCCCCCACAAACTATATATTTGTGGAAGCTACACACCTTCAGCTACGTGATGGTATCATGCTTCGTATACTACATGAAGAATTCCGGACGCTGTTATTCATAGAACTCGTGCTTTAAGAGATTTTGTAGAAAAATAAAAAAGAGGAATCAATGGTTGAAACCTACCTAAACCCACCCGCAAGTAAAAAAACCACTAAAACGGCAATTTCCCATGTCTGAATCAAACGGTATGCCATAAGGGTGGTGCAAACAAGAGACGGGGCCACCAACTAGCTCAAATGGGATCCATGCACAATTGCAATTACAAGAAAAAATAAAAAAAAAGCCACAACCCACCCCACACCTATCCCCACTCCCCCTTTTAGTGGTTATTTTAGTGAAAAGCAGTTAGTACGGAGAGTCCACAAGTTTTTGCACACTTTATGATCCTAAAAATTCAATCTGGTCTTTTTTTGGTACCTCTGCAAAATTCCCTACTAAAATAGGCTAGTTTCCCTTGAAATCGAACAAATAATGATCCGCGTTTACTTTAGCGATATCACCGGGGACATTGGGAAGCTTGGAGAAGACGAAATTTTTTGCCTAATTTATGTTTTTAGGTTAAAAAAAAAAAAAGGTATGGTGATCACCTTAAGATTTTATTTGGGTGCATTTCCCCATTTTTTGGGGCTCATTCCCAAAGATGATCACAAATCATCTTAGGGAATGATACCGAACTTGGAATACGAATACGTTTTCAATGTCGAAATCCGATCGGAAAAAATCACTTCCGGGAAATCATTTTCCAGGAAGTGATTTTTCATTCATAGGCAAAGATCAATATTTGGGATCAGAAGTGCATCACCAAATTTTGATCTTTGTCCCCATATTTTGTTTCTAAGTCTTCGCTAAGTAGCAAAGAATAGAAAAAATCCTATTTGTGAATGGAACTTTGAGTTCCATTCACAAAATGTATAGTAAGGCTGTCAGCATGAACAGCTTGTGCTATATAGGTTACTGAGCATGATCTGGAGATAACACTGCAGTACCTCCACTAGACCACTAGGGAGCAGTCTTATACCACTCTAATGGAAGACCCGGTGAAGGAGAAAGTTCTGTGAGTCACGGGGTCTCCATTTCCGTTTTTGCAAGAGCTCCTCCTCACCCCTCCTCCTGTGGACCGGGCTGATGACCATAAAAGGTACCATATCTCCTGATCCCCCCCCACTCGGATTTTGGACGAAACCGAGGGGGGATCGAGGGGGGGCTAGGGGGACAGTGAATGATGCCCCCCGATCGCCCCTAGCGGGGGGCAATTTTTTTTGGGAGGGGGGAAGCACAGATCGTATATTCATGATCTGTGTCCGTTTGTGCATTCACTGCACAGCTGTGAATATACGATATGTGGCAGGGAAAGGGTTAAAGGGTATCTCCACTGATTGTTAAAAATTTTTGTTTTTTGTTTTTTTTTCTATCTGATAGTACACCTTCCCCCAACCCCTCTACCTTTATATCTCAAAAAACTCTCTATTCTTTGCAGAAGCCAGGGGAAGTTCTGTTGCGTTTCTGCTACTGTGCTGGGCAGGCTGTCAGTCAATGTGCATCATCACATGAATATTCATGATTCTGCCACACCACGTGGCCCAGTGATGCCTGATATAAACAAAGCCTTTCTATACCGTCTCTGAATGATCTATTCACAGGGATAGTGCAGGGAGGACACAGAAAAAATAGAAACTTCTCACACACGCTTGTAAGAAGGCTGGGGGGACTGGTGTGTTTTTAAAGTTATTAGGTTATTTAAAAATCATGTTGGGGGTGTGAATGATTTATTCAGAGGGGGAGCTGATAGTTTCAGTGCTTGCGAGAGTGAGACAGAAGATGTATTTTACAGGGGATGCTGGGAGTTTCAAGCTGTATGCAGTGCTTGCTGGGAGTGAGACAGAAGGTCTTTATTTACAGGGGATGCTGGGAGTTTCAAAAAACTGTAATTGCAGTGCTTGCTAGGTAAGACAGAAGGTTTAATTTTTGTCCAAAAACTTTTATACCCTAACCATAATGTCTGTATAACAGTTTACATAGTAACATAGTATTGGAGGTGTATAAAAGACCTACGCCCATCTAGTCCAACTTTATACCCTACCCATAATATCTGTATAACAGTGTACATAGTAACATAGTATTGGAGGTTGTATAAAGACATATGTCTATATAGTCCAACCTTTATACCCTCAACCACATAATGTTCTTGTATAACGAGTTAACAGTAACATAGTATGGAGTTGTATAAAGACTGACATCTAGTATTTAACCTACCCTAATGGTCCTAACAGTTAACATAGGAAATAGTATTGAAGTCAAATAGAAAGACATCCATTTAATCACGCCCCCTCCTACCATGAAGCAACTTGAAAAAGTTGCTCATGGCGGCACTCCAAATAAAAAAAAACCTAATAGGCGGCATTTCCCGGGTTCCCCCCCCCCTTTTATTAGCGCAGCGTAAAACCTTTAGAGTGCAAGCGCCCATGTTCAAGTCCATGACGGTCTGACTCTGGATCCAATATAGCAGCTGCAAAGTTGCACAGTCGGAAGTTGCACAGTCCGCACATGCACTAATATGATTCTGAACGCAATGCGAGAAGGAAAAAAACCCGCTGGCGCGATCTGTGGGAGTGAAAGCCGTGGGAGCTTGTGCACAGCTGCAGTCTGCAGGTCTTGTTGGATCCTGACACCGGACAGTGAGTGAGTGTCTGCGTGAGTCTGAGAGTGTGTATGTGAGAGAGGTGTGTGGAGGTCTGTGAATGAGTGAGAGTGTGTGTAAGTGAGTGTGTGTGGGTGAAAGCGTTGTGTGTGTGTTGTGAGAGAGAGAGAGTGTCTGTGTGAGAGAGGACTGTGTGTGAGAAAGGGGCCTGAAGTCTGGGGACGGCCAGAACCAGAAGTTCGGAAGTTTGCCAGCACATGCACTAATATGAATCTATCGCCGCAACGCGTGAAGGAAAAAAAACTGCAGCGATCTGTGGAGAGTGAGTGTGTGGTTGTGGTGTGTGTGTGTGGGGGAGTGTGCGAAAGAAAGTGTGTGTCTAAGTGTGTGTGAAAGAGTGTTTTGTGTGAGTGTGTAAGTGTGTGTGTGGTGTGTGTGTGAGTGTGTTAGAGTGTGCCTGTGAGAGACCCCCCTCCATTATCTCCTCATACAGCTCCCCCTCCAGATACTCCCCATTAAGCTCCCCACTGCAGATATTCCCCCAATGGCTCGTTACCTTTGTAGTCTCCATGGCATGCCGCACCTCTCCTCCTTCAGATATCCTGGCTCACATAAGTTATGTGCTGTGTGTGAGCTCACACAGCCTGGAAGGCAGGAATGCAGCAGCTGCTTTTGATCTCTCCCAGAGCCGGATTAAGGTTAAAATGGGCCCTAGACAAATGTACATTTTGGGCCTCCGTCATTAATTATATATTCAGCCACGCTATGCCACACAACCTATGGCCTGTTCACTATTGTCCGCCAGTTAAAAGCATCCTTTCCTTTCAATCTGCATTTATTTTTTTTTACAATTTATATTATTCTATCCCTATTCATAGTCACATACCACCTCACACATTCTTCATTAAACTGCACCACCATAGATATATAATCATCACCACACACAATTACACGAAGCGGTTGGTTTCTTATTCAAAAAATGGTTTGTTATTCAGTTAGTTTCTATTCGCAGATGAAGTTGGTTTCTTATTCGGATTTGAATAAAAAAACTGGTGTATTGCAATAGGTAAACCGCTTGGGCCACTGAAAACATCACCGAGAAGACACACACACATACCCCTGGGAATAATTCAGTTGAGTCCAGCCTGGCCCAAATTGGTTTTGGGCATGCAAGTTGGCACCAAAATCTGCAAAATAGCCATTTAGCATTGGATATAAAGAAACTGGTGTTATTGCAATAGGTAAAACGCTTTGGGCCACCGAAAAAAACACCGCAGACAGACTTGTACATACCCCTGGCACAGAATTCAGTTGAGTCCAGCCTGCCAATTAGTTTTGGGCATGCAATTTGGCACCAACGTCTGCAAAATAGCCATTTTTGCATATTTGAATAAGAAATGGTGTATTTGCAACAGGTAAACCGATTGGGCCAGGCTGGACTAAACTGAATTATGTGCCAGGGGTATGTACATGGTGTCTGCGATGTTTTTCAGTGCCCAAAGCAGTTTTCCTATTGCAATACCCAGTTTCTTATTCCAATGGCTAAAAGGCTATTTTGCAGACTTGTGCCACTTGCATGCCCAAAACCAATTTGGGCACGGCTGGACTCAACTGAATTATGTGCCAGGGGTATGTACTATGTACAGTTGTCTGCGGTGTTTTTTCAGTGGCACAAAGCGGTTTTACCATTGCAATACACAGTTTTCTTATTCAATGTGCAAAAATTGCTATTTTGCAGATTTTGGTGCCAAACTTGCATGCCCAAAACCAATTGGGCCAGGCTGGACTCACGAATTATGTGACCGGGGTATGTACGTGTCTGTCTCTGGGTGTTTTTCAGTGGGCCAAAGCGGTTTACCTATTGCAATACACCAGTTTCTTATTCAAATCCGAATAAGAAACCAACTCAGTCTGCGAATAAGAAACTAAACTGAATAAGAAACCAACTTCAGCTGTCAATTTACTCATATGTTATCACATACATCTCAACTACACTGACAATCACACTCTCTAGCATACAAATGACCACTATTACACACTTTGACACTCACCAATATATCACAAACACAAACACTATAACACATAGATACTATGTATAACATTCACACTACACACTTTTCTGAAGGTAAAAATATCACAACAATTACAAATTATAAAGGGATATAGTGGTTAACACTTACTACCTAGTTTGAGAAAAATAAAGGAAACTGCAGCCAGACATGATGGGTTAACTAGGGAGCTGGTTTCAGCAATTAAACAGAGCTTCCACCCCACATTACTTGAACACTAAAAGCCCCGGAAAAACAAATGCAAAGCCAAAGCTAAAGTCTTCCTCCACTGACACCTAAAAAAATACACAGATAGCAGGACATGACACAGAAGGAGAGAAACTAACTTGAAGGTAACTACAAGATGATCCAGCACTGGACAGAGGGGAGACAGAGGGGAGGGGGGGAGCTGGACAGTGTTTTTCGTCCCAGCTAGCCTGCCTACACTACTCCCTGACTAGCTTTTGATTGGATGCCGGCCCAGAGTGAGTGAATAAAATTATCTGAGGCTGCAGAGCGATCTTGAGCCGCGAGAGAGGAATTTACAGTGGAAACAGCCAAACCTTGCCTGCCTTGTGCATAATCCGCCCCTGATCTTCCCCTCCACCGAACCATGCTGAATCTATGAAGTCAACGGTTGTCAGATGGGAGGGAGGAGTAATACCGGGATCCTTGAAAGAACTGGTAGCCATGGAAACATGACGAAATGTTCCCATTGGCTAGGAACAGACTGAGCGGGCGGTCAATATCTCCCGACTACGGAAGATGGTTTGTGCGATGCACTAAGTGGTGCCGCGCGGTTCGGGAGGTTCTCCAGCAGGCGTGCATGAAAATGAAGAGGATCAGATGCCTGGTGTTCGCTTACAGGCATCAGATGCTTATATCTTCTGATGTATTGCACAGAGGGAGGCTGGAATTAGGGGTAGGGGGATAACTTTTCTGAAACTTTTATTGGAGGCTATATTGAATTCTCAGTGGACGATACCCTTTAAGTAAGACTGGATGGACAGTATGTTATTATTAAACCCAAATACTGTACTATCTTTCAATAGTCTCTCCATTATAAGTTATTCCACTGTGGATTACATCAAGATCAAGATACGGAGGGTAGGCGTCCCTACTGGCAACACCCACTCCCGCTCTGACGGTCCAATAGCCAGCTAAGCTACACGGTCATACTTACCCCTCCTGGAGCAAGCATCCAGTCTTTTCGAACTCCATCAGAACTAAGAGTCCACCATTTTTTTGACCCCTGTAATCTCAACACGCAGGATGCCGATCCTCCAAATGGTAAATAAGGTGTATTTCATACTCCTTGTTGATTGTGGTAATTAAGATAGTGTGCCTATAGTGAGAATTCTTTTGGAACTAATCTAGGGGTCTGTTTTGTTTGAATTAATTAGCCATGCCGTTAGTGAAATAAGCTTTATTTATAGAATGTTTCTAGATGTAGTGTGTGGGGGAGGGGCTGGGTGATGGACATTTCTTTCTCATTAGTCGTTTAAAAGAGAAAACCTGAGAGCCTAAAAAAAAAACAAGAGATACGCAAGTGAGAAGAAAGAAAAAAAAAAAAAACAATTTAGGACTGGTGGGTAATTAATCTAGTACTGCTGTGATAGTTAAAACATATTTGCCCAGGTTACATGTCCTTTTTAAAGACCACATGTATTTTCATGATTGAGCTGATTACAAGGACTAATGAACTGGAGCGGATGATACATCTGTTAGATGGCTAATGAACTGGAGGGCTGTACCCTGGTAATGAACAAAGAGAAGATAAACTGTGTGTACCAGTATGGTCCACCTTCAAATGAGGAATGTTGGTTTTCGTCCCCAACTTATTACCTGCTATACACCAAAATTCAGTATAGTTTGGTTCCATTATTAGACGTAGTAAGATAGCCTACTCCACATCAGCTGACACTGCATTTATACATCCCTTTTAGCTAGGACTAGTTATCCAAACACTAAACAGCCCCCTAGCTACTATGTGTACTAGATCCCCAGGTGCTCAGCTATTTGAACCAAATATATAATTACACACCATTCAGCACTATGCCTCTGCCTGGCCCCAGCAGGACCCCTATACCAGCTAAATATTAAATTACTAGATGCGCTGCAGATTCCTTTTATAATTGGTTTAACGCAATCTCTACTGCCAACGGCTGTGCAAGTCAACCGTAAACTATTTCTGTAAAACTGCCCGCAGAGACAGAGATATTGCAGGTCATGGCAATGTTCATGAAAATCCCACAGACTGCAGTGTTTGGTCCTGAAGTCTTATTAGGGTTTAGTTACCGATTATGCAGTTCTCTCTATACTGGAATTGTATATTTTGGACATGCATAAAAAGGGATGATTAACACTATTAACATCCATATTGAGGCACAATAGTAATAAAACCAGCAGACAGAAGTGCTAGTGTCTCTATTATTATATGCTTTTGCATTGTCTGTGTACGGTGGTACGGTAAGTTAAATGTAAAAAAGAATTGTACGTATACACAGTAGCTAGTTAGTGCTGCATTACACATTTAACTCAACACAGACAATGCAAGCAAGTACCACCACTACTTGGCGCACTGCAGGTCTGGGGATTGCGGTTAAAATTGTTACATGACTCAATCTATTTACCAGTGTAGACGACCGCAATAGGCAGGCTCCATACGGGCAATTACCTTCCTCAGGGTGTAGTTAAAGACATGTGGCCCTGATCCTGTGGCCTGTGCAAAATTTGGACCTGCACCCAAAAGCCAGCTGGCAAACACAAAAATCAAGCACCACAAAAACCCAATAATCATTCAAGTAAAAAAAACAAAAAATCCAAATTAACGTTAACGTTTTTTTAAGGGAATGTTTAGTGGGAAATATTATTTAAACTTCTTCGTTTAGATTATGCTTACCTAGTATTCTACTATGCTATTTTATTTTGAAAAATTCTAGTGATTTTATACCCCCTTGCTATTCACTTTTGCTATTTTGAAATTAGTGAGCTGACATTTTAGAGTTTCTGGCACACGTCCCAGAATGCACCACACCTTTTGAATGTTCCTAATAGTAATTTTACTGTTGGCGTGGATGGGTTAAACATGCTCACGATCTCTATTTGTAACGAATCAACCAGGCATGGGTCAGGGCAAGACCATAAAGGGTGCTACTCAGGGACACTTCTCGGGTTTTTGGTTGCGGAACCAAACTTTGAATGACACCCTTGATATTTCTGGGATGTCAATGACGACAACCACCCACAGTGTTAAAGGAAGTGTGGTATGTTTAGTGGGGGCGGTTTTGAGATGGGCATGGGCTAAAATGTTACGTTTTGAACCTTCTATTGACATGGGTATTTTAAACAGTCATAGACAGTCAATTAGCAATATGTAAATTATTAGATGAATTTTTTGACTCTGACTCCTGACTATTTAAGAGCAGAGTGGAGTGGAGTTCATTCCTGCAAAAAACTGGAACATCTGTTATTTGGGAGCATTTATTTAATAAACAGATAAAATGCGGAATAGGCCGATTAACGTCTCGTTTTTTTTTTTTGTTCTTGTAAAAAGTATATGTATCGCACTGAAATTCCCTTTAGGCACTCATTTGAAAAACACTTTTAAAAAAAACAAATCATAATAAATTAAATAACTGACAAACCAACAGTGGTAAAGTGCTTGCCACACACACACTGGTAACTGCTTATACACTGACACTGGTTTAAAGAATTTGGCACACAGATGGTAAAAGCCTTGCCACACAGGCATGGTAAAAACTTGCAAACAGATGCTGGTAAAAATGCTATTAATATGAGACACATAAATGGTTTAGAAACCTAAAACTGGTAATGGTTTGACAGACACTGGTAAAATGCTTTTTAAACTGGATCTAGCATACAGACATTGGTAAAAATAGTTTAGAAAATTGGCAGTTGATGAAAATGGTACGAAACACAGATTAACCAACCATTAACAAAACTACCCCAATTTCAGCCCATTTTACCAATGTCTGTATACAATGTTGCATGCAGACATGGAAAATTGTTGGCATTTGGCAGTTAGTAAATGGCACTTGTTAAAACATACACCTGCCAATTTGCCAACCAATTTTGATTTTAACCAACTCTGTATGACAAGTGTGGCATACAGACATTGTTAAAACTGGTTGGCAAATTGGCAGGTGTAAATGGTTATTTAAAATTACACAGTTATGGTACCTTAAAGCACTCCACACACTTGCGAATCTAGAATCAAAATGTCGATTTATTGGCACAGAAAATTAAAATTGAAACACCAAAACCCAATCCACTGTAGCCCCCACCCCCCTTATCACAATTACCATATAACAATTATCTCTAAGCGGGCGTCCCCAGCCAGGTGTGAATAAAAGCTTAAAGGGTCTCTTGAAAGTGCAGGACAAAGTGCTAGCGTGAGAATGGGTGAAGCAAGGACAAAGGCTTGACCATCGTAAAAGCTTGTGCGGCATTTCGCAGAACAGCAGGATGAGCAGCCTCAAGGTACTCCATGTGTTGATTCTGTAACAAAAAGTCCCCCAGTATAAGCCAGTGAGTTGAATTGATTTATTCCAGCATCGCGGTTGCATTGAGTTTCCAGTTGGTGCGGTGACTCTGTGTATAGAAGGAGTAACGGCCACTCTGTGGGAGGATTACTCATCTTACCATGCAGTTGGAATATGAAAAAGTGAACGTGCTTAAGGATATTCAGACTGGTTTTTTTAACTTACCTTACAGCCACCTAGCCACCTTTACACGGCTAGCACTTTACCTGCCACTGTTCAGAGACCTTTTAGCTTTTATTTACCTGTTGGGGGGACACCCAGCGGAGAACAAATATTGTGTTGTATATGTTCTGGTGATAAGGGGGGTGGGGGCTCCAGTGGATGGGGTTTTGGGTGTTTATTTTATTTCTGGCCAATAAAAGCAACATTTGAATTCTAGATCACACGTGTGTGAGTAGAGTGCTTTCCCATAAACTGTGTGTCTTGATTTATTGTATATCCCTAGCACCGCCGGATTACTCTGGCTACACAGATCTTAAGTATAAGATGGGTGGGCATAAGCCAATAAAACTATATTCTTCAGTCTTTTTGGAGCTTTGCTCTGTTTTATGGGAATGAATAGCACGCCATTGTATATTTATCTGTGCGTTGTTGGCACAGAATTCCAAGGCATGGCGTTTTCCATAAGAGAAATTAATGGAACTCAGATAGTCAAGTATTTGCAGTGATGAAATTCTGATAGTGTGGAAGGGGATGAATGCCTTTTTAAAACCTATTAAAAAACAAGAAATCGTAAACAAATTTTACAACAATTTACGTATAAAATGCGGCGGTATCTAGGTTAGAGAAATTTTCTAAAAAACAAAATGGTCCTAAAGGCTGAGATTAAGATGAAATCCAAGAAAAAATTTGAGTGATGTGAAAGAACGCGATGGGGCTTTTAAACGGAAGGGAAAAAGGAGTAACTGAAGCTCATTTAAGTTAATGATAATTAAGGAGGACACAAAAAGAATAAAATCCCTAAAGTGAACAGGTGGAGGAATGAAAGTTAAAATGGGGAAAAATTATAGGAGGAGACAGATTTTAAGACAGCTATGAATTGTTAAGAAAGAGGTAGGCATGCAAATAAGAATCAGGAAACGAAAGAAAAGAAAATTCAGTAGGGATAGTGGGATTATAAGAAAGATAAAGTGTATGGACTGGTTTAAAATTCGCAAACAAGGAATGTTGGAAGTACTGGTATGATACATAAAAAGTTAGAGTGAGCCAGAGGAAATTCTGATTGCCACTTGGAGGTCAGGAAGGAATTTTCCCCCTTCATAAATAATTTGGTGGGTTTTGTTTTTTGCCTTCTCTGGATCATAAGCAGGATAAGGGATTGCGATGTTGGACTGGATGGATTGTCTTATTCACACCTCCAAATAACTTAAATACTATAAACTATGCTATAAACGGAAAGGACTATAGAAAATGGGAAAATTCTGGATGTAGAGTGCGGTCATTGAGGCCCTGGGCATTGAAAGCTCAAGCTGGTGGCCTTATGGTCCGCTATAGGACAATATTTTGATGGTGTGGAATGGTCTAGACACGACATTGCAGGCTTGCATTGGAAGATTTAAATACTCAATGATTAAAAATATTAAAATTAACGGCAAATTGGACCGTAATTCTGTACCTTTATGACACCTTCTTAGTACCAAAGAACGGGCTACTATAATTAAAGAAAACACATTCAGAAAGATACTGTAGTCACATTCGTTATTATTGCCACTACCACCATCCATATAATTTGATACAAGGTATTTAACGCTAAGCGGCAATGCTCTTCAGACAGTAAATTTCTAGAACAATCTGAAGATATGAAATAAAGCATTTCCAGAGGAGGGGCTGGGGCTATAAGAAAAAAGTGATCAAAAAGGGGGTTGATTTGGTGGCCAAACGAAAAGAAGGGTATAGACTTACTATATAGAAATGAGGACCCACTGGTATCTTAAAAATGTGGGGAAAAGTCCCATTCGCTTTATAACAACGTAAAATAATGAATGGCCCAGAGTAAGACATATTACAAAAATACTGGTTTTCTTGAGTGATGATGAGAATATTATTAAAATATTGTATAGGAAAATATCCCCAGATGAGCAGCGAGAACGGGAAAAAACGTCTTAGAGACCTCCCCTCCCCAAGCCATTGAAACTACGAGAAGTTAGTGAATATGCAAAGTTGGGGCTAGGGGTTCACTTCTGCAAAGGGGAATTAGATGCTATAGGAGGAGTTGCAATATGTGTAAAATATGAATCAAACATCTATTTCTGAAAGGATGGCTGGTAAACAATATAAAGAAAAAAGTCTAATACATCCAAAGTATAGATCATCGACTTATTAAATGCAGATGTGGTATCCGCGATATGGCCAAAATAGAGAAGGCACAATATACAAGAATAGCACGAGCATGTTAGAGCAACCGCACGAGGCTAATTGGAGAGAAGCGCTATGGCCTAAAACACATCTATGACCACCTAAGGAAAAACAGTATACTTTTTATTTATGGGAATTAACATGTCTCCATGGCCAGAGGGTTGGTAATTAAAGATGCGATGCTGCAAAATGAAAAGTAGGTGGATCTTTAATCTCCGAGACAGAGATCCTAATGACTAAACGATATCATCCACTATGGTTGATCTGGTGATAACAGATATACCCATTATATGTAAAAACCACTGATGGTTTGGATGGTTTGGTCTTAAAATATGTAATTATGGTCATATGCTATCTGGGCATATGAAGCTTATTGAGACAATGGGAGGACTATGCTGGGACACTAGAACTTAAAGGGTAACTGTGTCCAAAAATGACTTTAGGTAAGTGAAAGGAAAAGCTTTCTGAGGATTTTTGCGAATTCATTTCATTATTTATTTTAACATAGTTTTGAAGATATTTCATTTATAAGTGTGAGATGATTATGGGTTGCAAGCGATCACCCGATACACCTGCACTTTCCTGCTTCTGCACTGAAACCATGTGGACAGCCCTTCTTCCGGTTTCCTCCTCTTGTGGGCCCCCATGGCCCTCCACTTGCGGGCCTTGGGCATTTTGTATTCTAGATCAACAAGTGTGAGTGCTTTACGAGGAAATGGGATTACTTTCCCATAACTGGGTACTTTGATTTAATTGTAATATCCCGTAGCACTTGCCGGATTATGTCGGCTAAACGAGATCTTAAGTATTAAAAATGGTGGTGCTTCAGCCATCACTTATATCTTCAGATAAATGGTTATCTACAGATTGATAAACAGGCAATGCCAAACACTTGCAGACAAGGGAGTTGTAGTTTCCAAACAGTAGTAGAACTATCTTTGCCATACAAATATTTGTACTGTGGTTTCTAATTGACATTTCCTACTAGTATAAAAAACAAAGAGAAGAAAAAGGATCGAGTGCTTAGCCTGTGCATTGTCTGTCACTTTGCATCTGAGCACACACAACCCCCCCCCCTCCCAAAAGGACCAGACCTAAAACAGACATCCGCTGACATCTCAAAAGACGTGCATTTATTTAGAGTAGAGTAGGCAGGGCCGTAACGTTATGACCCTCCTTATTAGGTTTTTTTCATTGTAGCAGCCACAGGAGCATGCTTGTTTTTTTTTTACAAAAACTTCTGGCCCAGCCATGTGTTTCACAAGGCTTCCTGTGCACTTCTTCTATAGGGAAACAGGAACAAATAGAAGGTAAGTTCCTTTTAAAAAAATGGACTTTCCTCCTAACATAAAGAAATTTTTGCCGGACTTGGATTTAGCCTCAAAAATAGGATGAATCGGCGAAAAAAAGACATCTGTGGCAGAAAACCCTCTTCTTACTTTTAGTACTTTTCTAAGAATTGAGTCTACTGCACCACCTGCCTTGCCTTACTTGGGCTAGGTTCTACCTTCCTTTTATTAGAGATGCGATCCTGGTTGAGTCATGGGATTATCCATGCTCAATTATTAATCTCGTATGCCCCTCTTCCTAAGAAAGGAAATCTGCTAGAATTTATGAAAGTAAAGCAGGGCTTATCAGGGTACATAGGTGTGTGGCTTGTGGAGGGGTTATGGTGGGCTGACTAACATTACGGGTGGACAGGAGGGTTTGATACTTGGTAACATGATTGGTGAGCCAAGTTCTGTTTGTTTCCTAAGCTGTACATTTATTCTGCTTTTGCTTTCCTAACATTTTCTGCACATGTGTGATTTCAACCCCCTAAATAAAATAAAAAATATTCAAATTGCAGAACAAATTAGGAGGTGCAGAGAAGCTCAAAGAGTTAAAGATTGACAATTGCCTAGTAGCAGTACTGCCAACATCACTTTCTTTATTAGCAAGTGAACTATTTTGAATTAAATTAAGAACAGGAGGTAAACTCCAGGTTCTTAAATTTTAATTTAACAGAAGCCGGGAATTGAATATATTCCACTGTGAGCGGTGATTATCACCAGCACCACTGCGTCTGCCTCTAGCTTAAAGGATAAGGTAATAGAGTTAAGTTTAATGTAAGCTGACGTTACCAAAAAAAAAAAAAAAATCTCTCCTCCCTCCCCACCCTATTTTTTCTTCTAGGTCCATACTGAGCCTACCTTGTGTGCTCTAAAGTTGCTGACACCGGGGATGTGTAAGGTAAGGCTGTGAGCTCCTCCCCTCTGCGAACTTGCTGGCTTCCATTCTCTTAAGACTCAAAGCCGCAATTTTGTGGGTCCAGCGTTACATGACGGGTCCGACAAAGTCATGCAAACATGCTTATCACCACGCCATGCGTAGCGCAATGACGTTGCACGCGTTCCGTGCACTCGATGATTGTCTATTCACATGGACCCACACGATCGCACTTTTGGAGGCTTAAGAAGAAGGGGAAGTCAGCAAGTCTCAGAGGGGAGGAGCTCACCAGCCTTACAATACATCCAAGAGTCGGCAACTTTACAGAACACAGGTAGGCCAGGAAAGGGACCAATACACTTAACTTGTTATAACAGTGCACTTAAACTTTTAAGATTGGGCTTAAGGGACAGAGCTATCATCAGTTGGCATCATAAGCCCTTCTGCCTGGAATGGACAGATAAGGGTGTTTGCAGATCAATTACTAGCTCAGAAAATATCACATTTTAAATCTCCCCCCCCCCCCCCCCCCCCCCCATGAGCTGTCAACCATCGGATCATACAAGGAAGTGTAACTTTACAAGTCGTCTAACTTAAAATTGAGAGAAGCAAGAGATCTCAATCCAAGCATGTTTAAATAGTACGAGCAGAGCTTTTTCAATAGAGGGCCTTGTATGTAGGACCACAGTTATTCTTTAAACCGATTCCTATCAAGAAAATGTTTTTGGTGCAATAACTTTGTTTTTAGTTAAATAGTTTTCAGTATTTTTTAGATGCTAACCATCTGCATTTTTTTTTTTATTTAAAGCAAGGGGATCAAGTTAATGCAGAAAAATTTGATTTGTAAAGTAGAAAAAAAATGACGCTCAGCTAATGAGCTAAAATGATCTCCGTTTTTACAATTGATGTGAAATCGTCATAGGCAGGCCTTAAAGGATAAGTCACGTAATTAAAATCTTCCCTCTTTGTTTTTTCCAGGTCCTTCTTAGCCTACATTGGTGGTCTAAAGTTACCGACATCTTGCTTCAGCATTTGTAGCTACTTAGGCTCGCCCTCCACCCAGACTTCCTGGTTCTTCCTTCTGCGTAGTCCCAAAAAAGACAGTCCGTTTTCTGGGCCGGGCGTGTGCACGCCCTTGCCATGTATGCGAGTAGCGCGCAGGCTGTACACAGCCAGGATATAAGTGAGCAAGATGTCAGCAAACTCTAGACCACCAAAGTAGGCCTCAGGAGGGATCTAGGAAAAAAAAAAATAAAAAGAGGGAAAGAATTTTTAACAGATGCTGCTTCAATTTAACTTACATGACTCTTACAGTGAAACTTATTCTTTAAATGTTAATGTTGATACTATTAAGGGGACGTAAAGCAAACTCCCCACTGCTTAAAAAAATTAAAAAAGAAGAACTTAATTTTTTTAACTTAAGGTGTGAAAGCTTTTCTCCACAGATTAACTGCTGAAAAGATTTTCTCTAGTTATTTGCACTGTAGTTAAGATATAAGTATAGATGTGTAACCAAAAGGAGGCTTCCATGTGCTGACCAGTAAACTATTGCCCATGTGGCTTCACAAAGAGCACGCCACCTGACCAAGGGATTCACTGTCTTCTATGCACAAGTTTCTAGCTTCCTTTCTAGAGCATATTAAAAGTTTCTAAATGTACCTTGTGATCCCAGTGTAGACAGGAACACAAACTGTGCAACACAAGTCTTGCCAGACAAAGGTGTTATTTAGGAAATCAGTCCAAACCAAATTGTGACTGATTCGGTGTGCTAGCCGCAACCTTAATCAGGAAATAACAAAACAATGATAGAGCACACGCCCTTTAAAGGACTAGAGACAATGGCTACGCCATCTAGTGGCCCAATACATTCAAAACACATGTATTGCACACCTTATTCAGGGTACATAACCATGTAGGTACCACACCTTGGTCTCCACTTTTAATATACCCAAAACAGATCTATACTAAGCCCTAATGACCTTATCAAACCCATTGTTAAACAAAACATCTCAACATCAATGCTAAAAATTCTAATAAGAAGATACTGAGACACATCATATAAACCATGGATATTATTTTTTTTTTTTTTTGGTTTAGGGAGGAAACAGTCAGGACCAACATTGGATTTAGGCCCTGGGTTTGTAATGTTTGTAGTGTTTAAAACATTCCAGATGCTTTCTTGTGTAGGAGGGCATTGTTGACGATCCCACGCTCGTTTAAGCAGGACACCTGATCAATGACCCATCCCACGGAGGGTCAGAGACCTGTGCTTGTACACAAAAATGAGATTGCTACAGAGGATCCATCCCCCCGAGCGGAGGCACCATATATTTGTAACACCCCCATTGAGCGTAGATTCTGAATATTGGCGTAATCTGAACTTCTTGACCATCCTCTCAGTCTGAATGCACGTTTCAGGATCAGAACAAATCTGTTGACAAGTGCAAACTGGGACTTGGGCAAAACCCTTAAAAAATTATGTGGCAGATGAAACTCTTCCTAGTGAAGAAGAGATTCTGACGGTGGGCTTCGTGAAGAGTCGTTGGTATATGGTTATCTGTATCGAGACCGGAACATCTAGGTAGTGGATAGTATCCTTCGAGATTTCCACAGTTAACCTAATGGCGGTCACTAAAATGTGAAAGACTGGTATAAAACTCATCGGCTGCTCGCGAGAGACTAGGACCCAGATGATAAACAAAAAATCATCATATATTCGTAACGCACAGAATTAATCACATTGGCCTCGAAGAATGGGTGATGTGATACACCACGACCTCCTCCAAGAAACCCACGTACAGATTCGGCATAGGGACAGGCGCCACCATCCTGCCCATGGCCGTCCAAGGCTGTAGGAATAACATCACATCAAACTTAAAAGTAGGATTACGTAAAATGAGATCTAAACAATCGGCAAGAAAAAACTCAAAGTTGAGGTATGTGGTGGCCACCATGGAAATTGCTGTGTTTTTGGAACAAACAGACCAAGAAAGGCACAAAGTCTATCTAAAATATACATATCTCTTAGAAATCCTTTCCCACCATATATCTGCATTTAGTATTGATGTTTTTTCACACGAACCCAAGGATGTTGTAAGAGCCTGAGGAAAGGGAAAGCTGTTCTAGAAACGCCGATTAGGGCGGAGAGTTTGGGTGTGTGTGCTCCATGGCTAGGCCTTCTGGACCCCCCCGCAGTTGTGACTTAATGATTGAATAAAATTTTCACTTTTTTTATTCTAGTACTACGGAGTCCGGTCACCTGAACCTCCGATCTGGGGAATTCCCCGTGTGTGATGTAAGGAGGAGATTGGGATGGCCCTTGTGCGAGTAATAGTTTGGAGTTCCGTGAGAAATATTATGGGTCTTTAGAGAAAACTATTACAAAAGAAAATCAACCCATGTTGGGATATATAAATAGCATGGGACAGGAGTAGGTTTAATAGGATAACTAGAAGGTTAAGATAGTAAATGACCCAAACAGGGACTAGACGCATAGAATTATTAATGGGAGAATGGTTATAAGGAATTACAGCGAATAGTTCCATAAGATTAATGAAAAATTATTAATTAAGAAAAGAGAAAAAGGAATTAGGATAACATAGCTAAAGAAAACAGGGGTTGTTTTACGGAAATAGAAAAAGAACGAAAGATGAGGAAAGGTCTAATAATTTTGAAGAAAATTGAATCAGTAATTAGAAACATATGAAAAAGAAATAGGGGCTAGTAGAAGCTAATAGGGATCAAATAGAGTAAAATCCAATAGGGTGTTCTGTGGGGAATAGTTTTCCCAACAAAGAACCCTAAATACCCATACAGGAATTAGATGGGTTGGTATGAATTAATTTTTGAAATAGAACAATATCCAAACTCCCAATACAGGAAGGACATTATCAGGAAAAGGGGTGGTAGGAAGCTGTTACGGCCCATAAAAAGACCATACAGGAATTAAAATAAAGGCAAGAATACTAATTACCCTGACTTAAAGGAAAGATGGGGGGATAAAGAGAGGGGAGACTATGGGGGGGAGGGAAACCGATCTACCGTTAGTTTAGGAAAGAAACCCACATTATCCCGCCTACCAGGAATACAATCAGACATTTGAAGTATACCATCTTTTTAGGACTAGGCAAAGGAAACAGAGAAGGTGGAGGAAGAGATATAGGGGCGAAACCCAAATTATGTACGAGGAGAGGACAGGTAAGAGAAGGAAGGGGTCGACTTGTGGACAAAAGAAAAAGAGGACGAGATCCATCCCTCGAAAGGGCTATGATGGGATGAAAACGAAACAAACAGATGACGGTTAATAGAAACAAGTGAAGTAGCTGTATCTAAAGAGGAATTGAAATCTAAGGGGATTTTTAATTTGTAGATAGGGGTAATCAAAGGATCAGAAGCTTCCCTTTTAGGGAAAGGTTTGAATTTGCTCCAAAACAATTAGCAGACAAGTTAGGGTCTATGTAAAAGTCTCCAAAAATTTAGAGATCCCTAAGTTTGAAGACAATATTCTTAAATTCGAGTGTAAAAATAATTGAACTAAGCAAATGCTTATCTCTATTTAAATGGCTGGGTCTCAGATCCATCCTCTTTAGATCTTGAGTCTACTTAACTCCTATAAGGTATTAGAGGAACCCAGAATCTTAAGTAATACAATGTTTAAACCAAGTCTAAATTTATCCAGATTACGAGGAACCTAGGTGGAGGATTTTCGGAACCCTCAGGGTAGAAAGGGATAATAAGGAGTTTGTAATACGAATATGAAACTATGGTGGTGATAATTCTTACCCAGGAGGAAAGAAAGGCTCTACAGGGAGTTCAGAAATGATAGAAGTTAGTAATCAGGGCGGCTGATAAGTGGGGAGGTATAGTGATCCAAAATAGGGAGTTTATGTTAAGGAAGACGTTCCGCCCCAATTGGAGGATGCTTGATACATACTCGAGAGTAAGATATAACCCCCTAATTAAAAGTATGGTTTCTTGAGGGGGGCCTCCAGACTCTTGGATTAGCAATGATTAATCTAAAAAGGAATTCGAATTTTTATGGATATCTAAACTAAGTTACCAATTAATTTTACCATCTTCCTAAATACATAAATGTCTGGTGGACACCATGGACGACCATATAATCTGGGTATCAACTGCCCCCTACGGAAAATCTATTCTAAATTGTAGATTTCTTCTGGCCCCTGTGGGTAGGAAACTTCCCTAATATTTGAGGGACACCATGGAGGGTAACCTCTTGAAAGGAGTTAATGGAAACCTGGCATATATTTGAAGATACTTTGGATATAGCCTCATTTACAGGTATATTCTGTTAGCCCCCATGAGAAGGAAAAGAAGCATCTAGATATTTTCTAGCCAAGGAGAATAATGAGTAATATATGATGGACTTTCTTGTGGTGTGTATTGATTTTATTGTGACACAAAACAACTGTTCACCTTTGAGGTGGTATATTATGTCCAGAGACAGGGCAGCATGGGAACATTTTTGCTCCTAGTTATGCAGGACTTAATAAGGGATATGGGAGGAGAAATATATTTGGCGGGTGTGGGTCGGGGTACTATAAATTTGATGATCGTCATATTGGAGAGATGTTAGACGGTTGTTCCTCCTTATTTGGAAGAGGGACCCCAGTACACTGAATGATTAGATGGGATATTGAATCAATCAAGATGAACACCTCAATTTTCAAATAGTCCATAGTGCTAGTAAGTTCTGTTACTGGACTTAAATAGATAAGGGACAATGAAGATGCACTAGCACCTCCTTTTAAAGAGGTTGACAGTAACACTTATATTGATTACAATAGTGCACATAAAAAACATCCTGGGTAGAGGATTCCCACCCATGGGCCAAATGCTTGATTAAGAAGAAATTGGTCCGATAAAAACAAATTTAATGAACAAACTACTCCTGCATAACTAGGTAGCAAAAATAGTTCCCATGGCTTGTCCCTGTTCTCTGGACATAATATAAAAAGTTTTATGAACCTTGCCACTCGACATGTTTAGAACTTGAAACTACCAGCAACAAAGCATTGAGGGGAGTTGTGAGTATCCAAACATCTGGAGCGCCAAGGAATTGGAGGTAGGTAATGGACTGGATTGTGGCTATTGCTGTATGGGATGCATTATGGGAATTTGCTGTCCATTTAAAGGGCAACTTAGCAACAAAAACAATACTGAATCAGAAGGCAGTACGTGGTCATACTTTCGACCCTTAGACTATACTCGAGTCAATCGGTTTTATATATTTTTCTAGGTATAATAAATAGGTACTTCGGCTTATGTCGGATCGAACTTATATTCGAGTAATATGGAATTCTCGATTTTTAATGAAGGATACAAAAGAATAAAAAATATTCTAGAAAAAAAAATTGGTGATACTACATAATGATAAGGATTTGATGGGAACAAGTAGGGAGAATCCAAACTTAAATTTTTATCTTTCGAAAAACTCAATCCGCTTAAGAATATCCTCTCACCTAGCCTACTACTAAAACATCTAAAAGGAAAACTCGGGGATATAGGTTTAAATATACTTAAAGGGAGTGGGTGGGGGAGGGATGTTAAGTGTTGCAAATGTATAAATTGGCCAGTATGTAGTATGTATAGGGGATAATATCATATATCAATATCAACACAAATGGGATTCTTTATAAACTGTCCATCTAGCCTGTGGGGTGGAATTGTTTGCCCTTGTGGTAAATGGTATGTGGGGAAAAATGTAGGAACTCAGTTCGGATCGGGGACACAAGCACCTTCGGGCAGTAATTCCAAATAAGTAGGAATAGGATGTCCCTACGAATCCACGGGGGGAAATCCCAGACTTTGTCTCATAAGACTCTCTTCGGTCCTCCTCTCAGTGTGAGTTTGACCAATGTCCGCTTCATCTCTCGTGTCGCATGCGTTCACGACCACGCTGTAACGCGGAAATCAACATGGGGCTTCATTAAAGGGTCTTTGTTGCAGGGGGGGTATAATAATGAAAATTTAAAATAAAAGGGGGGATCTTATACGACTTATCAAACTGGAACACATGTCAGCGTAGATCTATATTTTTTCTAGTAAGCATTCAGGTTTTTTGTTTGCACACCATGGATAACCCTGTATATAGAGGAGGGCTATTTATTATAAGTGCTGTCTTCTCCTATGTGGCTCATTAAATTAACGTTAGATCCAGGGGCAGGAGACAAGCTAATAATGGGATGGATTATTCGGCTACTTTTCCAGCAATTGTGTGGTTTCTTTTTTTGTGTGTGAAGGAGCTGTTGTGTTTTAAAACAAACTCTATGCCTTCTTTTACTGATACTTTATTGGCAACTGTGGTGTTGGTTCTTGTGAGTGGCTAAACATCGCCTTCATCTGCGTCCGCCTTACAGTCGGAGAAGTCAGACTGCGGAAGCGGGACAGCCAACGCTGCTAGGGCAGTCAAAAATTCATTTGTTTATATTATATTATATTATATATAATATATATATAATATTATATATATATTATATGTTTAATTATAATTATGGCTATGCATGCAAACCATAAATTCTAACCTTAAAATTGTCACACTAACCCCATCCCATTACAAAGGGCCTGTGGCTAGAGGTGGAGGGTGTGGGGGTTTTAGGTGGAGGAACTTTTATTATCTGGGGCTGAGCCACTCAAATAAACTTTACGATATCAGACTGGGTTTTTGTTTTGGTAATCTGATGTTCAGTGAGAGGGGGTTGTGGGGAGGGTGTTATCAGTTACAACCTGCAGCTTAGGTTGGGGGGGGGGGTACCATATGGGTGTGGGCAATGGAAATCTCAATCATGGTGGGGGTAGGTTCTATGCCTTTATTTTCTTATTGAGGAATAAATGGATACTATCAGTTATTTGGGTATTTGACTGTTTCAGAGACCTTCATAACGCTACATTTACCTTTATGTGGATAAAGAACTCTACAGTGACTTATAATATCCTTATAATTTACAGTAGGGGACACTTTATCCTTTATAATACATGAGTGGTACCTAGAGAGGGACCTGCTGCCCATAGCAAATCAGCAATCGCTGCACATTTAACAGAGACCGGTAAGGCTCTGTTGTGTGCCAAATAATGTGTAAATTTAATATGGGGATGTAATAAGGCCTAACTTGAAAAAAAAAAATTTGGTTTTATTTTGCCGCCCCTGGTGGTTGTGCCGCCCTAGGCCGCGGCCTAGGTGGCCTAGTGGGAAACCCGGCCCTGCTGTCTAACCTACCCTGTGTCCTTGTACCTTTATATGGACACAACTCCTCAGTGACATAATTTCTTAATAATTTACAGTATGGGTACATTATTAACTGTGTAAGTACTGAAAGTCCCTCTGCCAATGAGAACCTGAGCTTCTTGGCTTTGTTGCCGATGGACCCAAAGATGCAGATAGCAGCCAAGGCAAGTTTAGGTAAGTAATGCTGCAGTTATAAAAAGAACTTTGCGGCTTCTGGTCGAGCTCCTTCTGCTTGCATCCATGCCTGGAAAAGGCATGGAAGACAAGCAGAAGAAAGGCTTGGGAACTAGGGCTCGTAAGTATATTTAGCTGCCGGATTTGAAGTCAATGAACCTTGCAAGGTTGAGGTTATGGGAGGTTTCCAGTAGCCACAAGATCTTTTGTTTAGTGAGTAGACATACCCTTTTAACCTTTCTACTGTATTGTAATTTTGTTGGGGTTGCATTTTTTTCTGTTCCAGTTCAATACATGTTCACACCCCCAAGTACAAACTATTTATATATAAACAGGTCCCCCTAAATCTCAAAACTGCTATTCCTCCCAATTGTTGTCAACCACCATTTTTAGAAGTTCTCTTAGCCACAGAGGTGGGGGACTGAACAGTAGCCATTAGTAATTGTTAGAGACTATGAAGATTGGGAGAAATGGCTGTCTTCAGGGATGTCAGGGAAAGGGTAAGTATTGTAGTTATGGGGTGTAGAGGGTTTGCATATATATAGTTTGTACTTAAGGAGTAAACTTGCCCTTTAAATTTAAACAAACTATGATTAATATATGGTATTGTGTTTGTGATTCTCTTTCCAAAATGATAGCTTTCACTATATTATCATCACTCTAAAAGTGTCCGATATGGCAGATAAAACAAGGGAAACACCTAAGAAAAAGGACAGAAGAATGTGCCAATTTAAGGAGAGCTAGAGTAAACAACATCCATTTATGCTCAAGTCAAGGCGAGGCATTTCTTATGCATTTTGTGAGTTTACTTCATGGTTACTCATGGTGGCTATAATGATGTCACCAGGCATATTACCACAGACTGACATTCTTGAGCAGCCACACAGACTCCACCAGTTTCCTCCTTTTATAGTTTTCCAGATTCACAAATATCTGAAAAAGTCACTAAAGCAGAAGTATTACTTACTGGATTTTTGCATAATATCTCTCTTTCCTCATGTAAGACCACTGCTAAAGAAGACGTTTCCAGATTCAAAAATAGCAGAGAAATATGGATGTGCTGCTACAAAAACCACACACATAATTCAGAGTGCGATAGCTCCCGAGGCTCTGAGTAATGTCAGGGCTGTTATTGAAGGACAAGAAAAACGTTTTGGCATCTTGCTAGATGCAATCTCAGATGAGTTTAAAAAATATTTTCCTGTCCTGGTGACATATCAACATATATCATCAGGACTTATTGTCACAGAATTCTTAGATATGGTGTCTTGAGCATCTAATAGAGCACATGAGCTTTTTGATTGTGTGCCACATACTCGGCGAGTAATGCTGCAAATATGCAAGGCAAACACAACAGTGTATTATCTCGGATAAGGTCAACGCAAACACTGGAGCAAAAAATGTATGCAGTGGGATGTCCTTGCCATTTGGTGCACTTGATGGCTGAGCATGCTGCTAAAATGCTTTCTAATAATGTGGAAGACCTAACTATATATATTTATTATCATTTTCAAAAAAGTGTAAAAAGAGTGGCCACACTCCATGAATGCATGTCCTTTTGTAATACCGGAGTAAGAAAAATAGTTAAGCATGTAAAGACAAGGTGGCTTTCTCTTGAAAAGCGATTTAAAAAACCTTATTTGCATGGGATATCTTACAGTCCTATTTTGTTAGCACTACAGATATAGAGAAAGGTGCCAGAGAGAAAAGATCCAGTAACTAAATTATATCGCTTGTTTTTACATTGAGTCCTGCCAGTCTTTAATGTATTCAATGTCCTCCTGCAAACAGAGGCACCAATGGTCCACTTATTGCACCCAGCGATGGTGACCCTTTACAAAGATTTGCTGGTGAGGTTCATACAGCAAAGAGCAATTGCCGAGATAGATAGTATGTGGATTAGACTACCATTAAAAGTCAATACAGCTTCCTCCATCTGAGATCCTCATAGGCTTTTGAGACCAGGAACTGTGCCAGGAGAGAGAATAATAGACACTCTTGCATATAAAAAGTTTTTTTCTGAAACAATTGACTTTTACTGTAGAGCATTCCATATATATTATTTTGACATGATAAGGGAAACCAAATAGTAATACTTTGGGTCTAATGGATATTCTCCAGATGTTTGAATGTATAAATATATATATATATATATATATATATATATATATATATATATATATATGTGTGTGTGTGTGCGTTATTGTTTCATGTTAACACTGATTGCTTTTAATGTCTTATTATTACTTTTAATAATTGAGCCCACAATATTTTGAGTTTGTTTCATGTACTGTAGAGCATTGGATTATATGAAAAAAAGCCATGCCTGTAAATGATCCAGTGCTTCAAAATGTTTCTCAACCCCAAGTCCCGCCTGTCAGCTAACATTGGTAATCTACAGACTGTTATTTCTAGATTCCCGGATGTTGTTAAGGCTAAAGAGATGGACCGACTATTTGGTGAGTTTAGAAATTATCAAACATGTGATATCCCTTCTACTGAGGGAGTTAGAATTGATTATTTCTGGCACAAACTCTCAGAGGAAAAAGACCCTGTGACAGGTCAAGGTAGATTTGCAACTCTTTGCAAACTAGCTAAATTCATTCTACTCATACCTCATAGCAATCCCTCCTGTAAAAGGTTATTTAGTATCATAAGAAAAGTCATAACAGACCAACGGAGCTCTCTGGGAAAATATCCAGTAACCCAACAGTCAACTGCTAGCATTTACCAAGACGTTTCCACTGTCCGAAACACACACAGTAAGATTCAATAAAAGTTCTTATTGTTAAAGGGGAACTGTGGTCTCCAAACAAGTTGAGTTTACATGAAAGGCCAGTTTCCTACCTTTAATGCGAGCCATCAACCACCTCTGTACCTGCTCCATAGCCCAAGATATAAAAAAATTACTGACCAGAAAGTTGATGGTTAACGCCGGCGAGAACAGCCTCGGACTCCCTCAGTGTGTGAAAACAACCTTTTCAGGCAGAGTTCTCACTCTGCCTGAAAAGGCTGTTTTCACACAGTTTTCTGTAGAGGGGGGTCTGAGTGGCCCACAACACCCGAGAGTGGGCATGTCCATGGCACCCGAGAGTGGGCAGGGCTAATTCGCCCGCAAGTGGGCAGGGCCACATGGGGCTGTAAGGGATGGGGAAGGCCAAGGGGGGCCTGCAAATGGAGGGGCCATATAGTCCATGAGTGGGAGGGGCCGGGGGGCTTGCAAGAATAGGAGGGCAGATTGACTGTCATCCACTGACATGGTTTCAGAGCAGGAAGTGCAGGGGACCTGGTGATGCTGTTGCCATATCACACACAAAAATGTAAATATCTTCAAAACGATGCAAAATAAACAATGACAATACATTGTAAAAATTCTCAGGAGATCATTTCCTATCAATTTACCTTTTTTTGGACCACAGTTCACCTTTTAAAAATGGTGCTAATTTTGCCCCAACCAATCATATGTTATTTAACATTTGAAAGCCAACATCTGATTGATTGGGGCAAAATTAGCACAATTTTTAACAATAAGAATTTATTGAACAACTCTGACTGTGAGCAGTACTGGCAACCCAATTAAATATTTTTTGTCATTCAAAATGTCATGAATGGCAGCCATCCACACAGCTACTTAAGAAAGCAAAGTCAGCAACTTTTGTTGCTTTAAATAGTAAGAGACATGCAGCATAGACTCCGGCATCTACTATTGTTTCTTCTGAATACTCATCTGGACCAAGTCACACACAAACAATGGTAACTTCTAAACCTAGAACTGAACAATCTGCTACCTCAAAACCATCTCACACCTTTCTTCTGAAACAACAGTTAAGCACAGGTGCTTCCACAAAGAAACTTGCCCCTCTGTGCCATCAAAAGGCAGCAATAAGCCAGTAACTGAGACCAAGAAAGGACCAACAGACTCTAGTGGGGAAAAACAAAAAACTGTCTCCAATAGTGAGGATGAGGACATTGTTATTCTTGAACTTATTAGTCAAGTAACTTGCTTAAAATGTTAATCTTAATTTAATATTTATAGTAATGTTTGCCCTTTATTGTTTGTTTTTCTTATTTACTAAATAAACCTGCACTTTTTGTACCTTGCATCCCGATCAAACTGCAACGCAAACACATGCAATTTCATTTGCACGTTTAATTGAAAACGCACGTTTTCGGGTGCGTTGCGATTTGCATTCTGCATTTTAAATCGCAACGCACCCGAAAACTGTGCGTTTTCAATGATATGAAAAAACGTGAGCGCAAACGCTTAGTTTCTTTTTGAAGAGAACAAAGATCTCCATGTAGGCCTATAATTTGTATTTACTGTACAATAGTAGTCCTAGATGTGCAGCTTTCTACATCATCACTCTACTTATGATTGTCATATTTAATGGGGACAGGTTAGCATATGCAACTAAAGTTTTTGTTTTTTTCATGTCCAGATGGACCTGTTAAAATGTGGTTTTATTTATACAAAAAAACCCTCTATTTTGATGTTTTTTTTGTAAGTTTATTTGTAATAAAAGAAATTTATTTTAAACCAGCTCAAATTATTACTTTAGACCAAAACACATTTAAAAAGAAAACATTTTTAACATCATCAGACGTTGATACTAAAAACGATCTTTTGCTATTACATTGTAATCATACTTGACCACACCCACCCATGTGACCATGCCCATTTTCCGCCACGGCGCGCTTCGCTTTTATGCATTTTGTCTCTCTTTAGGATTTCCAAACATTGGGAGGTATGATCTCAGTGTGTTTGTGTAACTAAGTCTGTCGGTGTGTTTGTGTAACTGTGTGAGTCTGTCAGTGTGTTGGTGTAACTGTGAGTCTGACAGTTTGTTTGTGTTAAGCTAGGTACACACTGTACAATCTTTCCTCCTGACCAACAGTTTGAGGCTTTCGATCGGTCGGCCAGGAGGTAGGACTGTCGGTCGTGGCAAAAGCAGCCGCATCAGACAGTCAGGCGCGACTGATCGGTTGTAATTTTCCAACCTGTTCGATCGTTCCTTCAATTTGAACGAACGGTCAGAGATCGTTCACGACCGCGAAAAGCCGCCATACAATAATTCGGGTGGACCGACTGACCGAAACACTGAACTGACGGTAGGTCATCGTGTGTACCTAGCTTAACTGTGCGAGTCTGACAGTGTGTTTGTGTAACTGTGTGAGTCTGTCAATGTGTTGGTGTAACTGTGAGTCTGTCAGTGTGCTTGTGTAACTGTGAGTCTGTTAGTGTATTGGTGCAACTGTGAGAGACTGTCAGTGTGTTTGTGTAGCTGAGTGTCAGCTTATTTGAATAACTGAGTCTGACTGTGTTGGTATAACTGTGCAAGTCTGTCAATGTGTTGGTGTAACTGTGAGTGTGTCAGTGTATTTGTATAACGGAGTCTGTCAGTTTGTTTGTGTAACTGTTAGGGACTGTCAGAGTGTTGGTGTGTGTGAGTCTGCCAGATTGTTGGTGTAACTGTGTGAGTCTGTCAGTGTGTTTGTATTACTTAAGCTGGGTACACACGATGAGATATTTCGGTCCAATCGACAAGTAGTTCAGTGTATCGGTCGATCAGACTGAAATTATCTGCTTTTGCCGCAACCGAAAGTCCTTCCTCCTGGCCGACCGGTCGAAAGTATCGAAGTGTCGGTCAGGAGGAAAAATCGCTAGGTGTGTACCTAGCTTTACACACAGACCTTCAAATTCCTACAGCTAAAAGAAATGATTACTTGATTCAAGCAGTTATTAGAGCTCCCAGTGCTGCTTACCTTCCTATTGCAAAGCAGTTTTACTTTCACTACACAAAATCACTGGTGGAATGCTATTGGTTGTAGTGGGGCACAGCTCATCTCCACTGCACATGCTCCACACTCTAGCTGTGACTGAGATTTGGGAGTGGGTGGATACTTAGAGAGGAGATATGCATACTAACTAGGAGTGAGCTGAACAGTATATGAGGAGATCTAGTGAGCAGGAGCACGGCGAGCAAAAAGTGATCAAGTTTCTGACAGCAGTAAAAATATAGAAAAGGATAAATGCAAGTCATTTTGTTCAGTTTCCCTTTTTTTTTTTTAATAACTTTATTTTTTAAATTTTTCAGTCATTATTATAAACAGAGAAATGAAGACATATTGATAAGATGGCGTTCACATTTTATCATTTTTGATTAACATGGTCTTCCTTACATTTATTTGTTGTCAGATTGGTTTCGATTTTAAAGGAAGATGGAAATATATTTAAAATCATATATAATCGACATAGAATATTCCAATCTAACAATATAAACTAGCCGTTGGGTTTATTGGGTTTGTATGTTCGGTTTATCTCAGGTGGGGGATTTAGGGATGTTGTCTCCCCGGTTGGGGTCCGAGGGCGAAACCACGCATCGCCTAAGCCACATTCATTAATAGATCCCATGGGGTCCATATTTTGACAAATTTATCCATATTATCATGAACCATAGCTGTCAGTTTTTCCATACTTCTGGTCTCAAAGATGGATTGTAGGAGGTTTGTTTCAGTGGGAGAGTTTTTCTGTTTCCAGTGTCTTGTGATTAACCGTCTGACCGCCCCTTGAATATGGCTGCATAGTTTATTTGTAGTTTTCCCCAAGCCTTTGAATGGTAGTCCCAGGATCCAGTGAATAGGGTCCATGGGTGGGTCATATGAGAACATAGAGTGGATTAGTTTGGCCGCGTGTGACCAGATCCCTTTAATAACCGGGCACTCCCATAAGATGTGTATAAGAGTGCCCTTGTCACCACACCCCCTCCACCTATCTGTAGAATCGGGCCATATTTTATGGAGTTTTTCTGGGGTGTAGTACCATCCCAGCATCACCTTATAGGCGTTTTCCTTGTAAGTGGTGCAGACAGAAGATTTGGCCCCTGCTTCCCAGATATTGTACCAGTTCTCTTTTGTGATTTTCGTTTTAAGTACTGTTTCCCAGTGAAGCATATACTTATGTGGCTTTTGAGTGATGTCTTGTGTAGTTGTATTCAGGAGGCTGTATAGTTGAGATATTAATCCTTTTTGTAAGGGGGTTCGCGCCACTATCCTCTCGAAGTGTGATCTTAGGGGAAAGGATAGGTTGGGGGATAGTGAGGTAGCATAGTGTCTGATTTGTAAGTAAGGGAATATAACTGTTGTTGGGAGTTTCTTTTGGGTGGTGAGAGTGGAAAAGTCTTTCAACTTATGTGAAATAGGGTCCACCAGGTCAGTTATTAATGTTGCCCCAAGAGCTGTCCATGTTTTAATAAATTGTGGAGTAAGGCTGATCTCAAGGTCAGGGTTGCCTACCAGCGGTGTGAGTGTGGATGGGGTAGAGAGTAATTTTGTGTATTTTGTTATTGTTTGCCAAAGTCTGATTGTTGTCTGCATGGGTCCTAAGGGGGTAGGTGTGTTTTTCTTTTGCTTGGATTTTATTGTGTTTAGTAGCAGGGTTCCTAAGTGTAATGGGTGGTACCATTCCTGTTCCAGTTGGGCCCAGCGTGTTTGTGGGATAGTATGGAACCAGTGTAATGTGTGCCGTAATTGAGTGGCCTAATAGTATTTAAGGATATTAGGGACCGCCAAACCTCCTTGAGATTTGCTTGTCGTGATTGTTTGTTTTGAAATTCTATGTGTTTTATATCCCCATATAAAATCTAAAATATCTTTTTGGAGCATCAGTAAGAATTTGCGAGGGATTAGGACTGGTAGTGTTTCGAATAGATAGATAGTCGTAATTTTACCGAACCAGGAGAGGGATTTTGATAGTCGTAATTTTACCGAACCAGGAGAGGGTTAGAGCTTTCCAGGATTTGAGTAGTTTCCTTGTTTCTTTGAGAAGTGGAAGGTAGTTGGTTGGAAATAATGAGGTGAAGTTTGGGGTAATATGTATTCCTAGGTATTTAATCGAATCGCGTTTCCAGGAGTATGGAAATTGTTCTGTCAGTATTTGTAGGGTTGTTGGTGGTATGTCAATGGGTAATGCTTCCGTTTTGGTTTGGTTAAGTTTGTATCCGGATAGTGTGCTGTAGGTGTCTATTTCCTTGTGGAGGTTTGGCAGGGATATAAGTGGGTTTGTGATCGTGAGAAGTACATCATCTGCGAATAAGGAGATAAGATAGGTGGATTTTTTTATTTGAAGCCCTGATATGTCAGGGTTCGTTCTGATATGACATGCAAATGGTTCAATACAGATAGCGTAGAGAAGGGGGGACAAAGGACACCCCTGTCTTGTCCCGTTGGAAATGGGAAATGTTGAGGATGTAATCATGGGGAATCGTATTGCGGCCTGGGGTGTGGAGTATAGAGAAAGTATGGCTTTAAGGAAGCCTTCTTTCATACCTAAGTATTGTAGTGTGGATATCATGAATGGCCAGCTCAGCCTATCAAAGGCTTTTTCGGCATCGAGACTTAGTATGAGTGCTGATCGGGTTTGTTTATGTGTTAGTTCAATTATGTCAATGGTTCTACGCGTGTTGTCGCCTGCCTGTCTGTCACGGATGAAACCTACTTGATCCTTATTTATTATAGTTGGAAGCAGCTCTGCCAGTCTACTTGCCAAGATTTTAGTGAAAAGTTTATAGTCACAGTTTAATAGGGCTATAGGTCTATAGCTGGCACAGAGGGTAGGGTCTTTATCTGGTTTAGGTATAATTATCATATGAGAGCTTGTGAAGGAGGAGGGTGCGGTATTACCTTTCATAATTTCGTTATATACGGAGATGAGGTGGGGGGTAAGAATATCACTGTATGTTTTGTAATATATGTTTGGGAATCCATCTGGACCCGGTGTTTTGCCCAGAAGGAGAGATGATATAGTTTTGGTTAGTTCTTCAGGGGTTATATCTCTATCAAGCTGGTCTAGTTGGTTTTGTGTTAATTTAGGCATTGTACTGGAGATCAGATAGTCTTGTATTGCTGCTAAAAATTTGGGGGGTGCGTTTTCTTTTGTGGGCTGTATTTTGGTGTAGAGGTCTCTGTAGTATCTCTCAAATCTAGCTGCTATCCCCTTGGGATCGTATATTGGTGTTCCCTGTTCATCTTTTATGTTGATTGGGGTGGCCTGGATTCTTCGGTTTTTCAGCAGGTTAGCTAATTGTGTGTGAGCTTTGTTCCCTAATTCATAAAATGAGCGTTTAGCCCATCTAAGTTTTTTGTCTGTTTCCGAGAGGTGGTGATCTCTTAGAGCTGCTCTAGTTGATATTACATTTCGGAGTTTAGTGATGGATGGGTGAGAATATAGGGATTTCTCCTCTTCTTGTAATTTTTTAATGAGTGTTTCATATCTGTGATTATGGTCTTTCTTTAGACGGGAGGCCAGTTGAATGCAATGGCCTCTGATGACTGCCTTGTGAGCCTCCCATGTTATCATAGGGGAGGGGACAGAGCCCTCATTGTCCTTGAAATAAATTTCAATGGCATTTTTAATGTTTTGTTGGTGTGTTGGGTGTTTAAGATGTGTTTCGTTTAGTCTCCATAGGTATTGTTTGGGATTTTTTTTTGTGAGAGTGAAGTCTGCTATAGCTATGCCGTGGTCTGACCATGTGGGGGATTCCAAAGCAGTGTTTGCCATTAGTGATATACCTGGATGTGTGGTGAATATGTAGTCAATTCTTGTGTGGGTTCGATGAACAGGAGAGTAATAAGAGAAAGCTTTGGAGGTGGGGTTGTCTATTCTCCATGTATCATAGAGGTTGTGTTGTCTGATTAGCTTTCTAAATCTTTTTGATAGAAGGGATGTTTCCCGGGTTAGTGGTTTGTTTCCAATGGCCAGTCGGTCTTGAGTGTTGGACATGTGCATATTGAAGTCCCCAGCTAAAATTTTTGTTGGGGAGCCAATTTTCTGCAATTTATTTAGCACTTCGGTAAGAAAAGTGCATTGTCCTGTGTTGGGGGTGTATACGTTACATATTGTGATGTCTTGAGTGTGTATGTGGGCTTGGAGGATAATGTAGCGACCCTTTGGGTCTGCGGTATGTGTTTTAGGTGTTATTGGACAATTTTTGTGTATCAATATGGCAACTCCTGCCTTTTTACTATTATGTGGTGCTGAATAGATTGTGGGGTATGTTTTTTTTATAAAGTTCCAGTGGTCAGAGGGGGTGTGGTGGGTTTCTTGAAGCAGTAAAATATCTGCTTGGGTCCTTTTGGTTTCTTTAAGTAACAGTCCTCTTTTTCTGTTTGTTTTAAGACCCCTGACATTCAAAGACACTATCTTAACCATTTAATATTGCTCATTAGTGTGGACTCTAGGATTGGGTTGCGTGTGGCGATGCGTGGAGGCCCCCGAACCACCCCGGGGGGTAAGAATGTTAAAACCGGGCTTAATACTGTGGCGTGAACATAGAAAATATAGAAAACATTTAAAACAATGTACAGTAACAAACGTAAACATTGGATGATGCATCATCCGATATACTTGCAGTGCTGTGGTCGGGGGGGGACCCGCCTCCAACGACCTAGGAGGGATGTCGTCACCTGCCCGGGCCTGGTCGAAAGAGTGGAGTAGCTTATGAGGTGTCCAGCAGTGGGCAGGCATCATCTCCTTCATGTGGGGGGTAGCGGTCCGTGCCATCCACGCAGGTCCTGTCAGGGTCGGGCCCCCGTCCCAGCCCCATCACTACTTGTTTTTGTGCAACCTGTATAGGGGGGGGGGGGATTTGGGCTATGCCCTGGGGGGAAGGGAGAGAGAAGGGCAGAGAGGCTCGGGAGATAGAGTTAGATAACATTATATTCAAAACAGCATAACTCGCATAGTGATGATCATACATATTTTAGAGTTCTGTAGAGATTAATTTATACTCTGGAGTACCTGCCATCCAGCGTTTTTGTTTGTTCCTCTAGTTAAGTATTAGTCATAGATAGGTTTGGTCTAATCTCTGACATAAATAGTGTAGAGTCATGAGGAATTATCGCTAGATCGGAAGGAACCCAGCAGTAAATCCAAATCCCTTGCTTATTAATCCTTTTATATAAACATTTCAAAAAAATATACTTTAGTTTATAACCTGTTTATACATTCAGTAAAAAGAGGAATATTTTTCGAAGGCTTCCTTTATCATTATAGTTTCTGAGCAGTAAGATTTTAACATTCCAAGTTCTAGTTATAGGTTGAAGAACAGGTGGGAAAAGGATTGGAAGGGTTAGTGGTTAACAGTTATATATATATGCTCCTGTTATAGCCTTTCCCTTAGTCCTGGTAGTTTTGTTATGGGTATGTGTTCGGGGCTTATGGCTGGGAGTGGGGAATGACGGACAGTCCATGTATGTCCTGGAGTTGTAGCAAGCTTAATTCAAGTTTCCTTGTAGATCTGGGTTTAGCTGGGCTGTGTAGGATGTTTTAGAAGATGGGATCAACAGATAGAACATCTCTGGTCTCGGTTTGTTGGGAGCCAAGAGGAAGGAAGTCAGTGAGCTTTGTGGTTGTGAGTTCATCCAGGTTTGTTGTCCTATAGCTTGGGAGGCTGTTGGTTTTTGAGTCGTTTAGTTTCATTGGGGTTAGAAGGCGGGCTTCTGGTTGGAGTCCAGGTATTTTGGGGTCCCTTTGGGAGGGCAGGGAGGCCCCTCCAATCAGGGAGAGTAGTTTCTGGTAGATTAAGTGAAGAACAGAATGCAGGTAATTCTTCTGGGTAGCTTAGTGTATGGGTTGTTCCCTCGTGTCTAGCGATCAGCTGGAAGGGATATCCCCACCGGTATGGGATGTTGTGGTCCCTCAGAGTCTGGAGGAGAGGTTTGAGTTGGCGACGTCGGGCTAGTGTTGAAGTGGCTAAATCTGGATATAGTTGGATGTGTGCTCCTTCATGTATTAAGTCCGTGATTGTTCGGTATTGTAGCATGATAGATTCTTTTTCTCGGAAATAGTGAACTCTGCATATGACATCTCTTGGGAATTTGGAGGTGGTTTTAGGTCTGAGAGAGCGGTGAACTCTATCAAGTTCTATGTTTTGCGGGGGAGCATTCTCTAGTATAGTGTTGAACAGGGATTGTACCGAGTCGTATAGATCTGTATCTGCTACTGATTCCGGGAGCCCCCGAATTCTAATATTGTTTCTCCTTCCCCTATTTTCAATATCTTCCAGGTGGCGATATAGGTCTCGAATTGCTCGAGAGTGGTCACCTATTACCTGAGTAATTGTTTGCACGTGTTGGCCTAGGGAGGCCTGATCTTCTTCGAGAGTTTCCACTCTTTCCAAGGTGGATTTAAGGTCTTCCCTAATGGCCGTAATTTCAGCTCTGCATGTTTGCTGAATTTGTTGAGTTAGTATGCAAAAGTCCTCTTTTGTGGGTATGTTTGTTAGTATGTCTTGAAGAGAGGAGACTGAGAGGGTCCCCTGCATGGGATATGGGGGTGATTGGATGGTCTGGAATGTCGAGGACAGACGTCCTGTCTGGGGGCTTGGAAAGCCATGTTCGTTATTTATGTTTGTTTCTGGTGATGACCCTGGGGATGTAGGTCCGTTTGTTTGGGTTGTAGCTTGATAGTTTTGTTGAGGTTTTTGAAATAGCGGGTAGGGGGGTGTCTGTTTACCCGATTGTCCTTGCTGGGCCTTGAGCGCTGTCAGCTCGTCCCCCTGGACCACCACTGCTGTAACCCAGCCCGAGGGTGCCCCTTGCGGCCGGGAAGATGGGGTGGATGTTGGGGATAGCTGCAAGGCAGCAGGCGGGCCGCAAAACCCCCCATCAGCCTCCTGGGTTAAGGCCATTGATAGGGGGGGTGTATCATTTGTCTGGCGTGGCGAGCTTATGGGGTTCTGCTGTCTGTGGAGCGATAGGCCGGAGGGATCCCGCCCGCACGCCCGCTGATGCAGGCCTGTCTGTGTTAGTGGTACCGGGCCTTCAGGCTGTTGTGATTTATGGGGTGATGAACAGGGGGGCGTCCGCCTACCCGCTCGCTGCTGCGAGCTATATTGTGGGGCCACGTCCTCACCTGGTTCTTCTGATGCGCTGTCTCTCTCTGGATCAGTCGCATGTGGTGAGGCCGTGGGAGTAGAAGCCTCGGATGTTGGGCC
Organism: Hymenochirus boettgeri; assembly: GCA_019447015.1. NCBI lineage: Eukaryota > Metazoa > Chordata > Amphibia > Anura > Pipidae > Hymenochirus > Hymenochirus boettgeri. The sequence continues at coordinate 83,108,051 of CM033477.1, forward strand.
CAAGATGGCGGCCGCACGTCTATGTCCCGCTCCCGTGTCCCTGGAGAAATACTCGTCCAGGTCTTTTTGTTCCTGCGGCTGTTGCTTTCGGGCGCTGCCCGGTTGTTTAGGGTCTCTCCTCCTACCCATTTGAGTTGTTTGTAGGGGTTGGGAAGGGGTTACAGGTCTGATTTTGGTCGGCTGGGACAGGAGCCTCAGGAGAGCTAGACCGTTCTCGCAGACATCCAGGCCACGCCCCCCCAGTTTCCCTTTAAAATTGGCATTACCTCAAAAAGTTGGTATAGCTTTGGAAAAGCGGGCGTGGTCAAAAATTTCAGCGCACACGCACATATTTTGTTAGTCCTCTACTTTGTATTTAAAAATCTGGAAACCCTACCCTTTACACCAGTATGTTGTGCCTACTTGGTAAAAATTTGACATGTGATGGTTCAAGAAGATAATTACTCTTAATTGTAAGGTCTTAAAATTAGTTCTGAAAATGAGGGTCAAGTTAAAAGCTCAGAGTTGTGATCGCAGCCATGTGCTACATTAGAGAGGTAACAAGAGCTTAGGATTATTAATGCAAGGCTAAGTAGTTGGTGTATAAAGTAGGGGTTTGCGCTTTAGGTCAGTTAGTCCAGTTTTATCTAGACCAATGTTTCTTATCTTTTCAGGTTTGTGATGTGCCTATGGTGATATACCAATATTTAAAAAAGGTAAACGTTCAGTGCTAGGAAAGATACTGGAACCTTTGTTACGGGGTCATATTCTAAACTGATCTTATAAGTAGAAGTCAGCATGGATTTATGAGTAACAGGATAACCTGCTTAGTAGGGTAAGAGTAAGATTTTATATTCTGGCATAGTGAATGTAGAATATACTTGGATTTTGCTAAAGCTTTTGATAGTGTGCCACACAGGAGGCTAATGTATAAACGGAGGTCTGTTGCCCTAGAAAAAAACATTTCTACATGGACAGAAAACTATTGGATCTCAAACAGAGAGTGGTGGTCAATGGAGCCTCAGGGTTCTGTACTGGGGCCACTTCTTTTTAGCCTGTTTATAAATAATGTAAAAAGTAATTATATGCTCTGCATAATGCAGTGTCCTCAGCAAACACAGAGACCTTTCCCTAAATATCCATATTTAGAGCAAAGCATCTGTTTTACTGAGGACACAATGCTATGTTGAGTGTTGGAAACTTCAAATGATGTGCAATGACTGCAAGAAGACCTAGATAGATTGTTAAAATGAAATGAATGAAATATGTTAATAAATCTAAGGTGATGCATTTGGGGTTTAATCCTCCTTGTGTCACCTACACCCTAAATGGATCTGTGCTTAGTAAATCTCTGTTGGAAAAAGATTTAGGGGCTCTAGTAAATAACAGACTAAACTATAAAACAGTGCCAGACAGAAACGGCTTGAGCTATTAAACTGTGCCCTGACCCACCCAGGCCACAATTTTCCCCTGAAAGGGCTGCATGTGGCCCACAGTCTAAATTCACCTGCAACAGCTACACATCATCTGAAGCTCCATTGACAACTACTCTCTGTATATGATCTATCAAACGAACGCAGGACTGGTCCTGGCGATTTTGGTGCCCTAAGCAAGTCTTCCCTGGAGTCCCATTCTAAACTGAAAATTCCCCCAACCACATCTTGGATTAGTCTTTATACAATATTACCATCTTGGCTCAATATTTGCAAACACAGGACACTAGATTGGTAACAGCTTGTTGTTCTATGGCTGATAAGGAACCCTTCATTTAAAAGAAAAAAAAACTTTAAATGTTGCCCTTCCCATTTGAATGGTGCACTAGCTGGTTGCCAATGTGGCAAATTATCAAAATCCTTAGCAATCCATAGAAAAGTACTACTGATATGATAGTATCTAAACTATTACTTACTTCTTCATAAAACCTAAAAAAGTTGTACAAGATATATTTCTCTTAAAACTATGAAGATTATTAGTTCGTCCTTGAGACACAGTCCAGAATACGATCCCGTAACAAAATTTTCTAGTACCTTCTCCATCAATGATAATAGGTTTTCCATTAACTACCAGGCTATGAATGAATGCATTTTTATTTTCGAATTACATGATCTTTTATCATAATCCAGAGGCACAACTCCAGACAAAATGAATCTGAGAAGATAAGGAAAACTGGTCAATGGAACTTTTAGTTTTTAGCTCTGTTACGGTGTATTTTACCATGTACAAGAGCTTTATTATCAACTTTATCTAATTATTTTGTACCATACACTGTCAGCCAGACTGAATATTCTACTTTAATAGCATTCTTATTATTACAATTTCAGATATAAGGACTAGGTGGTGCTATAGTGTCTGCTTTGTTCCATGTTAACATGATATGATTAACACCACAACATAATTTAGGCCTCATTAGGCCTCATTGAGCCTTTCCAAGGGTTCATTGCGTTTAGATTCATGCCGCTTCCATTATTTTATACACAATTTATTTTCAAAAAAGTGATTTCTAACAAATCTGAATTTAGGAAGTCTGGCAAAATGTAGGATTCACAATAATGATTTAGTTTCCTAATTGTTAACCCCACTTAATGGATATAGAATGTAATTTACCTAGATCAATCTGTTGTTTGGGTGAATGGACATTGAAAATCTAAACATTTTAAGAAACACCAAATCAATTTCTGTTTTCCATTTATAGCCAACACTATATGCTCATTGTAACAATAAGCATAAATCACAAATATATTAACATAGATTTACCATCATTAAAGGGGCATTGTGGTTTCCACTACAAGTGCTTCATTTAAAATGACTCCAGAATCATGCTTACACTGTGAGCTGTGACATAACCAGCACTATAGCTTTGCCTCTTTTCACTGGTTTAACCCGTTTAAGGTTTAAACATGTGTGAATTGCAAAAAATACTAGAAAAATTAATTTCTTGCTTCTCTGCCTTCATCTGTTCTTTGTCTACATATTTGAATGCCTGGACAGGAGCACACGTGAATCAAGAGACCCTAGCTTTCCTGCTCTCAGGAATTTACCTTTGTTTGTTGCATGCCCACTTGTATTGCTGGGACAGTGAATTATCAGCTGCATCATAAGCCCTGCCCCCAAAATTCCAAAGCACTTTTAATGCTAGCCATAAGCCTGAAAAGGAAAACGTTTATGTCCATGGTGTCCATGGGTAAAAGATTGCAAAGATGTTAATTGCAAGCTGTAATAAGATTATGAATTTTTTTTGGAGGTGGGCAGCTGTCACAGAGATGCTACAGACTAGGAAGTAAAACATTACAAGCCTATAACTTTGGATTATCAACAGCTAGAGGCATCCTCCTAGACTTGTTTGGAATTACTTTTTGTGGGAACTTCAGTTCTCCAAACAATATATCTACTGCAGTCAGTAATCACTTTATTAGTGGAAAAAAAACAAAACTAAACACATAAATATGACTTACCTTTATTAAAGAAGTTACTACAATAGCACCAGCATTTACCATAGGATTGTGTGGTTTCTCTGAAGGGGAGGAAAAAAAAAATTAAAAATGTAATACTTCAAAGAAAGCCTTTTTTCACATTTCCCAGTACTCTAAAATTGCTATGCTACATTTATTGTGTGGATATACATACCATAAATTATTCACTAACAAAGTGAATAATAATCCAAGCTTTGCCTTGCGCATCAGTATAGTATAGTATTTGAGGTTGAATAAAGACATCTGTCCATCCAGTCCAACCTTTTAGAAATACCTACATTCCGAACTTGAAAAAGTTGTTCACTTTAAGTCCTAGGGGATATCCGTGTGTCCTCTGACATGTTCTATTGGTGAACAATGCCTCAGACAGTTTATTGTATGGATGTATTTATACACAGTAAACGCAAGCAAATTTCTCTAGTGTACATAACTGTAACTTTCAATCTATCTTCATATTCAAGCTCCCACATTCCCTAGCTGTTGCTGCCTGGCACTGCTTGCTAAATTTTAGTTTGTTATCCCTTAAAACTCCAAGATCCTTTTTCAACAGGGATTCAATTAACATAGAGACATTTTTAGTATAAGCAGCAAAAACAATTTTAAAAGAACTAAAGTCTCCAGACAACATTGTCCAAATAGAGAGCACATTTACATACATACAACAAGCTACTCCCCTCTCTCCCTTTGCTGTGGCTGCTGGGTGATTTATAACATGTTCTAAAGTATGTTTCAAGGACTGACATTATAAGTAGTAACCAGCATGGATTTAGGAGGAATAGATCTTGTCAAACTAACTTGCTTGGCTTTTATGAGGAAGTAAGTAGAAATTTAGACTCTGGCATAGCAGTAGATGTAGTTTACTTGGATTTTGATACAGTCCCCCATAGGCGGCTTATGTATAAGCAAAGGTCTGTTGGTCTGGGGAGGCACATTTGTACATGGATAGAAAATTGGTTAATCAATAGGATGCAGAGAGTAGTTTTAATGGGCTTCATCATTATGGACTAAAGTGCTAAGCGGGGTGCCACAGGGTTCTGTGTTGGGGACACTTCTATTTACTCTATTTATTAATGATTTGGAAGTGGGTATTGTCAGCAAGGTTTCTGTGTTTGCTGACGACACAAAACTTTGTCGACCATTAAAAACTTCAGAGGATGTGCAATCGTTGCAGGGGGATCTAGATAGATTGTCACATTGGGTTGCAAAGTGGCAGATGAGATTCTATGTTGATAAATCTAAGGTGATGCATTTTGGACTTAAAAATCCTTGTGCTACTTATACTATAAATGGCTCTGTGTTAAGTGAATCCCTGTTGGAAAGGGATCTTGGAGTTTTGGTGGATAAACTTAAAGGTAGCAAGCAGTGCCAGGCAGCAAAAGCCAGAGCCAGCATGGTATTGTCTTGTATAAAGAGAAGTATGGATTCAAGGGAGGAAAATTATATTCTCCCTCTTTACAAAGCATTGGTAAGGCCTCATTAGGAATATGCAGTGCAATTTTGGAATCCTGTGTACAAAAAGGACATCTTTGATATGGAAAGGGTTTAGAGAAGGGCAACTAAATTAATAAGGGGATTGGGGGAGCTTGAATATGAAGAGAGACTGGAAACGTTACAATTATGCACGCTGGAGAAAAGGCACTTGCGTGGGGATATGATTACTCTGTATAAATACATTAACGTGCCATACAATAAACTATCTGGGACATTGTTCACCAATAGAACATGTCAGAGGACACAAGGACATCCCTTAAGACTTGAAGCAAAAATGTTTAGGCTTCAAGTTCGGAAAGGGTTTTTCACTGTGAGAACGGTAAAGCTATGGAACTGTCTTCCAGTGGACATTGTTATGGCAGGTTCATTGTTCAGTTTTAAAAAAAAGCTGGATGAGTTTCTGCAAACAAGGAATGTTGCCAGTTACTGGTATTGATTCATAAAGTAGAGTTGATCCAGGGAAATTTCCGATTGACTTGGAGTCAGGAAGGAATTTTTTCCCCCTTCATAAATTTAGTTTTTTTTCTTCCTCTGGATCAACAGTTAGGCAGGAAATGAGGATATTGCTAGATGGGTTGAACTGGATGGACGTATTAAATAGAAGCAGCCCCAACACAGAACGTTGTAGCAGCCCACTTAGCACTTTAGTCCATATTGATGAAGCCCCATTAACAACCACTTTCTGCATCCTATTCATCAACCAATTTTCTATCCACGTACAAATGTGCCTCCCCAGACCAACAGACCTTAGCTTATATATTATTCGCATATGGGGTACAGTCTCAAAAACCTTTGCAAAATCCAAGAATTAGGACCTATAAACTGCTATGCCCGAGTCTAAATTTCTACTCACTTCCTCATAAAAGCAAAGCAAGTTAGTTTAACAAGATCTATTCCTCCTAAATCCACACTGGTTACTACTTATAAGGTCAGTCCTTGAAACATAATCTAGAATATGTTCCCTTATTACACTTTCCAGTATCTTCCTCACCACCGAAGTTAAACTTACAGGTCTGTAATTACCCAGCTGTGAACGACTACCCCTTTTGAATATTGAAATTACATCAGCTTTTTTCCAATCCAGAGGCACACATCTGGATATGAGGGAATCTGCGAAAATAAACAATGGCCTAGATAAAACTAAACTTAGATCTCTAAGGTCCCGGTGAGGCATTTCATCCAGTCCAGGAGATTTATTAATATTAACCTTATTTAGTTGTTTCTCTACTGTATCCTCGGTGAACCAAAGTTCACTTGCATCTTTTATACCATTACTGCTACTATACACTATGACATCTGTACTTGGATCTCCTATATTGTATACAGAGGAAAAAGCAAAGATTCCAGTTACATTTAGAAGCTTTATCTTTTGCGGTACCGTAATAATAAAAAAAAAGTTACACACCAATATGAAAGTCCCTGATAAGACTTTGAAAGCTGCTTGTTACCCTGCAGTTTATTTACCAGTCAGTGTGAGTTGCTGGTAGATAAACTGCAGGGTAACAAGCAGCTTTCAAAGTCTTATCAGGGATTTCCCTATTGGTCGGGCAACATCTGTATAGAAAATACTCATAGGGACCATGAATGCTGGGGTTGGGGGAGGGTGTGGCTTTTTGATGACATCATGGTCTGTGGGTTGTACTGCCAACAACATGGAAGTCTTCCTAGTTACAGAATCTATTTCTCACCTGTTAGGGTTTCCAGATTTCAAGGAAATCAGATTTGTCCTCTTTTTCAATGACAAATCTGTGGTCCGGACGGAATTTCACTTAAAAGGGAAGGTGCACCCCTCTAGAAAAAAAATAGTATGTTATGCAGCACTCACTAAACCTAGACTTCATTCAGTTTACACTGTTTAAATCTGCTTCCAGTAAGAGCTCCCCTACTTACAAGCTCCGCAATCCACAGCCACGCCTCTGCACTTCCCGCTCCTCTTCCGGGTAAGGCAGTCAGTCTCGCCCATGATGTGATGTCACAGCCTATCGCTGACTGCCATTCCTGGAGCAGCCGCAGTGGAGAGGGAGTGCAGAGGCAGGAAGCGGTGGTGGTATGATTTCTCATGCTGGGAGCAGATTTAAAAAGTGTGACTTAAACAAATCTAGGTTTAGTGGGGTACTGTATAACATACTAATTTTTTTCTACAGGGGTGGACAACCCCTTTAAACACATTTGTTCGGGTTTTCTGCCTCTAAAATATTACTGACAGAACATTCAGAGCAGTTCCCCAATCCTGTTCCGATACATTGTTGCAAACCTGACCACAGCAGCCAAGGGAGAAAAGTTTAAGATAAGATACATTGTTGCAGTGTTTAACTCCTTGTGCTGTAATGAATGGGGGAAAAGCTGCTCATCTGTCTGTCTTTTGCAATTTCCACAACACAGAGCCCAGAGTCCAAACAATACTGTTAAGGTTGCAGAGCATATGCAAGACATCAGCGTGCCGGCGACATCAATGTGCGCACGCCGGCATTGACGCGACGTCACATGAACGCTCTGCAACTGGACACATTATTTTTTGCCAAATGGATATGCACAATCTAATGGGGGTGGAGCTAAAAACAGAAGGATACAGGAGGAGAAAGACAGAAACTTTTAAGGAGTAAAGGTAGGGTATGGGAGGGTGCTAGAACAAAAAAAAAAAACACTTTACATTTAAAGCCCCAGCTATCTAGTGTACATACCCTTTAAATTTGATTCAACTTTTGCTTAACATACCCCTCCCCCTTTCCTATTTTCTCTATCATGCCTAAACAAGTAGTAAAATTCTAAATTTACAGCCCAGTCATTAGAGTTGTCATGTTCCTGCTATACCTATTGAGTCATTCTTTTCACTCAATGTCATTATCTCCAACTATCCCATTTTTTCAGCCAGGCTTCTCACATTTGCAAACATACATTTTAGATAATGATCTGTAATTTATTTATGCACTTTAATACACATGCCTCCCTATACCCTATGCTAGCCCCTCCCCCATTTCCACCCATTACTTCCCTTTAATTTATTGATTGAAGCCCAGGAGGTTAACGAGCTATGCCTTACCTCCCTTCCTTCAATCAATAACTCAGGAACCAGGGCAGAATGTAAGTATATTTACCTTTCGCGCAATCCACCACTGCAGAACTCCAAATCTCTGACCACTTCCTGTTCTAATTCTCTATAAACACGCATTAGCTGTCTTTAATTTCCCTAATACTGGTACCTCTTTCCCAGGCAACAAAAACAATGCTTATAACTTTCTTGCTCATGTTCTCTGTCGTTTCAGTTTCTTGATATAATTCCTATGAGCTGGTGCCCAAAAATGCAGTGAATTTTTAAAATGTGATTTCAACAGCCATCTACAGGGTTATACTTTCCTTTAATAGATTTTAGAAGACACTACTTGACACTAACAGGGCAATACACCAAGAGGCGAACCACTCATGTTCTGGAGTTTAAGTTACGCTAACCAACGTTCATTGCTAACTCCTTTATTGCAGCGGCTGCCTGGCTGACGCAGAAGTTAACCACAAAGCCACCACAAGCGATGTTATATGCCAAAAGCACCATTCTATTGTGGCACTTAAAACGCCGTCAGATAGCTGGCGTTAAAAGCACCGAAATAGATACCGCTATTACAGAGAGCCGCTATCGGCATATGACATTGCATGAGTTTGCAACAGGTTGCCAATTGCGGCTCCTGGTGCACTGCCCTGTAAGAGTTCAAAAGTATTATCCAAAGTAATCCCCAAATCCTTCTTAACAAAAGCTACTCCCAGCTAAGGTGCCGTATAGAAGCTGACCCTTAGTACCCACAATTTTCATTAAGAGCAGCCACAGCAAAAGGGAGCAGTGAGACACACCTTGTTGTACCTTTGTAGATGTGTTGTGTGTCTATCGGGAGAATAATGTCTGGAGAATTTAGTTCCCCATTAAAACCACTGTTCCTCAGTTTAATATATATATTTTTTAGGTGGTTTTCCACTGAACACCTACAGGTTATAATTATTTCTTAACGGACATGTCCACCCCGGAAACTAAAAATTCACCAACTACTGGCCCCTCTGTACAATTAAAAAAAATCCTTCCCTTACATCCCTGCTCCTTATTTATCGGTTTCTCCTGTATGCCTCTCCAAAGTCCAAGAGAGGGGTAGGAGCTTTCTTCCTGTCCAAAAGGTCTTTTTCCTCTGTTGTGTCCTCTCAGTTGCTGCTGGCATGCGCAGTGGTCACCTTTTCCCCCCCTCCCTCTCGACCCCTCCTGGCTGCTACTCTTGTAGCATGAATTCATTTTTTGGTATATTGCAGGACATGCCCTCCCACCCCAACCGCTAATTCGGACTTTAAAATCAATTCCAATATCTACTTACAGCTCATCGTTCCAGCGCAGTTCTGCTTTGATGGCAGCAGCGGCTGCCGGTCCGCCCCCTGCTTGTAGTTCCAGTGTTAAGGGAGCAAGACCAGAACAGCACTGGAAGGAGGAGCTGTAAGTAGAGATGGGTATCGATTTTTAGTAAGTCACAATAAGAGGTTGGGGGTGGGGGGGCATGGCCTCAGTTTACCAAAAGATTAACATGAGGGTGGAGATGCCCTTTAATTTAGATAGTTTGGATTTCGATTATTAATAAGTAATTAATATTCCCCTCTAAAATTCACTATAAATTTTCGCAAAATAATAGGCCATAATTTCCAACCAGACCACAAAATCCCCTTTTTGAAGTTGGGATTTGTTAATTTTTTAAAGCAATAAATTTTTTTATAAGCAATTTTAAACTATTCATTGGCCTCTTTAAACTCAAAGGTGACCAAGTTAACATGAATTCTACGTGTCTTTTATAATAAACCTGGAAAACATATCTCAATGTCAAAGGACATCGAAAAATAATCAATTTTTATTTGCTAATATACAAACGTGATGCCAAACTACCAGGGCAAACAAGTAGGAGTCAAAGTTATCTACACTTGTAAACAGAAGCTAATCCAATGCTTGTGATTTTGTATATTCAGCTAAACATACACTGTAAAAACCTTTATTTAAATTGTGATATAGAAACATAATTGTCAGTAAGTTAAATACTAGAATCTTTCATATGCCCTACTGGAAGGGAGAAAGAAGGATTTCAACTGCGGGCTGCCTATTAGGCAAGTCTTAAAGGTATGCGTTCCAATGGTTTAAGGGTTTGTGAGGTAATCTACTAGGATCATTTTTAGTTTAGGGGATTGACAGTCCTTCTAATAAGAATACTTCTCTTTAAATCCCTAATCCAATCCTGCCTTCTCAGTTATGGGGCCCACACATGCACCAATCCTGTTTGTACGATATCAGAATATCCCTATTGAATATGACATTTAAATAAAGGGTTAGGATGTTTTCCATGGCTGCTCACTCTTTTCTTATGAAACCTGGAACACGAGTTTTTGGTGGAAAGGGGCAACACTGTACAGTGGGTTAAAGAATAAACTTTAACAAGGCTTTTCATTTGTTTAGGTATGTTTGTTTTAATAAATGATTAAGCACAAATGAAAAAAAATAAAAAATAGTTTTTGTACATTGTGTAAATGTACACCTTTTAGAGGAACAAACATTCAACTTACCATCTTCGTTTAGAAACAATTTGTTGAATCGCAAACCACTTGGCTCTTTCCCCACGTATCTGTGGACATACTCTGTGCTAAGATCGTTTACTGAAATGGCATATTTCAGAGGTTTTACACAGGCTGAAGGCAAAATGGTACTTTGGTGTCACCCACTGAATGTCTATGAAAAGACAGATTAGAACACATAAGTATTTTTTTCAGAAAAAAAATATATAGAAATAAGTGCTGTAGAAGAAATGCACTGAAAGTATTAAACTTGGTTCCACAATCAGATTATTATTATTATTTTTTTTAGGTACACTGTAGCATTTTATACAGTTTAGTGGAATGACATGAAAGTAATACATACATATCTGTTGTATTCAATTAGATCAACTGGACTTGAAATGTAGTTCTTGAAGACGTTTCGCTAGTCATCCGACTGGCTTTCTCAATCTAGAATGACTTGTACAAGAATCTGTGGCAATTATGTAACCTGAGAATCCCAATTAGCATATCACAGCCAAGTGTAAGGGTGGGATTGGATAGTGGCAAGAGGTGTTATAGGAACGCCCAGAGTAAGGTGTTTAAAACAGCATTGTACATGGCAGAACCGTTGGTGTCGAACCCCCCCACCTCTATTTAGGCTTGGTTTCTTTATTTTCACATAAATGGCCTCCTTAACACCTCTCTTGAACCAGTCACGTTCTTCGCCAATATGTTAACTTACAATCTTCAAAGGTATGTCCTTATCCTTAAGATGGGTACACAGCTGAGTCCTGACCCGAGGAATTGGCTCTTCTGTGCTGGGCCATACGTTGATGCAGTTGCTGTTTGGTCTCCCCCACATACAATCAGAGCATTCTTCACTGCACTGCACTGCATATATGATGTCGCTTTTCTTGTGTTTAGGTATTGGGTCTTTCGGATGTACCAATTGCTGCCTCAGGTGTTGTTCGGTTTAAAGCAGACAGGGATACGATGTTTTTTGAAAATTCTTCTTAATTTCTCGGAGACCCCTGCTACATATGGGATAACCATGTTCTTCCCTGTTTTGCTTTTCCCCTTCACTGTTGGTATTTGTGTTCTTTTCTTTCCTTCTACTTCTTTTGACAAAGGCCCAGTCTGGATATCCACAAGTTTTAAGGGCTCCTCTGAGATGTTTTATTTCTCTAGCCTTCGCCTCTGTGCTAGTGGGGATGTTCTCGGCTCTGTGTTGCAGGGTTCTGATGACACCCAGCTTGTGATCTAAAGGGTGGTGGGAGTCAAACATCAAATACTGATCTGTGTGTGTTGGTTTTCTGAAACCTCTACTTCCAGTTTACCATTTTCCTTAACTTCTACCAAGCAGTCCAAGAAAGCAAGTTTGTTGTTTTGTTACCTCTCCCTTGTGAATTTAATGTTTTGGTCTACCGCATTAATGTGTTCTGTGAAGCTTGTACTTCCTTCTGGTGGATTTTAACCCAGGTGTCATCAACATATCTGAACCAGTGGCTGGGGCTATGCCTTAAAGGTATTAAGCGCCTGTGTGTTTCTACCTCCTCCATGTAAAGGTTGGCCAATGGGTGAAACTGGAGATCCCATAGCACATCCATGTTTTTGCTTATAGAACTTATCCCTGTATTTGAAATGGTGGTATTCAGGCACAAGTCCAACAAGGAACATACCTGTTCTGGGTTGAGATCAGTTCTGCTGGTAAGAGTGCTGTCTTGGCCCAGCCGTTTTCTCACCATCTCAACAGCCTCCTTACTGTCTGCCATGTACAATGCTGTTTTAACACCTTACTCTGGGCGTTCCTATAACACCTCTTAGCACTATCCAATCACACGATAACACCTGGCTGTGATATGCTAATTGGGATTTTCCAGGGTACTAATTGCCACAGATTCTTTACAAGTCATTCTGAATTGAGAAAGCAGTCGGATGACTAGCGAAACTTCTTCAAGAACTACATTTCAAGTCCAGTTGATCTAATTGAATACAACAGATATACCATGACCTGGATGAATGAGAACTTTCACAAGCATAATACATACATAAAATATCAAATAACACTTAGAGCAACATCTCAGTTGATATTGTCCTTAATACCGTATATACTCAAGTATAAGTCGAATTTTTCAGACTTTAAAGTTAGCCTGAAAACCTAACCTCGACTTATACTCGGGTCAAGTCCTAATTAGATCCAAATTCTGCAATTGCGGATAGTAACCAGTAGGTGGCGCTGTGTTAACCTGCATAGAAAGTTACAGGAACTGATCTGCTTTACACTTCCTGCTTCCTGTAGTCTGGCTGCTGGACTCACTCAGCACTGTCACTGCTCATCTGGATGCTGTAAATCTGATGGGTCTCCTCAGTTTGGGGCAAAAACTGTTGCTAGTACAGTGCAATGACAGCTTGAAACTACAACTCTAGGTGACATTTTTAACTATTGGGATAAGAGAGTCCTTTACTATATGGGGGTCAGAGGGCCCTTTACTATATGGGGTCAGAGGGCCCTTTAATATGGGGTTCAGGAGAATTGTAAATGATGGTAAGCTTAAAGGGTATGTCCACCCTAAAATGTATTTTTTTTATATCCTGCTCCCCCATGTCCCCCAGCCCCAACCGGGTATTTTTTATATTCAGAAAGCCCCCCCAAACTCTTACTTACCTCTCCTCTTTCCCCGCTGCGCTCCCGGCCTTCTGCTTGCAAAATGCAAGCAGAGGGGCGGGACCGGCAGTCGCGTCCGTGATTGGCTGCCGCTCAGAATATACGACAAACGACAGGAAGCAACAAACAATACTGAATCAGAAGGCAGTAGTGGTCATAATTTCTACCCTAGACTTATACTCGAGTCAATCCGTTTTATACATTTTTCAGGTATAAATAGGTACCTCGGCTTATACTCGGATCGACTTATATTCGAGTATATACGGTATTCTAGTTTAACCCTTTCCCTGCCAAAGATCGTATATTCACGATCTGTGCAGTGAATGCACAAACTGCCACAGATCGTGAATATACGATCTGTGGCTTCCCTGCAGCAAAAAAAAATTTGGCCCCCGCTAGGGGCGATCGGGGGGCAGCATTCAACTGATCCAAATCCGAGGGGGGATCGGAAGATACACCTACTTTTAGCCGGGTCCCGCGATGTGCAGCCGGTCCCACGTGGAGTCTGTCTTCAGGAAGCGGAAAGGGAGACCCCGGTGACGTCACGGAGCTTCCTCCTTCACCGGGGTCTCCTTGAAGTGGTAGGAGACTGCCCCTGTGGGTAGTTGAGGTACTGCAGCTTGATCTCCATAGATCATGCTGCAGTACCTAAGTATAGTACAAGCTGACATGCTTGACAGCTTTACTATACATTTTGTAAATAGGATTTTTTCTAAGTCTTTGCTACTTATGAAGACTTAAAAAAAATGGGGACAGAGATCAAAATTGGTGATCACTTCTGATCACCAATTATTGATCTTTCCAATGAATGAAAAATCACTTCCTGGAAAATGATTTCCGGGAAGTGATTTTTCCGATCGGATTTCGAATTGGAAAATGGGCGTTTTGCCCGTATTCCAAGTTCGGTATCATTCCTTAAGATGATTTGATGATCATCTTTGGGAATGATCCCCAAAAAAAGGGGAAATGCACACAAAATAAAATCTTAAAGTGATACACACACCTTTTTTTTTTTTTTTTTACCTAAAAACTATAAATTAGCAAAAAAAATTGTCTTCTCCAAGCTTCCCAATGTCCCCGGTGATATCGCTAAAGTAAACGCGGATCATTATTTGTTCGATTTCAAGGGAAACTAAGCCTATTTTAGTAGGGAATTTGCAGAGGTACCAAAAAAAGACCGGATTGAATTTTTAGGATCAGTAAAGTGTGCAAAAACTTGTGGGACTCTCCGTACTAACTGCTTTTCACTAAAATACCACTAAAAGGGGGAGTGGGGATTGGTGGGGGGGGGTGGTGTTGGGCGTTTTTTATTTTTTCTTGTAATTGCAATTGCGCATGGATCCCATTTGAGCTAGTTGGTGGCCCCGTCTCTGTTTGCACCCACCCTTATGGCATACCGTTTGATTCAGGACATGTGGGAGATTGCCATTTAGTGGGTTTTTTACTTTCCGAGTGGGTTTAGGTAGGATTTCAACCATTGAGTCCTCTTATTTTATTTTTTCACAAAATCTCCTAAAGCACGGAGTTCTATGGATAACAGCGCCTGGAATTCTTCATGTACATACGAAAGCATGATACCATCAGTAGCTGAAGGTGTGTAGCTTCCAAAAAATATAGTTTGTGGGGGGTATTTCCAAGTTGATTAGGCTGTTCAAATTACAGAACACTTTGATTTTTTTCTTGTAATTACACTTGTGCATGCGTCCAATTTGAGCTAGTTGGTGGCCACGTCTCTGTACATCCACACATATGGCATACTGTTTGATTCAGAACATGTGGGAGAGTGATATTTAGTGGGGGGTTTATTTGTGGGGGGCATTTCCAAGTTTGGGGCTTTGAAATTACAGACATTTTGAATTTTTTCTTGTAATTACATTGTGCATTTGTCCCATTTGAGCTAGTTGGTGGCCACGTCTCTGTGTGACCCACACATATGGCATACCGTTTGATGTAGGATATGTGGGAGATTGACATTTAGTGGGTTTTTTTTGCTTGTGAAGTTGGTTTAGGTAGGATTTCAATCCTTGAATCATCTTATTTTATTTTTCACAAAACCTCGTAAAAACACGGACTTCTTTGGATCAGTGGGTCTGGAATTCTTCATGTATGTATGAAAGCATGCTGCATCGTAACGTAGCTGAAGGTGTGTAGATTCCAAAATATATAGTTTGTGGGGAGAATTTCCATGTTTCGGGACTGTTTCCTTAGAAAAAGTGTAGGCTGTTCAAATTACAGAACACTTTGATTCTTTCTTGTAATTGCATTTGTGCATGCGTCCTATTTGAGCTAGTTGGTGGCCACGTCTCTGTGTGCATCCACGCATATGGCATAACGTTTGATTCAGAACATGTGGGAGATTGATATTTAGTGGGGGTGGTTTTATTTGTGGGGGGCATTTCCAAGTTTTGGGGCTGTTTGAAATTACAGAGCACTTTGATTTTTTTCTTGTAATTACACTTGTGCATGTGTACTATTTGAGCTAGTTGGTGGCCATGTCCCTGTGTACATCCCGCATATGGCATACCGTTTGATTCAGAGCATTTGGAAGATTGATAATTGACAAGTTTTTTTTACATGACATGGAATTTGCCATGATTTTTAACTTTGAATTGATTTTTATAAATTTTTCCTGAAAATCTGGTAAAAAGCGAAATTTTACTAATGAAACTATAAAAAATATATAGTTTGGGGGGGGATATTTCTAATATAGAGGGGTGTTTAGTTCTGACAAATCTGAAAATGCTGTATGCTGTAATTGGGCCATGTTCATTGGCTCACTTTGTGGCTAGTTGATTCCACGTTGCGTGTGTAACCATACATAGGGCATACCGTTTGATTCAGGACATTTGGGAGATTGATATTTGGTAACTTTTTTTACATTACTTGGGATTTTGGCATGATTTCTACTTTGAGAGTGTTTTTTTCCAAATTTTTTAGAAATCTGCTAAAACTTCTACGAAGAACTGCGCCCACACCATTGATGGTACGAATGAACAAACTACAGAAATTTCGTAGATAAAGGTGTGTGGATTTGAGAAATATATGGTTTGTGGGGGTTGTTTTGTGGGAAAAATTGCAGACCGTTCAAATTCAGATTTGGCTGAGCTGAATATTTTTGCTGTTTCTGAGCCATTGTGCATTGTTTTCACTTGTGGCTTTTGGCTTCCACGTCCACTGTGTGTAACACACATATGGCATACCGTTTGATTCAGGACATTTGGGGGAGATGATATTAGTAACTTTTTTTAATTCCAGAGGTTTTGGCATGGCTTTTGAAGTTGTTTTGTTCATTTTTCAGACAAATGCGAACTTCTACGAAGAACTGCGCCCACACCATTGATGGTATGAATGAACAAACTACAGTGTTACATAGCTGAAGGTGTGTAGATTTCAGGAATATAAGTTGGTGGGGGTTATTTCTAAGTTACGGGGGTGTTTTGTGAAACAACTGCAGACTGTCAAATTCGGAAATGGCTAATATTTTCGCTGTTCTGAGCCATCGTGCATTGTCTCACTTTGTGGCTTTTCGCTTCCACGTCCGCGTGTGTAACCACACATATGGCATACCGTTTGATTCAGGACATTTGGGAGATTGGATATTGATAGTAACTTTTTTTTACATTCCATGAGGTTTTGGCATGATTTCTACCTTTGAAGTTGTTTTTTGTTCATTTTTTTCAGACAAATGCGAACTTCTACGAAGAACTGCGCCCACACCATTGATGGTATGAATGAACAAACTACAGTGTTCATAGCTGAAGGTGTGTAGATTTCAGGAATATATAGTTTGTGGGGGGTTATTTCTAAGTTACGGGGGTGTTTTTTGTGGGAAAAACTGCAGACTGTCCAAATTCGGAATTGGCTAAATATTTTCGCTGTTTCTGAGCCATCATGCATTGTCTCACTTGTGGCTTTCGCTTCCACGTCGCGTGTGTAACCACACATATGGCATACCGTTTGATTCAGGACATTTGGGAGATTGATATTAGTAACTTTTTTTTACATTCCATGGGGTTTTGGCATGATTTCTACCTTTTGAATGTTTTTGTTTGATGTTCATTTTTTTTGAAAATCTGGTAAAGTGCAAACTTCAACGAAGAACTCGCGCCCACACCATTGATGGTATGAATGAACGAACTACAGCGTTACATAGCTGAAAGTGTGTAGATTTCAGGAATATATAGTTTGGGGGGTATTTCTGGGTTGGGGGGGGTTTTGTGGAAAAACTGCAGACTGTTCAAATACAAAACTGGCTAATTTTTTTTGCTGCTACTGACATTTGGCACTGGTCACGCTCTGGGTTAGTTGGTAGCCATGTCTCTGGGTAACCCATGAATGTGGCATACCGTTTTATTCGGGAGGGGTTAGGCTTTCATATTTGAGATGCGTTTGAACTTTCCTCCACAGTTTTTAGCTGAAATTCGCATTTTGATTTGTCTCTGATTTTACAGTTGAGAAAAAAAGGAAAATGTGAGAAATAACTTACAATTGGATGAAGAGCTGCGCCCGGGTATCTGCATTTTGATCGAAACTAACCTCACTCATAAAATCCTGCGGGTGTGGTAGTTTTCTAAAAATATCTCATTGTGGGGATATTTTAGTTAATTTGGAAGATATTCTATGTTAACTGTCAGTAGTGGTTATACATTTTAATTTGGTGTAAATTCTTGAAGGTGCAGTTTTAGTTTGGGGGGTCTCTGTACAGGAAAGAATGGGGTACCTACATATATCTGGTATCGTTGTACTCGGGAGTATCTGAGCTTTTAGAAACAAGTGAGATTTTGTGTGTAACCTTAGATAACTATAAGTAAAAATGGGAAAAATCCATGAAATTTGCACTTTTTCATTTTTTTTTTTACATATTTTACCCATAATTCCAGTAAAATTTCCAGAAAGTACAAAATTCTGTTACCATGTTAAAGTAGACTTTGTGCTGAAAAAAACAATGTATAATATTCCTGATTTACTGCAAGGTTTCCTACTGTAAATTTGTCTAAAACGATTGAGGGCAAAATCCTGAAAATTCTTCTGGCAGTTAACGCAAAAAAAATGAAAATCTCCTGGCAGTGAAAGGGTTAAATAACACATTATTATTTATTATTATTATTATTGTGGATTTATATAGCGCTAACATCTTCCGTATTGCTTTACAATTACATGTATACATTCACATCAGGCCCTGCCCCGAAGGGCTTTCAATCTAAGCAGATTTATTTAACACATATAACCTATCAGTATGTCTTTATGATTGTGGACGAAACCGGAGTGCCCAGAGGAAACCCACGCAGCATGGAGACAACATACAAACTCCTTGCAGATGTGTCCAAGGGTGGAATCGAACTCAGGACTTCAGCGCTGCAAGGCATCAGTGCTAAACTCTGAGCCACCGTTCTGCCCAGTGATTCAGGGGACCAAAAGATTGAATCTTAGTCCTAGCCAAGCAGTAGCAGAGGACAGAAAAGATTATTTCCACTATTTCCATTATTCCCCTGAAACAAACAGAAAAGATGACAACATTTTTTGCTGGTCACAACAAAGACAATGAATCAACTCCTATTTAGGAGAACTAAACCCAAAAAAATTACTTTAAGGTGCCAGTCCCAAGAATATATATTTTTATAAGAATATATCAGATGTGATATTCAGAGTGTTAGATTATGCAAACAGATTGTTTGGTGGAGAGGAGAGTGAGCCAAATTCTTGTTTGAAGAGGAGCGGACCCTAAAAACATCCATGTGTTGCTTTTACTATAAATGGCTTAGGTTAAAGTGAATCTCTGTTGGAAAAGGATCTTGGAGTTTTGGTGGATAAAAGCTTAAAAGGGCATGGGCACCCCCAAAACTAAAATTTAACCCACTGCTGGTCCCACTGTGTACTGTTTAAAAATCCTTACCTTACTCCTCTGCTCCATGGTTGTCCTGCAGTGTCTAGTCAAAGTCCAGGAAAGTGAAGAGTAGGAGCCACCCTGTGTGTAAAAAGGTTTATGCCCCTTTCCTGATCCCTCGTCTGTGCAGTTTATTTTATAAAAATAACATCTTTTCTGTAGTATAGGAATCCCCCCTCCCAACCCTAACCACCAGGTTTCATTTAAAAAAAAAATGCCCAGAACCTTGTTCCTTTGGCTTTCTCAATAGCTGACAGCCTAGTCTGTGATTGGCTGCTTCTCATCCAATCACAGCTGCCAGTCCAGCCCCTAGTGTTACTGGCGAGCGCCATTGTATCGCGGCCGTGATGTGTTGTGGTAATTTTAAGTCCCTTCCCGACGCCTCTGCTAAGGGGGCGGGGCATACGCCCACCACGCCCACAACCCCCGCGTCGGCGGAGACCACCCACCGCCGCTTCCCAGCAGCCCCTCCCAACCCCTTCCCCGCTTGCGGCAATCACGGAACGGGAGGCTAGGAGGGGCTGCCGGGAAGGGGCCGCAGCAGGTGGTCGCGACCACCCGTCGCGCACCCCCTCCCCAGCAATCCCTCCAAGCCCCCCGGCCGCTCCCGGGGAGGGAGGAAGGGAGCCGCTGGGAGGGGTGGAGGCCCCCTCCAGCGGGGCCCTGAGAAGGGCCTTTTGGGGCTAAAGGGGTCCCGCAGCGCGAACCGGGACCCCCCTCCCTGGCCCTATCAGGGCCTTTGCGGCACTTACAAGTGCCTTTGGCGGGGTCACCCCCAGTGTGCGGCTCTGGGAAGCGGCGGCGGGTGGTCTCCGCCGCCGCGGGGGGTTGTGGGCGTGCCTCCCGGGGCGGGTGCGCCGCGGGTTGCCTGCCCATCCCCTCCGCGGGGAGGCTAGTATCGGCTGTTTTCTCCACCTTCAAGGTGGCGAAGTAAAACAGCCGATACTAGCACTGCGAAACACATACCGCCGCTTTATAAATAGAAGCGGCGGTAACAGGTAAGTATCGCCGCAAAAGGTTAACGCTTCGTTAACTTTTCGCGGCCGTTTTCGGACATTTATAAATCTTGTTAAACGCGATTTATGCGTTAATGTCCGTGAAAACGGCCGCGAAAACTTAACGAAGCTTTATAAATATGCCCCTAAGTCTTACTGAGCATGCTTCTCCCCCGGGGCGGACGGGCAGGGCATGCTATGTATGTTGGGTCCTCTGGGCTAAAGTATCATTCAGGAGTAGTTTCGAGGTGCAATGATGTCTTTAGGGGCATCTGTAAGTGAATCCCTTTTTTTTTTTTAAATTCGTTTTATTAAGACAGCATTATTTATGACAGCATATATTTGCATATAGATTCAGTTTACAGGTGTCACAATATATATGGCATCAAGTATACATTTGAGTAACAGTATAACCAGAGTGGGAAGGACACAAATTTGGATCAACAGTTAGGCAGGAAATGGGGATATTGCTAGATGGGTTAAACTGGATGGACGTATGTCGTTATTCAACCTCAAATACTATACTATAGTATTTAGATGTAGATTTGATAGGTGTGTGCCCAGCACCAAGGTCAGACAAAACTCCTTCCAAAGACCCCTTTCTAACATTCACAACATAATGTAGCATGCACTAACTAACTCTCATTAGATCAGAGTCCTTAACAGGATTGTATGGCAAACCTACTGAGCGTTCTGTATGTGGGCCATGTGCTTGCGATGCCGCATTGTGTTATTGGGTTCAGGATGTCTATTATCTGGGCTTTAATTATGACCCCTGTATGGATTGGTTTCTGTGATAATGTAATTACCAGAAATTAGGGCCATTACTTGCCCTTAAATCATTACTATGAAAGTCTTTGGGAGCTCAATGTGAGGAATTCCATTAAAGTCAAACACATATAAATATGATCACATGTCCGTTACGTGCCCCCAACCCTAACTGATCTATTCAGCACATTATTAGATGTATTATTAACCAGATATTTAAGAATAATTTTTGCGTCCATTCTGGTTCCATACATTTAGTCATGGCTGTCACTGTGGTTTCCTCTGCACATGCTCAATCTTATAAAAAAGCTCATTGAGCAGAGTAAGGAGGCAGATACTTTTGCCAGAACAGAAAAGAACTTATTAAATATCTAGTTACAAATGCATGTAAAGATTGAGTTTGTGATTGCGGGAAGAAAATGGACAAGTCCACAGTTTTTTGTTTTACGGATAGACATGCCCTTTAAAGCCCACCTGCTACTTTCTTAACTAAATGCACACAATTACCCTTAAAGCAAAATTTAAAGTTGATAATTAGAAAGGGAACATTTAAATATAAACTAAAATTGTACAATTGTTCAACTGTTGTTTGTGTTATAAAATGATTTTAAGTTCATTGTGCCTTTCTTAAAATTTGTATTGTATCTCTTTTGCAGAATGAGTAAACAAGGGCTTTTACCCAGTCTAGAAGATTTGTTATTTTACACTATTGCAGAAGGCCAAGAAAAAATACCAGTCCATAAGTTCATCACTGTAAGTTGAAATGTATGTTTTTGTTTTAAATATATTATTTTCTAATGACCATATTTCCAAAATGTTGGTTAGACAGCACTGGCACTAGGGTGTTTCTTGCAGCTGGATAATACTACAGCGTGGGTTAGGCCGAGTGCTGGCAATTTATTTCTGTATTTTATGAGGTTTCTGCCTTTTATTTCATCTATCATATTCTCTATCTTTGTATGCCACATGAATATAAAATTCACTGTCACATAGCTGAGTTTAATGCACCAGTTTATTGCTGGAAGTGTATAGCTGGGGATTATACCTGCCATACAGAGCTGTCCAGGGATCAAGAGACATAGTGGCATGAAGGGTTCTTTGAAGTACAGTTTCACATGCAGTCCACAAGTTGTTGTTTTTTTGTCTGCACTGTCCCAACAAGTGTTTCAGATCAGCTGCTACCTGGAAGCCCCAGTAACACAAATTTGAACCATTCTGTGAGGAAACCAATAAATGTTTTTTTAAAGTACTTTTTAAAAGTATTTTAAAGTTCTCCAGTAATATATTATTAGAGCATTTGTGAAAAGAGGGAATTATCTTAAACCATTGTTACATCTCATACTTTATTCAGCCATGTTTCACTATACTCACCGAAACAACTTTATATTTTCTGAAACTACAATTTGAGACAAGTAAAATGATGTTTATCTGTGCTTACTTTGTCATTAAATTATTAATGGTTAGTGAGTAGTCCTAATTCCCCCCACCCTCCCTTACTCACTGCCTTATTTTAGTGTTCTGCACAGCCTTACTATGGACACTGTCCTGCTTACACATCTCCCCCTCCCTCCCCCCTTCTGTCTTTTCTCTGCTGATTCTCTTAAATGTTGCAGAAAGTGTGCTGGCAGGCATGCAAAGAGGTCAAGCATGGGTCACATATTACAATTTCTGCTTCTGGAGTGACAGGTCTTTCCTCGTAAATACTGTGAGTAAAATGATTTCTCAGAATCTACTGCTCAGATTTAAAATCTGAAAAAAGTGGAATATTGCTGTATCTAAATGTTTTTTTGAAAATTAGATTTTTACCCTTTAAATTAGGGTTATTCCTAATTCTATAGCCTAATAAATAAATATATATATATATATATATATATATATATATATATCTCGTATCATTAGTATACATTAATATAGTACATTAATATACATGTATATTATTTATCTCCTTTATAACATAAATCAACAGTGAAGTAAACAATAAACTGTTCCTGACTTCAAGGTAATTTCTTGTCTTTCTGCATTGTGTGTTGTCTAATACTATATTTACATGTTCTCTATGTACCTTATCTAATAGAGAGTATTAGAGGCTTCACACCACCTGTCCCATACCTTAGAGAATTTCAATGGGCAACTACTATTTTTATATAAAACTTTTTGATATGGAACAATTGCATTAACCAATGCAAGTCATTGTCCTATAGTGGGTGATTGTCATTGTCACGGAGGAGTGTAGCTTTGTCTATTGAGAAGACCCTCCTCTAATATTCCCAGTAGGAGTAGTTTAGGGTCTAATCTCCAAAATTCTAGATAAACTCCCAGTCACATGGTGCCAAAAGTCGGCATTAGTCATGGAGCATTTCGGACAAGCCGAGAAACTTGTGGGGCTGATATTATGTAATTTAAAGGGCATCTATGCTGAAAAATAGGTTATTTTAAATTGACCATAACTGAAAACTATAATTCCTCCCAAACACCACTGCATCATTTTATTTTGTTAATCTGCCCCCTATTCCTTTAGATATCCAATCTAAAACTTCATATATTTCAGCTGTCAATCAAGTTCCTTGCTCTCAAACTATTCTTCTGTGAGTAGATTTACTGTAGATGGAATGGTGACAGTTTTGACAGTTGGACTGCTGTGTACAAGCTTGTTGTACACAGCAGAGTTGTATTAACTTATTCATCATAACTTAACTTATTATTGGCTGTTGGAGACACTAGTCCATGTGAGCCCCCCATATCATCCCAGTCTTTAATGTCTAAATCTGGAATATATATGGTCCATTTTCCCACTCTGTTTCTATATGGTATTAGTTTGCATCTAGTTAAACAATTATATATTCGAGATGTGAGTCCCCGTAGTCCCTGAGTACGTAATATACTAATAGGATGGTTGGACAGAGACACCTCAGTTTGATCTAAATTGTGTTGTTGGACAATGTTTTAGTTGGAAGTACCCTTTATCTATAGTGTAGGGGTAAGTTACACATTTGTTGTAGATCATCATCTGACATTAGTCTATTATTTTGAATTCTATGTCTGAATTCTGTAATCTCGGGACCAATCCGAGACACCCGAGAAGGTTGCTTCTTGGTATATTCCCAGTTGTTCCATAGGGGTAGGACATTTGTGGGGCCTGTAATATTCATTTTTGTGTTTCTTTCTAGACTCTCCAGAGCTGTGTATGTAGTAGTGTGCTGCCTCCTGTAATATGTTTGGTAGGCATGTTCAAATATGGCAATAAGTGCCCTTTGAGGTATTTTTCTCTGTCACCCCAGTGGCAGCACTTCACCAGACTGGGATATCCCTGGCTCACAGGAAACGCACAGTTTAAAAGTCCCTCCCACCATCCAGATCTTGTCTTTTTGTGTTTCCTGTGGCTAGGAAAGCATGGTGCAGTGCTGACACTCAGGGCTTACCTGCCATTATGGTGTTTCCCAGGAACAGTTCTCCCTCTCTCTCTGCTCCTGATGCCCTCCTGTTCAGCTGCAACGAGTTTGCCATGGAAGGGCCTTGTGACCGGGCAGTTTTCAAGTGTTTGGGCTCTGTGTCCATTCCTTGGGTAGCAGGTGATGTGATTCCATGTTTTTGCATGCTAAGAAGCAAGCGCGCACGTCTCCTATCTCCTCCGCTCTGTTGGCCGGCCGGGTAGGTTCGCGCCTGTTCGTGGGTCCTCGCAGTAGCTGGCCAGAACATGCCTGTAGGGCCTGACGTACACGTAGTTCCGGATTGGTCGGCCCGCGGTTACGTCATTCTCGCGTCAAGGATATCTGAGACTTATGGGTAATGGTTCTTCCGGTTTCGGACCCGGAAGAGTCTAGATACCGCGCGGGACAGATTTTGTCTGTTGGCTTTAGCAAAGATCTTATCTAGCACTGGAAATTGCTAGCTATTGTCTGCTACATTAATATTTACAGCGGAGAGCGAACATGTGAGTACCTTTTTGACCTGTTTTGGTCTGTGTACTATGTTTGGCTGGGATCAAAGGTGTTGATCTATTATTCTTTCCTGCATAGATCTTCTATAATGGAGTCTAAGTCAGTGAGTGAGAGTCACTAACAGTGTGGGACGTGGTAAGCCCCAGGTAGGTGTCCTAAAAGAGATGAGTAGGTAATGTTAGGGTTTTAAAACTTACTATGGATAAATTAATGGGATTAATAAAGACGGCTGTTTCTGAATCTGTAAAAGAAAGAAAAAAGAAGGCTAAGACTAAGCATTTGTTGGATGTTTCTGACTCAGAGCAGTCGCAGTTGAAAACTCAGGATCATCAGATACCAAGGTTTTGATTCTGAAGAAGAGGATGAGGAAGCAGAATCAACGTTTGATCCAAGCATAGTAGCCCCGTTGATTAAAGCTATTCGAGAGACATTTTCTCTAACAATGGAGGAACCGGTGGCTGCATCGGTGACAAATATTTTCCTTCAATGCAAGAACTCTGTATTTTTTCCAGTACATAAATCTTTGAAACAAGTGATTTCCTCAGAATGGAAAAAGGTGGAGAAAGAGTAGATCTTGGTAACCGTTTTTTTAAGAAATACCCGTTTCAGATGGATGATGCGGAATCTTGGGAGTCACCTCCCAAGGTTGACGCGGCGGTAGTCAGGTTAGCTAGAAGAACCACTTTGCCTGTGGAGGATGCCGCTACCTTCAAAGATCCGATGGATAGCAGGATTGATTCCAATCTGAAGAAATCCTATATAGCTGTGGGGGCAGCTTGTAAACCTTCAATGGCATTAACTTCTACCTCGAGAGCCTTAAAAGTTTGGTTAAGGACCTGCAACGTGCTATTGACTCGAATGTAAAGAGGTCTAAACTTTTGGAATGTCCAAGAATGTATTTTTGCAACAGACTTTATTTCAGAAGCTTCTGTGGATTTAGTGAAACTTTCAGCCAGATCCATGGCTTTATCGTAGCAGCCAGAAGAGCGCTTTGGTAAAAAAACTGTCAGCGGATGTAAATTCAAAATCAAACCTTTGCCAGCTTCCTATGATGGTAAGATGCTGTTTGGAAAAAAGTTGGATGATCTCATAAAACGGTCCTCGGGAGGTAAGAGTATTTTTCTTCCCCAGGAAAGAAGGTTTAAGAACGTTCGTGGAGACACCTTTCCAAGGGGCAAGAGAGATAGGTTTTTTCGCCCCTCCAAGCAAAACAGAGGAAGCAGGATGCCTTTCGGCAAGCAAATTGGAGAGGAAGACAGGGAATGCAGTCACAAAGGAAATCAACAGGCTCATTCCCAGGTGTTTTCTAATCACAATGACACGGAGCAGGTTCCACCTCTGGGCATAGGAGGCAGATTAAAACATTTGCACGGAGGTGGGCCGGGGTCATTTCGGATTCTTTGGTAGTACCTCTATCCAAGAAGGGTACAAGATAGAGTTTATAGAATGCCTCGTTTTCATCATTTTTTTCCGAAAGAGAATCTCGGGATACTCAAAAGAAAGAAATCATTTCCATTATTATAAATCAGTTGTATACTCTGGATGCAGTCCAGGAGGTCCCAAGGAGAGAAAGAGGGAAAGGATTCTATTCCCGCTTTTTATGGTTCCAAAATCCTCAGGGGAATTAAGACCAGTATAAACTCAAAAAGTTAAACAAATTTTAAGACTCAGGAGGTTCAAGATGGAATCATTACAAACGATAGTTCAAGCATAGACAAGGACGTATGGTTGGTAAGCATGATTTAAAAGACGCTTATTTCCACGTTCCTATACACAAGGATCATTGGAGATTTCTAAGGTTCATTGGCCAATGGAATTCACCTAGATTCATAGTCTACCCTTCGCCTGATCATCCCCAAGGGTTTTTACGAAGATCTTAGTGTCGGTGGTAGCAGAAATAAGAAAAGAGGGAATTCAGATTTTTCATTACCTAGACGACATTCTTTTGGTGGCAGAGTCCAGGAAGTAGCGGTCTTACATACGTCCCAGGTAATAAACATCCTTTCAGGTTTCGGTTGGGTTATAAACAAAGAGAAAAGCCAATTAACTCCTCACAAAACAGAATTTTTTTAGGAGCTCTCTTTTCAACGGCAAAAAATTTAATTTTGTTACCAGAAGACAAGATGGAGGCGATAATTCGGAAAGTGACAACTTTTGGGAACAAAAGTGGTTACGGTCAGGCAGTGTATGTCATTTTAGGTCTAATGACTTCTTGTATTCCGATGGTGGAATGGGCGAGATGGAATATGAGGATATTACAAAACCCCTCTTGTCATCAGTCAGAGATCCTCAGCTCAATCTTTCAAAAATGATCAAAATCCCAGAAAGAATAAGACGTTCCCTATGTGGTGGACAAATCCGGAAAATCTTCAAGAAGGAAGATTAATAAGAGAACCAAAGAATAGAAATTACTACGATGCATCGAAGTAGGATGGGGAGCGCATTGTCAAGCAAAGTTTGCTCAAGGAACTTGGAACGTCAGAGAAAAAACAAACGTCAAACGTGTTAGAGTTAGAGCGGTGGAAAAAGCGTCATTTTTTTTTCTCCCATCCCATTTAAGAATATTTCGGACAATGCTACAGTGGTGGTCTTACATAAAAAACAAGGAGGAACAAAAACCAAGTCTCTATTGAGAGAGGTAGCTCCCATCCTCGATGGGCAAAAAAACTTGGAGTATTTCGGCAGTATATTGCCCGGTCCTCAAAACGAGTTGGCAGATTTTTTAAGCAGAAAATCAGTTCAGCCAGGGGAGTGGAGTCTTCACGACAATATATTTCAGACTATTTGCAGAAGTGGGGTACTCCTATGATAGACCTTATGGCCACAGAGACCAACTCAAAATGTCAGAAATTCTTTTCAAGAATTCCAAACTATCAAGCATCAGGGACGGATGCCCTTTTTCAGGATTGGTCAAAAGGTCTCTTGTATATATTCCCTCCGATTCCGATGATTTGGAAGGTTCTCCAAAAGATAAAGAGGGAGGAGCTTCGGTCATAGCAATATTCCTTTTTGGCCAGGAGACCTTGGTTCCCACTCCTAAAGTCCTTAGCTTTGGAGAGACATTGGAAAATCCCAGTATTCCAGGGTGGTTGAGCCAGGGACCAGTGAAATATCAGGAGAGCCAAAGTCTGAATTTGATGGCCTGGAAATTGAAAGGAGTAGGTTGGCGGCGCTAGGCTTACAGATCAATGGTACGGATGCTCTTGAAATCCAGGAAGGACTCCACTTCAAAGCAGTACTATAGGGTCTGGGACCAGTTTGTGAAATTTTCCAAGGAATCGAATCTTACCCCTAAGATCTAGTGCTTCTTTAATTGTGAAGTTTCTTTTTGCAGGTTACAAATAGGGTTAAGTAGCAGTACCTTAAAAGGGCAAGTGTCCGCTCTATCTGCAATTCTAAGACTATCCGTGTGCCACGGATAATCTAGTCTCTCGGTTCTTTAAAGCTCTAATTAGGGTGAAACCTCCTTCAAAATCATCATGTCCAGTCTGGAGTCTTCCAACGGTACTAAAAGCCTTAACTATGTCACCATTTGAGCCTATGGAACAAAGCTCGGACTGGATGCTAACACTCAAAACGGTTCTGCTGGTTGCTATCACATCCCATGTAGAGTATCAGATTGGCAGCGTTCTCATCAAAAGAGCCAGACACTACTATTTTCATGACAGGGTTAGATTAAACCTGCTTTTGTTCCTGCCAAAGGTGGTTTCGCCGTTTCATTTAGAAATGGAAATCAATCTGCCAGTTTTCTGTCCAAATCCCAAGACTGAAAAAGAACAGAAACTTCATTCCTTGGATTTAGTAAGAATGTGACCTATTACTTAAAAGAACGGAGTCATGGAGAAAGTCGGACAGACTCTTTTTAATCCCTAGGGGGTTCAGAAGAGGCTCCATCAAAAGACCTTAGCTTCTTGGCTCACGCAAGCCATTGCAAAGGCTTATCAGATAAAAGGCGAGGCAGTCCCAGTTGGATTAAAAGCTAGGGCAGTGTCTACCTCATGGGCTCTCGATTCGAAAGTTTCCTTGGAGAAAATTGTGAGGCAGCTAAGTGGTCACATGGAAGACTTTTGTGCGACATTATGCCTAGATGTTTCAACTACCGACAAGACCAAGTTCGGTCGGAGGGTGTTGGAAGCTATATTCAACAGTAAAAAAAAAAAAAAGTGGTTTTATTTCCCTCCCTAAAATTTAGCTTGGTGATGTCCCAGTCTGGTGAAGTGCTGCCACTGGGGTGACAGAGAAAACACGAAATTGTTTACAACATACTGTAATTTCTGTTTCTTGTCACTTCCATGGCAGCATTCACCAGGGGATTTCCCTCCCTTTATATTGTTGAATAATGATTATATTTGTATGATTATTGTTCCTATGACAGCTTTATAACAAAGACAGATCTGGATGGTGGGAGGGACTTTTAACTGTGCGTTTCCTGTGAGCCAGGGATATCCCAGTCTGGTGAATGCTGCCATGGAAGGTGACAAGAAACAGAAATTACGGTATGTTGTAAACAATTTCGTGTTTTTCAGAGGTGGTTGTGTTGTTTGGGATCATTACCCAGTTCTGAATGTACCTTGTTTTAGATGCTAGGTAATACAATCGTATGTCTGGTAAGGCCAGTCCACCTTCTTCTTTTGGTTGTTGCAATGTACTTAATTTAATTAATAATTTTAATTCTACCTGATCCTCAAGGGAAGCTTTTAATCCTTCTATTAATTGCGGTGAAAAAGTGTTGTGGTATATAACATTGAGTGTTGCATTATATATAATAGTTTAGGGAGCAGTTTTATCTTATTTTCAATCCAATGTGGTAGCCCTGATAGGTAAGGTTTGAGGTGCACTTCCTATAACCTGTGCCACTGCAGGTAAGTATAATCGGTCATATATAGTTTGTAGGTAGGCACACTCAATATGGTATTCAAACAATACTCAGTTATTTAAGTGCTGAAAACAACAAATGCCAAATACACACAACGTTTCGGGGGGTCCGCACCTGAGGAATGGGGTTGGACCCCCCGAAACTTTGGGGGTATTTGGCATTGTTTTGTTTTCAGCACTTAATAATGAGTATTGTTTGAATACCATATTGAGTGTGCCTACCTACAAACTATTATGAGCAGTTTTATCTTAATTAAGTTGACTTTTCCAATTAGATTGATTGGTATTGTTTTTCCATATTTGTAGTTTATTAAATAGGTCATGTAAGGGTGCAATGTTGTGGTCGTAAAATGAAGCACTGTTTGCTGGGATTATTATCTCAGTATTTAAAGGTAGTACGTATTTGGAGTGGGCATATAGTATCGGGGGTTACATCTAGGGGACACATTACTGATTTTTGCCAATTCATTACTAAACCTGAATGTTCACCATACTTTTCAATGAGCTGCATAGCTGTATGCAGGGATTTATCTTTTTATTGTCTAAGTAGAGAATCATCAGCATAAAGGCATATGAAGCATAAAACTTCATATGTGTACTTCATATGTTCCAATGTAGTCTAATTTGTATGGTAAGCGCCTCAATTGTCAGTGCAAAAAGGTATTGAGATATAGGACAACCCGGTCTTGTACCTCGTTAGTGTAAATTACTTAGATGTGAAGTTATTGACTATAAGATTAGCTAGGGTGTTGTAAAATAATTGAATCAATGTAATGAATGTTTTTCCAAATCTCCTCAAACATGTCCACTGGAAAGGCCACTCAACCGAGTCAAATGTCTTCTGGGCATCTAAGAAGACCATAACTCGTATTCCCAAATTATTATGGTCTATTACTAATTGTGTGAGTACTCTAATGTTGACCAAAGTTGACTTGCCAGGCATAAAACCTGTCTGGTCTTCATATAGTGGTGATGACTCATTGAAGCCTATTAGATAGGATTTTGGCTAAGATTTTATAATCTATTATTTAACAGACATATTGATCTGTATGAACTATACTCAGATGGTTCCTTGTCAATTTTTAACAGTAGCATTATGTTTGCTTCGTATAGTGTATGAGGTAGGGAGTTTGCGTTGTATGATTGTTAGTACATAGTTAACGATTGCGGGGGAAGTATTTCTTTGTATTTTTTTTTTTTTTTTTTAAATTACTTTTTCTTTATTCATATATTTCAGTTTCCATTTCCATGTACAGTATGATACTATACAGTGAAATTCAACAAATTCAATATTTATGAGCTTGGTGTTATACTGTGTTGTTGTTATATTTGCTATACTTTGAAATTATTATTATATATGATTACGAACAATTACCATTTTAACATTTATTCAACTACATTCAACTTATCGGTGAGTTACTCCCAGACACCCCTCTGTATAATTTTTCTGTGTGAGGGTAGGAGCGGCGTGCGGGACGGTTTTTTTAGTTATGGGGGCGCCGGCCCGCCCGCCCTCCCTCCACCCCGTCAGTTTGACTTTAGCTCCGTTCCATAGTCCCGGCGCCGCCGACCCCTCCATCTTTGGTCCATCCGCGTTTGGTGGGACATATAATTTTTTGGATATTGGGTTGTACCTGTTTGTATGTGTGACCCCTGCGCACTGCTTCTTGTTACCTCTCCAAATACCCTCCCCCCCCCCCCACATATATATAACAATACAGATCAATTCAGTTTGGCCCGTCCGCTTTAATTTCCATCTAAGTTATACATCGTTTGAGTCTTATATTTGTTACTGCATTTGACATTCCTTTCACATAAACACTTTTGTTTCAAATTGGTATTTAGCCATTTATTACAGTTGCAATTCATAGTATTTTTGACATTGTATAAATTATTGTTGGTCCGGGTGGCCCCCCCACCCCTCAATTATATAGGGTGGGGTGGGGTGGTAGGTGTTGGATAGGGGTTGCTGTTCTGCTATTCTGGTGGTGTGTGCTGAGAAATTGAGGGATGCCAGAGCGTTGCCCTTTGGTGAGGTGCTTTCACAGGGCGAGAGTATATTGTTCAGTAGTGACCATATCTTGTCGAAGCGAGGGATTTTATTGTTCATTAGTGCAGTGAGGTATTCCATTCTGCGTATATCCAATAGCCGGTTAGTGCGTTTTCTGTTGGGGGGGTGCTTAATTTCCAGGATTTTGGGATTTCACATCTTGCTGCTGTTAAGATGTGGGGTGCTATTTTCTGAGATATAGGTGATGTTTCTGGGAGTGGGGCGCCCAGTAGGAAATATAGTGGATCTTTCGGTAGCGTTTTCCTCAGGGTTCTTTGTAGCAATTGATGGACTATGTTCCAGTATGGCATGATTATTGGACATGTCCACATTATATGGTATAGGGTACCCTCCTCTTGTTGGCATCTCCAGCAGACAGAAGATGTATTTGGAAATAGTTTATGTAGTAATTGTGGTGTGTGGTACCATCTGAACAATATTTTGTAAATATTTTCTTTGTACAAGGTGCAGATAGAGGTGGTTTTAGCCGAGGACCATATTTCTGTCCAGGTGGACTCTGGGATAGGTTTACCCAGGTCAATTTCCCATTTCCGCATAAAGGTGTGGGAACCAGCTTTAGATACTGTCATTTCCTGTAGAGCACTGTATATGGAGGATATGAGGCCCTTTTGGGAGGGACCGGTGTAGAAGATTCTTTCTAGGTTGTTCAGGTGTTAGAAGTTTGTTTTACGGAAGGTTTGTTGGATAAAGTGCTTTAATTGTAGGTAAAAGAATTGGGACTGGGGGGAGTTTGGAAATGAACGGGAATGGCACATCTCTTTAAAAGTTAGTAAATCGCCGGATAGCCTGTGCAGTACATCTCTCACTCTGGTCATCCCTCTGGTTTGTAGCCAATTGGCTTGTGGCCCTGAGTTACCTGGGGGGAACTTGGGGTTACCTATGAAAGGAAGGAGGGTGAAGGGGTGACCCGGACTTTCATATCTTTTAACAACACTTTCCCATACCTTTATTGTACTTTGCATTGAGTGAAGCAAGACTTTATTTGGTTTTGCCAGGGTTTTTTCCTTTTCCCATAAGAAGGTGCCCAGGTTGATTTCTGGTACCCAGTCTTGTTCAATTGTAGCCCATTGTGCTATTTTATTGGGCTGGGACCAGTGAGTTAGGGCTCTGAGATGTGTTGCTAGGTAGTATCAATGAAATGATGGGGCTGCAAGTGCGCCGTGGGATCTGTGAGCTGTCATTACTGATTGTGGTGTTTTGTGGTGTTTGCCTTGTCATAGGAACCAGAGGCAGTTCGATTGGAAGGAGTGTAAAGTTTTGAGGGGGATCTGGATGGGGAGGGTCTTGAAGAGTTATAATAATTTGGGGAGTACATTCATTTTCAGGGTTGTCAACCTTCCCAGCCAGGATATTGGTAGATTTTGCCATTTTTTCATGTCTTGTCCCAGTTTGTCTAGCAGCTGAGGGTAGTTTGCGTTGTACAGGGTTTGGTAGGTGGAGGTGAGGTAGATACCTAGGTATTTTATGGATGTTGTTTTCCAGGAATAGGTGTATATGTTTTTTTAGGGTTTCGAGGGTGTTGTGTGGGATGTTTAATGGTAAGACTTCTGATTTACTTTGATTAATTTTGTATCCGGATAATGTGCCAAAGCGAATAAGGAGGGGGTTTAGATGGTCAAGGGAGGTGGCTGGGGATGTCAAGGTGAGTAGAACATCAGCGTAAAGTGATAGTTTAAACTCTCCATAAGGGAGCTGTATTCCTCTAATATTGGGATGTAATCTGATGTGTGCTGCCAGTGATTCCATACACATAATAAATAGTGGGCAGCCCTGGCGCATTCCATTGTATTGTTGGAACGTGGGAGATTTTGCGTGGGGTAGTTGGACTAATGCTGTTGGTGTTGTGTATAAGTTTGTGATGGCACGTAGGGCTTTCCCTTGGATCCCGAACGCTTGTAGTGTGTGGTCTAGGAATCTCCAATCTATGCGGTCAAATGCTTTTTCTGCATCCAGGCTTAGAATTAGTGCCTTTTGTTTTGTGCGGTTTATGATGTCTGAGATCTATGCTCCTGCGTGTGTTATCTCCCGCTTGTCTGCCGCGGACAAACCCTACCTGGTCTGGGTGAATGATTGTTGGTAGGTGGCGGGCTAGTCTGTTTGCAATAAGTTTTGCATATATTTTGAGGTCTGAGTTAAGTAAGGCTATTGGCCTATAGTTTTGACAGTATTTGGGGTCCTTTCCCGGTTTGGGTAGGACTATAATGTGGGAGTGAGTCATTGTTTTGGGGATGGGGGCACCTTCTAGGAAGGAGTTGTATAGGGCTAATAGTTTTGGGGCCAGTAAATCACTGAAGGTTTTGTAGTAGCTGTATGTGTATCCGTCTGGGCCTGGGGATTTTTTTGATGGGGATTCTTTTAATATTGCTGTTAGCTCCGTTAGGGTGAATGGGGAGCTAAGGTTGATAGCTTCTTCTTCTGATATGTGTGGGAGTCTGGCTTCCTGTAAAAATTGTGTTGCGAGGTAGGTATGTGTTTGGCTTTGCGAGAGAGTTGACTCTAGTTGGTAAAGGGATTTATAGTATTGTGCAAACGTTGACACTTGGTCAGCGGGGGAATGACATGTGGTCCCCTCTGATGATATGATGAGGTTGGGGAGAGAGCTTATTTGTTTTTGATTGAGTTGTCTGACTAGTAGGGCGTTTGCTTTATTCCCTTTGTCATAATAATATGTGCGGAGCCATGTTAGGGAGGACTCGACTTTGTGTATGGTTATATCTTTGAGTTGGTTGCGAAGGGTTAGTATTCTACGGAGAGAGGCTTGAGAGGGTTTGTTATAGTGAGTTGTTTCTACCTCTTTCAGGTCTTTCTTGACTTGTGTTATAGTCTCTTCTCTATTGCATTTTAGATGCGTGAGTGCTGATATTATGTGGCCTCTCAATGTAGGTTTGTGAGCCTCTCGTACTGTGGCTATTTCGGGTACTGAGTCTGTGTT
The DNA here is from genome assembly GCA_019447015.1 of Hymenochirus boettgeri. Lineage (NCBI taxonomy): Eukaryota > Metazoa > Chordata > Amphibia > Anura > Pipidae > Hymenochirus > Hymenochirus boettgeri. The sequence goes on from CM033477.1 coordinate 83,142,660, forward strand.
TATATCAAAGAATTCCTGGATTTTATGTGAAAGTTGTTCTCTTATGTGAGTGTTCTGCATTGTTATTTCATTAAGTCGCCAGTTACAAGATTTGAGGTTGTGTTTAGATAATATGATATCCAGTTCTATGGGGGCGTGATCTGACCAAGAGATTGGGTGTATTTCGCAGCTGTAGGGGGTTTTCAAGATAGGGCTAGTACCAAGTATCAGGTCTATTCGGGAGTGAGTTTGGTGGGGATGAGAGAAGAAAGTGTAGGCTTGGGTTTTTGGGTTCCTTATTCTGTAGAGGTTTAGGGATCTTAATAGTTGGCGGGTGGAGCGTGCCTGTTGTATTTCTCTGTTTTGGTTTATGCTGTTGTGAGGGAATCTGTCTAAACTAGGTGAGAGTGTTGAGTTAAAATCCCGTTCTACAATTTTGTATGGGCAAGTGTATTTGTTTAGTTTGCGTTGTACTTTCTTTAGAAATTTAAGTTGGCCTTTGTTGGGGGCATAGATATTTAGAAGGAGGATTGGGGTGTTATTTAGGGTGCCATATAGTAGTAGGTATCTACCTTGGGGGTCCTGTTCTATGTGAGTTTGATGGAAGGTGCAGGATCTATGGAACAAGGTCGCTACTCCTGCTTTCTTTTGGGTGGATGAAGCTAGGTATTGGGTTGGGAATTCCCTGGTTGCAAAGGCGCAGGAGCCTGTTGGGTCGAGATGGGTTTCCTGTAAAAATACTATTTGGGCTTTCAGTTGTTTTAGTTCCCTAAGGGTTAAGTGTCTTTTTTTAGGGGTGTTTAAGCCTCTAACATTCAATGAGCAGATCTTTACCATATTTCTATTCTAGACGGAGGGCAGTGAGCATGAGTTCTGGTGTGTTGTGTATTTGTTTTGGTACTTACCACACGGACCAGGGTTGTTGCAGTAAGTTTGCAGAGGGAGGGAGTCGGCGGCGATGGGAGCGGATCCATTTGAGTAGTGATGAGCCTTTTTCTGACCAAGTGGCGCGAAGGGAGGGCTCCCCGACCTAAACTACTAAAAAAACAGATAAACAAGCGAACAGTTAAAACAATATTCCCGCAATTGTATGCATATAAACACATTAATATATTGTAAACTAGAATGTTAATAAGCATGTTTAAGAGGTAATCACTCCATTTCCAAAATGGAAGTTTGTCCTGCAGAATGGGGTTCAGTGGGGGAGCCATGTTAAGGGTCTGAGTCTCTCCCAGCTCCCGCTTGCCATCACCTTTTTTTTGTTCCTGGGAATGCAGGCACTTAGTGGTGCTAGTATATTTGCCTATGGGGATATGAGTTTAAATTTCTTAAGGCATGGGAATGTAAGGTTTTTGGAACAATAGTCTTTGTTATTGTAAACCTGTTGTAAGAGGTGGGTGGTGATTGTCTGTCTGTGCCTCTTTTGTGGTCCCCTGTTCTTCTTTTATTTGTCAGCCGGGTGATTGGTGGAGGGGTATTGGACTTGTTGGGGTGCGAGATTCCTGGGATTCGTGGCATCTTCTTTTTTACACTTGGGACAGTTTTGTTGTCTGGGTTTAAGTGTGTGACCATGGTTGGTTTGGGCCATCTGCAAGGGTTGGGACTGGTCTCCAGTCTGGGAGTTCTATGGTCTGAAGTTGGAGTGCTTCACAAAAAGCCGGTAGTTCTTCTGGGTATCTGAGGGTGTGGGTCACTCCCTCTCGTTTTACTATGAGTTGGAATGGGAATCCCCAGCGGTATGGGAGTTCGTTATTTCGTAGGTTTTGTAGTAGGGGGTCGTAGTTGACGTCTGTGTGCCAATGTGGATGGAGATAAGTCTGGGTAGAGTTGGATATTGGCGTTTTCCCATTCTAGGTCCATGCAGGAGCGATATTTTGAAAGAATTTGGATGGATTCCGGTAAGCTTCTTATCCGAATATTGTTGCGCCTGCCTCGGTTTTCGAGGTCTTCCATCTGGCGGAATAAATCTCTTATGGCTCTGGAGTGGTAATTTACTACTTGTGTGACCACTTGCAGATGTTGATTCGTGGTTGATGTTCTTCTTCTAGGTCCTCCACCCTTTCCATTACTGCTTTAAGATCGTTTCTGATAAGTGAGACCTCTGCACGACAGGACATTTGGATTTGCTGTGTAATATTATTGAGGTCTACTTTTGTTGGTAGGTTCAGTAGTATATCTTTAAGATAATTTTCTGGGAGGTTTGTTGGATCTGGGCCTGTGTGGGTCCATGGTGGGGTGCTAGGTCCCGAATTGGGTGAAGTTGGGCTGTTGGTTGGGTCCCTCTGTGGGGTGCTTGGTGAGGTTCTTGGGTATGTCCCTGGAGACTCTTGCCATGAGTCCTGGGAGTGTGTGGGGGAGTTGGAATATCCCTCTTTTGTTAGGCCCTTTTTGCCTGGGTCTGTTTTTTTTTTTAAATAGATAAACAATGGTGGAGGTGCACTCTGTCCAACTGTGGGTGCAGACGCCTCGTGGGTTCTTCCCTTTGGAACCAGTAGCTTCGCAGGAAAAAAAGGCAATAGAGGGTCGCACTCAAGAAATTAGAACAATTTATTGTGATCCCACATCACACGTCACAATGTTTCGGGGGAATACCCCCTTCTTCAGGTGATCATCACCTGCAGAAGGGGGTATCCCCCGAAACGTGTGTGACGTGTGATGTGTGGATCACAATAAAATTGTTCTAATTTCTTGGAGTGCGACCCCTATTGCCTTTTTTTCTGGGTTTTTTTGGCAGTCTGGGCCGGGGTTGGGGCCTTTTCCATTTGGGCCTGGGGATCTCTGGGTTGGGGGTCCCGACTGACCTGTCTCTGTGGTAGCGGGTTTTGAGCCTTTTGTGCCGGTGGTTGTGCAAGCGGGGGTTGCAGGTCTCCCGCTGGAGCTGGGACTGGAGTTGTGGTGGTGGCCATTGTGCGCTCCGCTCCGCCTTTGAAGAATTCCCCCAGATCTTTTTGTTTTAGGGGGTGCAGAGGGGTCTTAGGATCCTTCTCCGCGCCTCCTTTGGGTCTTTTCCCCATGGCCTGATGCTGATTGTGCGATAGTGTGGGATGGTTGCGGGAGCTCAGGCAAGGCATGTCCTATCCCGTGCTCATTCGGCCATGCCCCTACTTTGTATTTTTTATACATTTCTATAGTTAGACCATCTGGGCCGGGTGATTTACCAGAATTTAGTCTTTCAATGGCTGTTTGAATTTCATCTCTGGTAAGCGGGGCATCTAGATATTGTTTATGTTCTTGAGATAGTTATGGAAAGGAATGTTCTCCAAGTAAGTATCTAGTTCTTGTTGTGTTTTTGTGAATTTAGTAGTGTATAGATCTCTATAGTAGTCAACAAAGCATTGTTGTATTTCTGATGTAGTGTTGACTGTTATATTTAAGGGGTTCTTAGTTGCCAAGATGGTCATTTGCTGTGTATCATTTTTTGCTATGAATACCAGCAGTTTGGCTGATTAAAGAATTGCTTACGCTTAGCTTTTTCATACAAAAGTGTCTCATATTGTCTCAATGTTGTTTGCTATAGTTGTCTGTGTGTTTCAGTAGGGTTATTTATGTATGTATTCTCTGTTATTCGAACTGTATTTGCTAGTTGTGCCCCTTCTTCATGTGTTAGTTTTTTGATATTTGACACAGTGACATGTAGGCATCCCCGAAGGAACGCTTTTAAAGTGTCCCAATATACTTGATATGACCGTGCCTTTGTTAGAATCCAAAAACATAGTAAATTGTTCCAGTATTGCATCTGGGTTAGGGAAAAGTCTTATACGTAAGGGATTCAATATCCATGTTCTGAATAGTGGAGCTGTATCCAGCATTTCTAATGTTAATTGCATAGGAGAGTGGTCTGAAAGACCTTGTGGGAGATGTGAAACGTCAGAATAAATGAAGAGATGAGGGTTGCACTCCAAACAATTAATTTAATGATAAACCACATGTTGCCCCGAAACGTCGTGATTTTGATGTGTGTGGTTTATCATTAAATTAATGCCCCTTCCTCAGGCACCTTAGGAAGGGGCATATTGCCCCGAAACGTCGTGATTTTGATGTGTGTGGTTTATCATTAAATTAATTGTTTGGAGTGCGACCCTCATCTCTTCATTTATTCTGATTATCCCTTGGCCTCTGAAGGGTGAAGGCCTAAGAGGACGCCAGCACCCACTGGGGATTTGAGACTCTTTTCATGTTACTAGATGTGAAACGTCCCATATTAGTGGTACTGTAATAGCATTGACCAGAAAATTAATCTATTTTTGAGAGACTATGATGAGTAGCATGTGTATTCTAGCTTGTCAGGGTATCTTATTCCCCATGGATCTAATAGACTTATTTCTTTTAACATATGAGAGAATGCCGTGCGTGTATCTTGTAATATCCAATACACTGGACAGATTTTACACACGTTCCACTACAAGATCGAAATTGCCCATACACATAACACGTGCCCTGGGGTAGTTTAGCATAAATGAATGCATATGTATTGTCAATGGTGGCGGATTATAAATACCTAGCATCACATATTGCACATGGTCCAATGCTAAGGCTACAAATACAAATCTCCTTTGATCATCTGTCTGGGTTTTGATTATGTGATATCTTGCTCTTTTATGTATTAGAAGGGAAACACTGCGTGTATATACGGAGAAATGGCTATGCATAGCCCATCCCACCCATCTCTTAAGTAGGAGGCGGGTTTTATCCCAAAGTAGGTGTGTTACTTGGAGACATAATATCTGGGTTATATTTTTTTAGGTTTGAGAATACTAGGATTCTTTTTAATTTGTTATTTAACATTCCAAGATAAAACTTTCAAATATTCAGTCATTGTAGAAAGAATCGAATAGTAGGGACTCCGCGCACACCGATGTAATAGGCAGCCACAACAGTTAATGCTGTTGCAAAATTACTTTATTACTTGTGATCACAACACATCCACAAGCAGATCTCACCTGACGCGTTTCGGACAATGTCCGGTCCTTAGTCATAGGCACAAACATCTGCCATGGCCGGTTCCTTTTGAGGAGTTGTGGTAGGGTTAAGACCCACCCCCAAACACCAATCAGGTAGTGTCACGCCCAATCACTAACTTTCCCAAAAGGAACGTTGAAACTTAAAGGTAGTATTGCCCTATCCCCAATGCATGCAATAACTGGGAAAATGACTCTACAAAGTATCAAAACAGAAACAAAGTAAACATATCATACAGAAACAAAATAAAACAGTATGAGACAATAACCCTACTAGTGACCACTCAGAACATTGTTATATATACACATGAACTTGCTTTTTAGCAGGAATGTTACATTTTATATTACCTTGCAGTTCTATTAAAGGGAACAACTGAAACAACATCAAGTTGTAGGACATATCTGGGATGAAACCCATAGACACATTCACATTAAACTGGATATCCATCCACATAGAAAATCTAAGGTGATGACATTAAATGATGAATTATATTATATCTTCTATATATCACTAAAATTAAAGAGGAACTGTGGTCTAAAAATGACTTTAGGTAAATTGATAGGAATTGCTCTCCTGAGAGTTTTTGCAATTTATTTCCATTGTTGATTTTACATAGTTTTGAAGATATTTACATTTTTGTGTGATATGGCAGCAGCATCACCAGGTCCCCTGCACTTCCTGCTCTGAAACCTGTCAGTCAATCTGCCCTGTGTCTCCTTCCCTTTGCAGCCCCCCTGGTCCCTCCCAGTCATGGACCCCATGGTCCCTCCAGTTGCAGGCCCCCCTTGGCCCATTCCCTTACAGCCCCATGTGGCCCGCACACTTGTGGGTGCCATGGCCCCGCCCACTCACAGGTGTCTAAGCCCCGCCCACTTGCGGGTGCTGTGTGCCACTCTGATACCCTCCCTACACCCACACAACTCTGTGGAAACAGCCTTTTCAGGCAGAGTGAGGACTCTGCCTGAAAAGGCTGTTTTCACATAGTGAGAGAGAAGGGCTGTAGATTCCCTTACCTTTACACAGCAGAGAGGAGGAGGTACTTCCTGTCTCCCTCACACACTGAGGGATTCTGAGGCTGTGCTCACCGGCGGCACTGTGCAGGAGAAGCCTTAGGAATGTCACATCAGCCTCCCACCCATTAACTTTCTGGTCAGTCATTTCTTTATATCTTGGGCTGTGGAGCACGTAGAGAGGTGGTTGATGGCTCGTTTTAAAGGTAGAAAACTGGCCTTTCGTTTAAACTTAACTTGTTTGGAGACCACAGTTCCCCATTAAAATCTGAATAAAAACTCTAAGGGGGAGATTCAATATGGCCCAGATCCGTCTAAAACCCACGTTAACCCGAAGAAATTTTGAGTTAACGTGGGTTTTAGATGGATTTTAGAACACCGTGCCATTTCCAAATGTTTTTGGAAATATCACTGTGCTAGCGATCTAAAACCCCTTCCGTTAAGTTTTGAGCTACTTTGTATCGCGAAACTTAATGGGACTTTGAATGGGGCTTTAATGTTGCGCTACTTACTTTAGCCCGATCCCGCGATGCAATACCTGACAATCTCGTTTACATCAAGTATTTTATCGTGAGTCTTCAGATTGAATCTCCCCGTAAGTCCATAAAGGTGTTATGATGATATATAAAGGGTAGGACCTACATATAATGGGATCCATATATTGTATAGGATCCACCATTATTTTAATCTATATAACACATTACATCATACATGAGATTTAAGCCTTTTGGGGTTTTTGTGTCCAGATTAAAGATCCACTTGAACTCTGTTTTATGTAGCAATTTTATTATGTCTCTTTCATTTATCTGGTTTGACTATTTGGGATCAACCATTAGTTGATCCCTTATTACATATGTGGAAATGTCTTGCCACTGGACATTTTGTTAGTTCTGATATCCCTCAAATGCTCCCGTATATGAGATTTCAGGGACCTAGATGTGTATCCTACGTATTGTTTATCACACTTAGTGCATTACAGAATGTAGATCACAATCTGTGTTTCCATTTAAAAGAATATGTATATTGTATTTCTTTCCGTTGGACATACTTATACAGATGGGGCTTCTATTTATATGTTTGCAAGTAATGCATCTTTTGCCCCACATTGGTAGGTGCCTTGTAACCAAGTACTTGAAGGGTTTACAAGATTCTTCTAGACTGGGAGTAAGAATGTCCTCGATCGATCTCGCCTTCCTGGGGATAAATTTATATCCCTTTTCAATGATTTGTTTCATATCTGAGTCTGGCTCCAGGATTGGTAGGTATTTTTGAATAGTTTTTATAATACAGTTATGTTGAGGGCTAAAACGTGTTAAAAGTCATTGTAACACATTTACATGTTCCTTCAAGCCAAAATGTGTTCCATCCTTATATTTAAAAACATGGAGATTCATTTTACAAACCTTCCCCCCATAAATTTTTATTTAGAGTTTGCATGGTTGACAAATAAAATCGTCTTCAGATAAAATATAGTAAAAATAATAAAAGGATAAAATAATAAAACAGATATTATACTTTTATAATAACAGATATTCAATATAGAGAGAACAAAATAAAAAAAGGAAAAAAGGGGGGGGAAATTATATTTGTGAGGAATCTAATAACTAACTACATCGGATCATCGGCCTCCCACTTCCACTCAGCTCCTTCAATCCAACAGTTACCGTCCATGGGTCCCAGTTCCCAAGGATCCTTGGTCTCCCCCGACTCCGACATCGCATAGATCCAAGGACTCCAGATTTTGTCATAGTACTTCAGCGTGCCCCTCAGCCTATTAACCACCAGTTCATTCTCGCATAGCCACCATATTTTTATTATTAATTGATGTCTGGAGGGGGCCGCCTGTTTCCAGGTCACCGCTATCAGAGTTCTCATGCCAGCACATACACTATGAATTTGTTGCTTTCAATAGTGTAGTGTTTCTGGAACTCTGCTTTCAGATTAATACAACAGACATTTTTGTTGAAGGAAAACTGTATTCACATCCTTAGGTCCAATATGGAACCACATACCAACAAGTTATAACATGTGCAAGTATAGACCATTAACTTGTTACAGTGACCCCTAGTGGGCACCACATTATGTTACATCTCCCTTCTTTTAAAGAACAAAACATTGAAAATTAAGAATAACAAAGAAATAAAGCATTGATAAGTACAAGATATATACTAATATAACCAAAAGCATATTTATAAGTTCAGTCGCTGAGGTGGTTTCACTATTCGACCACATCTTGTAGTTTTAAAACCTCTGCTCTGTAAGTTAGTATCTGTTCCAATATTTGCAGACCCAGTGTCTGCTGGCTGAATTTGAGAACTATTTTGCTGGTCAGGTTGCATCACTGGTATATTTTCATTCACTTCTAAATCATCATCCGTGTCGTTTGAAGACAATGGTCTGGCAAATGGTGTGCAGTTTTTGATCAAGTGTCTACGGTTCCGTCTGTATATCCCTCCATCATCAGTTTGTACCATATATGATCTAGGAGCCTGTAGCTTAGAAGTGATATGGCCTGGTTGCCATTTTCCTTCAGGTCTTTGCACCATGACCTGATCTCCCTCCTGCAAAGTAGATAAAGGTTTAGCACTCCTTTTGTATACAGACTATCTTTGTTGTTTATTATGCAGTTTTCTGTTCTGAAGACGCAACATCATCCTTTGTAGCCTGGCTGGGGCAGATGCCAGACTCTTTTTCATAATAATTTCTAAGGGCTTATGGTCTGATTCCACGGTGATTTGCCGCCCATAGATATATTGATGGAAGCATTCACATCCAAATACAATTGCATACATTTCCTTTTCTATTTGAGCATAATTAACAACTGGTTTTCCTTCCTGCAGCAAAACTGCACCAAGCCCTTGTTTGGATGCATCAACCTGGATTGTTACCTCCTTTTTGGTGTCATAGTATGTTAGAGTGGCAGCATTGGAAATCAACTGTTTCATTTTATTAAATGCCTCATTCTGTTGTGACTCCCATTGAAAGTCAGAGTTTTTCTTTAAAAGTTCTCTTAGAGGTGACAAAATTACAGCAAGATTTGGAATGAATTTAGCCAGGTAATTAGCCAGTCCTAAAACTGTTTCCATCTCCGATGGACCGATTTGTGGGTGGCATCATATTAGAAATCGCTGTAATTTTGTTTGGATCAGGTTTTAACCCTTCCTCTGAATGTGTCCAAAGTATTTAACTTCTCTTTGTCTTAGAGTGCATTTTTCAGCATTGAATTTAACTCCTCTGTCCCTGGACCTTTGAAGCATGACTTTCAGGTTAGAATCATGTTCATCTATAATTTTGCCATAAACAAGAAGATCATCCACATATGTAGCAACACCTTGAAGGCCTGCATATGTTTCATCTACTTTTCTTTGGAAGACTTCCTGAGCAGAATTAATACCAAATGGTAAACGGGTAAAGCTGTACCTTCCTTGTGGTGTGTTAAACGTTGTTAAAGGGCATGTCCACCCCCAAAACTATAATCCCCCCAACTACTGGCCCCACCATGTAGTGTAGTTTAATCCTTACCTAACATCCCAGCTCCATAGGGTTCTCCTGTAGTCCCCCCCCCCCCAATCGCTCCCGGCCCTCTGCTTGCGAGAAAATGCAAGCAGAGGGGCGGGACCGGCAGTCACATCTTGTGATTGGCTGAGCGGCAGCCAATCACGGACGCGGCTGCCGGTCATTCAGTGCAGCGGAGGAAAGAGGGGAGGTAAGTAAGAGTTTGGGGAGCTTTCAAAAAATAAAAATTATGCGGTTGGGGCTGGGGGACCAGGGGGAAGGCTATATTAAAGGGGATAAATGCTAGGGGAGGGAATCCGGAGAGGCAGGGAGAGGAGGGGGAGGGAGGAGGGCTGCAGTACACATGCCAAACTTCTCCCGGAGGCCAGGTAGGAAGCAGAGTCCTATATGGACTATGCTATCCTCCTGGTGGGCAGTTTTTGGGACTTTGGGGGGGGGGACTACAGAAACCCTATGGACTGGATGTTAGGTAGGATTAAACTACACTACATGGTGGGGCCAGTAGTTGGGGGGATTATAGTTTTGGGGGTGGACATGCCCTTTAACAACGTTTAACACACCACAAGGAAGGTACAGCTTTACCCGTTACCATTTGGTATTATTCTGCTCAGGAAGTCTTCCAAGAAAAGTAGATGAAACTTGCAGCCTTCAAGGTGTTGCTACTATGTGGATATCTTCTTGTTTATGGCAAAATTAAGATGAACATGATCTAACCTGAAAGTCATGCTTCAAAGGTCCAGGGACAGAGGAGTTAAATTCAATGCTGAAAAATGCACTCTAAGACAAAGAGAAGTTAAATACTTTGGACACATTCAGAGGAAGGGTTAAACCTGATCCAAACAAAATTACAGCGATTTCTAATATGATGCCACCCACAAATCGGTCCATCGGAGATGGAAACAGTTTTAGGACTGGCTAATTACCTGGCTAAATTCATTCCAAATCTTGCTGTAATTTTGTCACCTCTAGAGAACTTTTAAAGAAAAACTCTGACTTTCAATGGGAGTCACAACAGAATGAGGCATTTAATAAAATGAAACAGTTGATTTCCAATGCTGCCACTCTAACATACTATGACACCAAAAAGGAGGTAACATCCAGGTTGATGCATCCAAACAAGGGCTTGGTGCAGTTTTGCTGCAGGAAGGAAAACCAGTTGTTAATTATGCTCAAATAGAAAAGGAAATGTATGCAATTGTATTTGGATGTGAATGCTTCCTCAATATATCTATGGGCGGCAAATCACCTGGATCAGACCATAACCCTTAGAAATTATTATGAAAAAGAGTCTGGCATCTGCCCCAGCCAGGCTACAAAGATGATGTTGCGTCTTCAGAAATAACAATATTCTTGTGACATACAAGCCCGGGAACATGATTCCTGTTGCAGATACCCTAAGTAATTGCCCCTTGAAGTAAAGAGTACTGCAGAAGAAGCATTTGAAACACAAGCCCATTTAGTTATGTCAGATCTTCCAATATCACACAAGAAATAAGACAGCTCACAAATGCAACTGCAGAGGTACTCAACTGTCCACCCTAAAGAAAATCATACTGAATGGATGGCCAAAGTCCCTGTCCTCCAGCAGTAGCAGAGTTTTGTTTTTTCGTGAGGAATTAATTCTTATGGACAATGTCATTTGTAAAGGTGACAGGTTAGTAGTACCAAATCCATGCGAACAGAACTGATACAACAATACATCAAGGACACTGGGAGCTGAGAAATGTAAAAGAGAGCATGGGATATTTTCTACTGGCCAGGTATGAATGCACAAATTGAGAAATGGGTGCTCACATGTCCACTTTGTTACAATATCGTGCATCAAACCGTAAAGGCCAATGATTCCACATCAGTACCCTCAAGGCCATGGCAAAAGGTGGCGTCTGATCTTTTTGTGCTGGACAGTGTGTACTATGTTTTAGTAGTAGATTATTACAGCCGTTCTTCTTTGAACTGGAATCAGTCAGGAGCACTTCTACTTCTAATGTCATAGAAAAACTAAAAGCCATATTTTCCAGACACGGAATTCCTGATGTTTCAGACAATGGCCCTCAATAGTATCAGCAGAATTTAAAAAATTTACCACAGACTATGACTTTCAGCACACACACTTCTAGTCCACATTATCCACAGTCAAATGGACAAATTGAGAAAACTGTTCAAACTGTCAAGCATCTATTTCAAAAGCAAAGCAAGTAGCAGGGATCCCTACATGGCCATGCGGGAGTACAGGAATACACCAATTGATGGCAGTGATCACCAGCTCAATACTCATGATTCGCCGTCTGCGCTCAAATCTACCCATAACCAATTATTGCCACACTCATTCCATCAGATCTTGTGAACAGAAAACTGCATAATAAACAAAACAAGATAGTCTGTATACAAAAGGAGTGCTAAACCTTTATCTACTTTGCAGGAGAGATCAGGTCATGGTGCAAGAACCTGAAGGAAAATGGCAACCAGGCCATATCACTTCAAGCTACAGGCTCCTAGATCATATATGGTACAAACTGATGATGGAGGGATATACAGACGGAACCGTAGACACTGATCAAAAAATGCACACCATTTGCCAGACCATGTCTTCAAACGACACGGATGATGATTTAGAATGAATGAAAATATACCAGTGATCAACCTGACCAGCAAAATAGTTCTCAAATTCAGCCAGCAACACTGTCTGGCAAATATTGGAACAGATACTAACTTACAGAGCAGAGGTTTTAAAACTACAAGATGTGGTCGAATATGAAACCACCTCAGCGCTGAACTTATAAATATGCTTTTGGTTATATTAGTATATATCTTGTACTTATCAATGCTTTATTTCTTTGTTATTCTTAATTTTCAATGTTTTGTTCTTTAAAAGAAGGGAGATGTAACATAATGTGGTGCCCACAGGGGTCACTGTAACAAGTTATATGTCTATACTTGCACAGTATAACTTGTTGGTATGTGGTTCCATATTGGACCTAAGGATGTGAATACAGTTTTCCTTCAACAAAAATGTCTGTTGTATTAATCTGAAAGCAGAGTTCCAGAAACACTACACATTGAAAGCAACAAATTCATAGTGTATGTGCTGGCACGAGAACTCTGATAGCGGTGACCTGGAAACAGGCGCCCCCTCCAACATCAATTAATAATAAATATGGTGGCTATGCGGAATGAACTGGTGGTTAATAGGCTGAGGGGCACGCTGAAGTACTATGACAAAACTGGAGTCCTTGGATCTATGCGATGTCAGTGGGGAGACCAAGGATCCTTGGGAACTGGGACCCATGGACGGTAACGTTTGGATTGAAGGACTGAGTGGAAGTGGGAGGCCGATGATCCGATGTAGTTAGTTATTAGATTCCTCACAAATATAATTTCCCCCCCCTTTTTTCCTTTTTTTATTTTGTTCTCTCTATATTGAATCTGTTATTATAAAAGTAAATTATCTGTTTTATTATTTTATCCTTTTATTATTTTTACTATATTTTATCTGAAGACGATTTTATTTGTCAACCATGCAACTCTAATAAAAATTTATGGGGGAAGGTTTGTAAAATGAATCTCCATGTTTTTAAATATAAGGATGGAACACATTTTGGCTTGAAGGAACATTAAATGTGTTACAATGTAAACTTTACACGTTTTAGCCCTCAACATAACTGTATTATAAAACTATTCAAAAATACTCACCAATCCTGGAGCCAGACTCAGATATGAAACAAATCATTGAAAAGGGATATAAATTTATCCCCAGGAAGGCGAGATCGATCGAGGACATTCTTACTCCCAGTCAGAAGAATCTTGTAAACCCTCAAGTACTTGGTTACAAGGCACCTACCAATGTGGGGCAAAAGATGCATTACTTGCAAACATATAAATAGAAGCCCCATCTGTATAAGTATGTCCACGGAAAGAAATACAAATACATATTCTTTTAAATGGAAACACAGATTGTGATCTACATTCTGTAATGCACTATGTGATAAAACATACGTAGGATACACATCTAGGTCCCTGAAATCTCATATACGGGAGCATTTGAGGGATATCAGAACTAACAAAATGTCCAGTGGCAGACATTCCACATATGTATAGGGATCAACTAATGGTTGATCCCAAATAGTCAAACCAGATAAATGAAAGAGACATATAATTGCTACATAAAACAGAGTTCAGTGATCTTTAATCTGGACACAAAAACCCCAAAAGGCTTAAATCTCATGTATGATGTAAGTTGTTATATAGATTAAAATAATGGTGGATCCTATACAATATATGGATCCCATTATATGTAGGTCCTACCCTTTATATATCACATAACACCTTTATGGACTTACGGGAGATTCAATCTGAAGACTCACGATAAAATACTGATGTAAACAGATTGTCAGGTATTGCATCGCGGGAATCGGCTAAGTAAGTAGCGCAACATTAAAGCCCCATTCAAAGTCCCATTAAGTTTCGCGATACAAAGTAGCTCAAAACTTACGGAAGGGGTTTTAGATCGCTAGCACAGTGATTTTCCAAAACATTTGGAAATGGCACGGTGTTTCTAAATCCATCTAAAACCCACGTTAACTCAAATTTCTTCTTCGGGTTAACGTGGGTTTTAGACGGATCTGGGCCATATTGAATCTCCCCCTTAGAGTTTTTATTCAGATTTTAATGGGAAACTGTGGTCTCCAAACAAGTTAAGTTTAAACAAAGGCCAGTTTTTCTACCTTTAAAACGAGCCATCAACCACCCTCTACGTGCTCCACAGCCCAAGATATAAAGAAATGCTGACCAGAAAGTTAATGGGTGGGAGGCTGATGTGACATTCCTAAGGCTTCTCCTGCACAGTGCCGCCGGTGAGCACAGCCTCAGAATCCCTCAGTGTTTGAGGGAGACGGAAGTACCTCCTCCTCTCTGCTGTGTAAAGGTAAGGGAATCTACAGCCCTTCTCTCTCACTATGTAAAAACAGCCTTTTCAGGCAGAGTCCTCACTCTGCCTGAAAAGGCTGTTTCCACAGAGTTGTGTGGGTGTAGGGAGGGTATCAGAGTGGCACACAGCACCCGCAAGTGGGCGGGGCTTAGACACCTGTGAGTGGGCGGGGCCATGGCACCCACATGTGTCGGGCCACATGGGGCTGTAAGGGAATGGGCCAAGGGGGGCCTGCAACTGGAGGGACCATGGGGTCCATGACTGGGAGGGACCAGGGGGGCTGCAAAGGGAAGGAGACACAGGGCAGATTGACTGACAGTTTCAGAGCAGGAAGTGCAGGGGACCTGGTGATGCTGCTGCCATATCACACAAAATGTAAATATCTTCAAAACTATGTAAATCAACAATGGAAATAAATTGCAAAAACTCTCAGGAGAGCAATTCCTATCAATTTACCTAAAGTCATTTTTAGACCACAGTTCCTCTTTAATTTTAGTGATATATAGAAGATATAATATAATTCATCATTTAATGTCATCACACCTTAGATTTTCTATGTGGATGGATATCCAGTTTAATTTGAATGTGTCTATGGGTTTATCCCAGATATGTCCTACAACTTGATGTTGTTCAGTTGTTCCCTTTATAGAACTGCAAGGTAATATAAAATGTAACATTCCTGCTAAAAAGCAAGTTCATGTGTATTATAACAATGTTCTGAGTGGTCACTAGTAGGGTTATTGTCTCATACTGTTTTATTTTGTTTCTGTATGATATGTTTACTTTGTTTCTGTTTTGATACTTTGTAGAGTCATTTTCCCAGTTTGCATGCATTGGGGATAGGGCAATACTACCTTTAAGTTTCAACGTTCCTTTTGGGAAAGTTAGTGATTGGGCGTGACACTACCTGATTGGTGTTTGGGGGTGGTCTTAACCCTACCACAACTCCTCAAAAGGAACCGGCCATGGCAGATGTTTGTGCCTATGACTAAGGACCGACATTGTCCGAAACGCGTCAGGTGAGATCTGCTTGTGGATGTGTTGTGATCACAAGTATAAAGTAATTTTGCAACAGCATTAACTGTTGTGGCTGCCTATTACATCGGTGTGCGCATCCCTACTATTCGATTCTTTCTACAATGACTGAATTTTGAAGTTTTATCTTGGAATGTTAAATAACAAATTAAAAAGAATCCTAGTATTCTCAAACCTAAAAAATATAACCCAGATATTATGTCTCCAAGTAACACACCTACTTTGGGATAAAACCCCCCTCCTACTTAAGAGATGGGTGGGATGGCTATGCATAGCCATTTCTCCGTATAACACGCAGTGTTTCCCTTCTAATACATAAAAGAGCAAGATATCACATAATCAAACCCAGACAGATGATCAAAGGAGATTTGTATTTGTAGCCTTAGCATTGGACCATGGGCAATATGTGATGCTAGGTATTTATAATCCGCCACACATTGACAATACATATGCATTCATTTATGCTACCTACCCAGGGCACGTGTTATGTGTATGGGCAATTTCGATCTTGTAGTGGAACGTGTGTAAAATCTGTCCAGTGTATTGGATATTACAAGATACACGCACGGCATTCTCTCATATGTTAAAAGAAATAAGTCTATTAGATCCATGGGGAATAGATACCCTGACAAGCTAGAATACACATGCTACTCATCATAGTCCTCAAAAATAGATTAATTTTCTGGTCAATGCTATTACAGTACCACTAATATGGGACGTTTCACATCTAGTAACATGAAAAGAGTCTCAAATCCCCAGTGGTGCTGGCGTCCTCTTAGGCCTTCACCCTTCAAGGCCAAGGGATAATCAGAATAATGAAGAGATGAGGGTCGCACTCCAAACAATTAATTTAATGATAACCCACCACATCAAAATCACGACGTTTCGGGGCAATATGCCCCTTCCTAAGGTGCCTGAGGAAGGGGCATTAATTTAATGATAAACCACACACACACAAAATCACACGACTTTCGGGGCAACATGTGGTTTATCATTAAATTAATTGTTTGGAGTGCAACCCTCATCTCTTCATTTATTCTGACGTTTCACATCTCCCACAAGGCTTTCAGACCACTCTCCTATGCAATTAACATTAGAAATGCTGGATACAGCTCCACTATTCAGAACATGGATATTGAATCCCTTACGTATAAGACTTTTCCCTAACCCAGATGCAATACTGGAACAATTTACTATGTTTTTGGATTCTAACAAAGGCACGGTCATATCAAGTATATTGGGACACTTTAAAAGCGTTCCTTCGGGATGCCTACATGTCACTGTGTCAAATATCAACTAACACATGAAGAAGGCACAACTAGCAAATACAGTTCGAATAACAGAGAATACATACAAAATAACCCTACTGAAACACACAGACACTATAGCAAACAACATTGGACAATATGAGACACTTTTGTATGAAAGCTAAGCGTAAGCAATTCTTTAATCAGCCAAACTGCTGGTATTCATAGCAAAAATGATACACAGCAAATGACCATCTTGGCAACTAAGAACCCCTTAAATATAACAGTCAACACTACATCAGAAATACAACAATGCTTTGTTGACTACTATAGAGATCTATACACTACTAAATCACAAAAACAACAACAAAAGACTAGATATACTTACTTGAGAACATTCCTTTCCATAACTATCTCAAGAACATAAACATATCTAGATGCCCCGCTTACCAGAGATGAAATTCAAACAGCCATTGAAAGACTAAATTCTGGTAAATCACCCCGGCCCAGATGGTCTAACTAAAGAAATGTATAAAAAATACAAAGTAGGGGCATGGCCGAATGAGCACGGGATAGACATGCCTTGCCTGAGCTCCCGCAAACCATCCCACACTATCGCACAATCAGCATCAGGCCATGGGGAAAAGACCCAAAGGAGGCGCGGAGAAGATCCTAAGACCCCTCTGCCACCCCTAAAACAAAAGATCTGGGGGAATTCTTCAAAGGCGGAGCGGAGCGCACAATGCGCCACCACCACAACTCCAGTCCCAGCTCCAGCGGGAGACCTGCAACCCCCGCTTGCACAACCAGGCACAAAAGGCTCAAAACCCGCTCCCACAGAGACAGGTCAGTCGGGACCCCCAACCCAGAGATCCCCAGGCCCAAATGGAAAAGGCACCAACTCAGGCCAACTGCCAAAAAAACCAGAAAAAAGGCAATAGGGGGTCGCACTCCAAGAAATTAGAAATAACCTAGCAGTTACGTAGACATATCATGGGACTGATAAATAACTAGGCTCATAGATTACTCTAACTAGGATTTGGACGGCTGAATTAGCCAAACATTCTTTTAAAACCTTACTTCATTGCACCATTCACCAACTCCCATCTCACACAAACAAATGTCAACTTTAAAAGTGGTATAATTATTACATGGAGAAATTCTCAGGAAAGCATATCATACATGTTTATCTATACCAGACATGCTATCATACTCATCCGCCTTTCCACAAGGGGTCCAATCCAGGTTTTCAAAGACGGAAATCTACAAAAGATATAAACACTGAAAGATTTATAATATGACACCTGCAACACAAACTTTATCCTGGCCAAAACTACAAAATGAAATACAATAACTGACCTCACATTTCGGAATATGCACAATTAAAACATTACTGTGGAAGCATACACACAACCTCTCCTCAGCTTTAGACAAGAATCATTTGAAACCCTTATAACACGGGAGCAATAGAAAATCTAGGAAGAATCAACTTCTACAAAATAATTCAACAAGTGGATGTCAAAACACTAACATCCTCAAATCTAAACAAATGGGATACAGAATTGGAAAACCCGGGAAAAGTAGAAAAATTTCTTCAGGGATATCAAAACATTGAGACTTTCATCAAAATGTGAAGTCCACAGAGAGGGCACCTTTAAACACTTTATAGGGCCATATAGAGCATTCAAAACCATTGAAGTCAAGGCACATAAAACCCGAATGGGTGCTGACGCCTCACAAACCCAAAACTTAAAAAGACTAATAAAGTATCACATTCAACTTATTGTTAAAAGTCATAATCTAGTTCAATATAAAAAGTATATACGAGTATAAAACCGACTCCGAGTATAACTTGAAGTGCCCAAATGATTGTGCGGCGTGCCGGAGTGGTTAACGTAAGTAGTGACTCGAGTATAACCTGAGTTAAGTTTTCAGGCTGATTTTCAGCCGTGAGAAGAACTCGGTTTATACTCGCGTATATACGCGTACAATATTTAATATGTGATTATTTTACACTTTTACTCTGAATAGAATTATGGACCATGTCTACCTTTGATTGATGGTTTAGTAGATCTGTTTATCAAAGATTATTGTATTGCACATGTACATTTGATTGCACATTCCTCTAGAGAGAGTTCCTCGGGTATAAAAACATGTGTATAATATTTTCCACACCTGAGGAAGGGGCCAAGGACCCCGAAACGTTCTATGATTTTGATTGTGTGTAGTCACGTATTAAAGGTAATTATTTTGGACTGCAAACCCTCGTATTTGTGCGATTGCCATATGAGCATTCAATATTCTGAATACTCAAATTCCCAGACTTGACTCTACCACCCTTATCAAATGTCTAGATGTGGTTTTAAAAATGCTTAATGTTTTCACAGTATTGTGGGATGCACGTCTCAAATGTACTGGAAGATGGAGAGACTATACTCAGGGCGGTGCAACAAAACTTAACTATCCATTTAATCTCAGCTTGTACCTTTTCACTATCTGATCACACCACAGATAGTTGCCTCACCAACTCAGACGGGAGGTTGCTTGCCTGATTTTAAAACACGCAGAAAAGAATCCTAACCTGATATTCTAGCCTTAAATGAGAATTTTCTATAAACTGGGTTGAGAAACAGCGTCCACCGACTATGAGATGAGGTGATTCAGAATTTAACCCAAGTCTAACATATAGAAAAATAGACTCGATAGTCTCTAGAAAAACTAAAACAGGTTATTTAAAACATGGCAGAGGAAACATGCTCACAAGACATCAAATAGTTTCAAAAATTTAAATACACACAATGGTACTGTAACATGGATTGTGAGACACACCATGGGAGTCGGTTGAAAACCTAACAATGTAGAGACCCAAGATTATCTCAGATTAAATTATGTATCATATTATTAACAGTACAGTTTGTTATAATGTTATTTTGTTGATTTTTTAACATACTAGATGAATATTGTATGTAACGGGGGGGGGGGGGGGGATTTAGTGACTATGATAAATGTATATATATAGGTCACATGTATGAGGATATCTAAACGTGTCAAAATCAAACTCTTCAATAAACGATGGTTTAAAAAATTTTAATTTTTTATTTTAAAAAAAAATATTTTGCCAATCAAGTATTCTCTCTTCACAGTCCAGCTATATATGACCCTATGGTCTTTTTAGAAAAGTGAACACCATATGAAGTTCATAGGTACTTTGGGGGGAGATGCAAATATTTAGAAATTGCACTCGTTTCCGCCAATGTATTAACCACTTTGCGACCGTTAATTACAGTGCGAAAACGCTAGCGGTAAGTACATAGTAACATAGTAATTAAGGTTGAATAAAGACATACGTCCATCAATTCCAACCTATTCCCCCCTTTTTTTTTTTTTAACATACCTAACAGTTGATCCAGAGGAAGGAAAAAAACACAGCTAAAAAAAACGGGGGGATTACCTTCCTGACTCCAAACGGCAATCGAAAGTATCCCTGGATCAACCAGATCTATATCATAATACCAGTATTTCAATATTTTTAGTTTTAAACTTATCCAGGCCTTTTTAAAGCATTAATGAACTGTGCATTACATCCTGCTTGTGGAGACAGTTCCACAATTTCCACCTTCTCACTGTAAAAAAACCCTTCCTAACCTGAAGATGAAACATCTTTCTTCCACCTTAAAGGATGTCCAGAGTCCTATAATGACCTATTAGTAAACAATTCACCGATAGTTCAGTTATGGCCCATTAATTATTTATATAAGGTTATTATGTCCCCACGCAAAGTCGCTTCTCCATGTAAACAGCCTAACTTGTCTAATCTGCCTGCATATTCAAGACCCTCCATTCCCCTTATTAATTTAGTTGCCCTTCTCTGAACTGACTCAGGGTTGTCATGTGAAAGACATTGTGGCCAACAGACGACAATATGGTCAAAAAGTTATAAAGGGGGATACCCAAAACGTATTGGAGAGAGCAAAAGAAAAGGTGAATGTGATAGAAGAGCCTGGGTAAGGGAGAGGAAGGATAGGGTCCCCAATTTATCCATCAGAGCCCCCAGATTGTCAGGTCTTTAAACAAGTCATTGGCACATTTTGAAACAGGCTTATCCTGGAGTGAGAGATTTGATGTGCCTAAATGCATTCAGCTCACCACATCTCCTATAGACTTTGGTTGCCCAGATGTCTGTTCCTGGACATAAATTTAAAATAAAAGTCTGTAGTATAGAGTACCCAAACACTCAGACAACCCCCCAGGATTTGCTAAAACAAACGTGCATTTATTGTGCACACCACGACAGTGTTTCTAGGTCCTTTCTCAACACTTGAGAAAGACCTAGGAAACATGTTTGTGGTGTGCAAAATAATGCACGTTGTTTATAGCAATACCTGGGGGGTTGTCTGTGTTTGGTTGCTCTATACACACACTTTTATTTAGAATTTGATGTGCCCCCTGATGTCATAACCAAGGAATGACAACATTGGAAAATGGTTACTTCCACTCAGGTACAACAAGCAAGAAACCCAAAGTATTTGGTTAGACAGTGGTAGAAAGGGAAGTATTGTCGTGCTGCTGCCATTGCATATACTGCAATTTGGTAGTTAAAGGAACTCATTTTATGCCCCAACAAGGGAGTGTAGTAAATTGAATACGATGTAAATTTAAAGTGACTCCAAGTTGTTTTACATGATTATGTAGTGTGGTCTTCTCTATGTGGTGGAGACTACACAGAAGATAAAATAGCGTATTTGCAACAATTCTCTGTGACCCAAAAACTTGCCTTTAGCTAGGCACTTTGTAGAAAAAGGAATGGAGAGAGGGAATGAGGTCCATGGTTTTGGAGAGTGTTCCCTTTAAGCATGTCCACCCCAAAACTATAATCCCCCCCATACTGGGCCCCATTGTGAAGTGTAGTATACCTTACATCCCAGCTCCATATGGTTCTTTGCTATCCCCCCCTAAAGTCCAAAAAAAGCACCAGGAGTCTGCAGAGTCCATATAGGACTCTGCTCCTGTCTCTCCTCCAGGAGAATTTTGTCCAGCGCCGAAGAGCCCTCCCCCCCTCCCTCTCGATTAGGATTCCTCCCCCAGTGTAAAATCTTTTTACATAACATTCCCGTCCCCCAGCCCCATCCACTAATTTGTATTCTAGAAAATGCCCAAAAACTTACATTAACTCTTCCTCTTTCCTCCGCTGCATGAACTCCCGGAGCCGTGTCCGTGATTGGCTGCCGCCAGCCAATCACAGACGCGACTGCCGGTCCCGCCCCTCTGCTTGCATTTCTCGCAAGCAGAGGGCCTGGCAGAGCAGCGGAGGAAGAGGGAAGGTAAGTAAAGGTTTGGGCAATTTTGATAATAAAATATAGCGGTTGGGGCTGGGGGACAGGGGAAGTTAGTTAAAAAAATTTTAGAAGGGTGGACATACCCTTTAAACTTTCAGGGTGATAGGGAACACAGACTAAAATGTTGTGAAACTGGTGGATTAAGGATTGAAAACACTAACCCCTGTGGTTGAATAAAGATTATAATCTATACTTATTTCTTGATGCTCCTGGGGGTAACATTCCAACTTTACATTTTCCACTTATATAGTGTAATGAGCATCCTGACCAGAGGGGGTGTTTATAGGGTGGTGTTGACACTTAGAGTTGCTTGGAACTTGGGACTCCACACTCTATTGTAACTGAAATATTAGGTCACATGCTGTCTGGACACTATATAATGTGATAAGAAATGTGTGTGATTTTGTAGTCACATGTTACTTGAGAAAGGGCGCTGTGTAGTATTTTAAGATGTTTGAATATGAATGTTTTTAACCACCTACTGTTCTTATCACACTTATATTTTATACTAGCATGCACTTCATATTTATATTTTGCAGGCACTGACTATGAAGTCACTCTTAGTCTAGCTGTTTCTTACTTCTTAATATATTTCAGCTAGCGTTTTTTTATCATGAATAAATTATTGCATGAGCACTTTAGTAATGTGAACGGTTAACATGGTTGTTATATTGGTAATCTGTGATGTCACAATTGGAGGGGAGGGGTTGAGGATATATTAGTTGATTGTTTGCACTGGCAGAACTATAGCTTGAGAAATCTTGAGTGCTCTGCAGTTTGTCTTAAGGTTGGAGTATATATATATATATATTATATATCTGTTGGTCTGTAATTGAGTGGCATGGATAAGACCACTCCCCTTTATTGGTTCTGTTTTTTATTTAAGTTATTTGGTAATTTATATTGCAGGTTATTTTTTTATTATGGGAGTAATGAGATGTTGCAAGTTACTGGTATTGATTCATAAAGTAGAGTGATCCGGGAAATTCCGAGTGTACTTGGAGTCAGGAAGGAATTTTTCCCCCTTCATAAAATTTGGTGGGGTTTTTTTGCCTTCCTCTGGATCAACAGTTAGGCAGGAAATGAGGATATTGCTAGATGGTTGGACTGGATGGAGTATGTTTTATTCAACCTCAAAATACTAAATACTAGTTTTAGGTTTGTTTTTTTTTACTCAAGGGTCTCTGGATGCTCTCTTCTCGCCGACTCCTGACACTAACAACTTTGGATAAATTGGATCTGCCGCATTGTATCTCTAACGGAAGTTTACTGGGCAGCTTGCTGAAGACCTTCCTCCTGACTGGAGTCCTCTTCTCTGGACGGTAAGTGTGCTCCCTCACCATGGCACCACCATGAAAATTAATACCACTAACTATCAGTTCTCACCACAATGTTAAGGGCATCAAGAGTCCCACCAAGAGCACTTCGCTATCAAACAATACGAAAAATCCGTTTATCCCATACTGGACTCAGGAAACCCATTTCATCCAAGGTAAAGAACCAAAATATTGGGGCAAACAATTTACCTCCCACTATTTTGCATCCAATGTAACCAGGAAAGGGGGCATGGCAATCATACTGCACAAATCATACCGTTCACACAAGAGATTTTGAGATTTTGAGTTTTAGAGATCCCAAGGGCGCATATCTGATTCTCACAGGTAGTATCCAAAATACTCAGTTTAATTGTTAATATATGCCCCTACCCATGGACAGGGCGCCTTCCAAATAGAGACACACCTCCTATCATTTGATTGGGCACGCTCATAGTCCTGTGTGACTTTAACTCCATTCTTACTACCAATCTAGACCGTTTAAAACCTCATCTCCACCAGCCCCACCTCTTCCACTAAATCTTAAGATCTTTTTTGAATGTTTTTAATTTAGGATACATGGAGAATGAGACACCCAGCTGAAAAGAAATTTACTTTACTCCCCACCCACAAAGTCTATTCCAAGATAGATAGATTTTTTTCTCGGCTCAACTGGTTCCACTGTTTAAAAGATGCCGATATATCTAGCATAACATGGTCCGACCACGCCTCAGTCTCGATTCAGCTACATAACTTGATAACTACAAAACCAAACTATCACTGGCGACTTAATGACTCTCTGCTTGCAGTACCAGACATTCGTAAAAATAACCACCACTCTGACAGAATATTTTAACTTAACTCTAATGGAGATTCTTCACCCCCAATAGTCTGGACAGCGCACAGGCAGTAATTAGAGGCCAACTCAAAACTAGCATCAACGAAAAAAAGGAACCCACAAAACATCTACATAACCTACTCACGACACTCAAAGACAAAGAAACTTCAAAGTAAAACACACTTGGATACGACACTAACGAAATCAACTTACTAAGAGGGGAAATAAACTTGTTATTATCGGCCAACGCGAGAAAAAGCGATCAGACTAACCAGCAAGCATTTTACGATAAACGAGACAAAGCTGACACCATGCTCTCTCGAAAACTGAATAAAAGATGACACAGAACAGACTTCTTCCCTGAAGTCACCAAACGGTATTATGGTATTTACTCAACCCAAATTTTAAAAATGTTTACAGAATTTACACGGAGCTTTATCAAGGTAAGACATCAAATGAAACTACCCCAGATAATATAAAAAGCTATACAAAAAGATCACCTTCCTAGGATAACTGATCTAGATGCCCAACAAATAAATGCATCCATCACCCAAACTAAATGGAAGAGGTACTGAAAAGTCTTAAACAAGGAAGGCCCCAGGCCCAGATGGGTACAGTATCACCTATTATAAAATATTTAAAAAGATTCTAAGTCCCCATTTCTTAGGTGCCCTTAACTCTATATTAGAACAAAAAGAACACTCCCTCCGGATATGTTAGAGGCGAATATAGTGGTCATTCCTAAAGAAGGCACAGAAACAACCCAGTGTGAGAGCTAAGACCAATTTCTCATCAAATATAGATTTAAAATGTTATCAAAAATCTTAGCAAACAGGTTGGCCAAACTCTACCCGTATTAGTGCATAAGATCAAACGGGCTTTATTAAAGGACGACAAACAATATATGCCAGACGCTTCAACTACTCCATCACTGCCACTCCACCATACACCGATGATTGCCCTCTCAATAGAGCGGAGAAGGCTTTCGACAGGATTGATTGGCAGTTCTTGAAATATACTATCCTACAATTTGGACTCACAGGCCTTTTATGACCGCTTTAGACAATTTATATTCTATCCAACAGCAAAGATTTTAAATATGGGCTACTCCTCCCATAGTTTTCCAATTAAAAACAGTACACGCCAGGGATGCCCCCTATCATAGTAATTAATTTTTTTTTACATAGTAATTAAGGTTGAATAAAGACAGACGTCCATCAAGTCCAACCTATCACCATTATTTTCGGCTATGCATGGAACCCCTTGCAGCACATGTCCGTAACCATACAAAAATAGAGGAGATACAAATAGGGGGGGAAGAATACAATATAGCCCTTTTGCCGATGACACGCTATTCACTCCACCAAACCTCACTGGTACATCTCTGTTCCGAAATGCAAACATTTAGTGATCTTTCAGGATTCAAGATCAACTACTCAAAATCAGTTATACTACCCGTCCATATATCTCACATGACAGTGAAACTGCTACAACTCAACTTTGTATTCAGGTGAACCACTCACATCTTACCTACTTAGGGATACAGATCTGCTCTGACCCTGACAGTCTATACACCATGAACTACACACCATTGGTGAAAAATGAATCGCCCAACTCAATCAATGGAAGACTTACAACATATCCTTATTCGGTAAATCAATAGTATTAAGATGATGACTGCCCAGACTACTATATTTGTTTAGATCACTACCAATAGCATTCAGGCCCACAGATATGAAATTACTTCAAACTAAAATCACAAAATTTATTTGAATGAAAAACGCCCCCGTATAAGTATAAAAGCGCTTCAGAGACCCAAACAATTAGGAGGGGCAGCTCTCCCTCTCCAACACTATTTCTGGCGGCTAGACTAGCACAAACGATACAATGGCACAATAAATTAGAACAGATAAATTGGAACAGAATCTTCTCTCCCCCATACCCTAGGAGATATACTATGGATACCCACACAAATTAGACAAATTACAAATAATCAACCCATATTTAAAACACCACAATTGAGCTTGGCATACTACAATAAGAACTTATAAACTGAATATAATGACCCCAATATACTATAATCCTGATTTCCAACCAGGACAGAACACAAAAATCTGGAAAGCATGGTTGGATCGAGATATATCAAGAATAGGACATTTAGCTCCAGTGGGAAGGATACTTTAGTGGAGCCAAATCCAACATCAATACAAGTTACCACATAGCAAATGGTTCCAGTACATGCAATTTGCACACTATATCAATTCACTCTTACTGGGTCCAAACTACTCACTCTCTCCTGTCGCGCTAATATGCAACTCAACCTCACAGAACTCCCATAATATATCTAAAATCTATATATTACTTAATGAATCTCACCCCGTCCCAGACTGGCTTTTATGGACAAGTGGGAAAGCCTATTAGGCTCACAGTAGAGACTAACCAATGGCTAACTATTTTTGATTCGCTAGTAAGTGCTCATCCAACATAGTGGTTCAGGAAAAGGCCTTTAAATAATGCATCACTGGTATATGTCCCCTAAACGACACATAGAATATTCCCTAAGCCCCTAATCTTTGTTACAGGGGTGTGGAATGGTTGGCGGATATAAAACCTGTTGGTGGGACTGTGCCGAGGTCCAAAAGACATGGAAATCTGTGAAACCATAATTCAAGAGGTACTTCATACTAAGGGGACTCTTTGACAAAAACATAGGCAATATATATATTTGTAACATATAGTGCCACTAGGGGTCACTGTAACAAGTTAATGGTCTATACTTGCACGTTATAACTTGTTGGTTGTGGTTCCATGTGGACTAAGGATATGAATACAGGTATGCGGCCACCCAGCATGGACTGGG
The DNA here is from genome assembly GCA_019447015.1 of Hymenochirus boettgeri. Lineage (NCBI taxonomy): Eukaryota > Metazoa > Chordata > Amphibia > Anura > Pipidae > Hymenochirus > Hymenochirus boettgeri. Next base: position 83,169,677 of record CM033477.1, read on the forward strand.
ATAGTGTTAACCTCTCAGAGGAATGGAGAAGGTTTAAACAGCATGCAGAGCTCATTTTCAAAGGTCCTCTTAAGGCAAAAGAAGAGAAGATAAATGCTGTTAGTGTGTATGGCTTGGAGAAAAAGGAAGGGACATTTATAACTCATGGGGAGACATGTCTGTAGAGGAGAGCAAACAACTCAGTGCTTTTTATAAAAGATACAGTGATATGTAACCCCTAAAGCAAACCCCATCTTTGCAAGATATACATTTTATAACAGGATGCAAGATGCAAATGAGACTATAGGACAGTTTGTGACAGACCTGAGATTATTAGCTAAGGATTTTGCATCATTGATGCTGATGAAATGATTTGTGACAGAATTGTGTTTGGCACAAATGCCACTAAAGTGCAAGAGAATAATAAATCAGGTGCTGATCTCAGCCTAAAGGACAACTATACTCACCTCACCCTCGCTCTCTCCTCCATAGCTGCATAGTACCCAGGGTGAGGACCTAAAATCGCTAAGTCCTCACCCTGGGTACTTTCCCTAATCTCCCACTACTTACCGCAAATTTGCTTCGCCGATCGCTCCATTCCTCCGCTCTTCCTGCTTCAGTGACAGATCGCGAGGCAGCCAATAGGAAGATACGCTCTGCAAGGAGGCGTGTCTTCCAATTGGCTGCCTCGCGACTGTCACTGACAGTAGAAGAGAGGTGGAACAGTGTGGATCGGCGAAGCAGATTTTGGTAAGTAGTGCAGGTGCAGGAGTTAGGAAAGTACCCAGGTTAGGACTTAGCGATTTTAGGTCCTCACCCTGGGTACTATGCTGCAGTGGATCGGGGAAAAGGTGAGTATAATTGTCTTAACAGAGCAATTGAGATTGCAAGATGCCATGAAGCAGCTCATACACAAATAAAATTTATGGCTGCCGCTGATAAAGTTCACGGTGTGAGACAAATGCCTCTTACCCCAAGCAACACCAAACACTCAAACGTGCAGTGCAGCCTCTGCAAATAAATGTAACAGATGTGGAGATCACACCCATGGCAAAATTGTCCAGCAAAGGCCAGATATGCCACAAATGTAAAAGAACAATCATTTTGCTAGAAAACAGCTGTGTAAAACAGCTGATGTAGAGAACATGGATGTGAATGAGGATCCATGTGATTTATGTATAGAAATGGTAATGTAACGGTCAGTCTGCAGATATAAGTGCAATGGAACAGACCAGGCTGACCAGGTCTTCACTGAAATATCAGTAGGATCCAAACCTGCGCAGATACAGTTCAAAATGGATACAGGTGCCAAGTAAATGTCATACCTTTCCATATATTTCAATAAAAACAGTTTTCAGAGACACTAAAGCAAACAAATCCGGGTTGTATGGCTATGGAGGGGAACAACTAGATGTGAAAGCAAGGTGTGCACTTTGGACTGTATGTACAAATGTTATAAACAGAAATTGCAATTTTAATTGTCAGTACCATGGCCAATACTATTTTGGGACTCAGAGCATGTCTGGACTAAAACTGATTCAGCACTATTATCTGTTGCAGATTCTCCACAAACGACTCTAACAATAACTGCTCAGATATTGTAAAGGAATACAAGGATGTCTTTCATGGGCTGGGTGTAAGGATCTTACCGCCGCGCTCCCTCGCCGTTCCGGGACTGGTGACGTCACCATGTCCGGACGCCGGGCGGCGCAAAGATTCAAATAGGCACTCGCAGAGGGTGCGAGTGCCTATTCGTAGTCCTTGCTACCGGACAGACTGGTTGTCGCCTGTGTGTAGCGTTTTCTGCCTTCGGCTCCAGCCTTACCTTGATTGTGCCTCAGATTGTTCCAATTACCATTCCTTCAGCCTGTGCCTCAGCCATTGTTCCAGTATCATCCCTTCAGCCTGTGCCTCAGCCGTTGTTCCAGTATCATCCCTTCAGCCTGTGCCTCCGCCATGTTCCAGTATCATCCCTTCAGCCTGTGCCTCAGCCATTGTTCCAGTTACCATTCCTTCAGCCTGTGCCTCCGCCATTGTTCCAGTATCATCCCTTCAGCCTGTGCCTCCGCCATTGTTCCAGTATCATCCCTTCAGCCTGTGCCTCAGCCATTGTTCCAGTTACCATTCCTTCAGCCTGTGCCTCAGCGCGTTGCCAGTATCATCCCTTCAGCCTGTGCCTCAGCCATTGTTCCAGTATCATCCCTTCAGCCTGTGCCTCAGCCGTCCTGTAGCATCATCCCTTCAGCCTGTGCCTCAGCCATTGTTCCAGTTACCATCCCTTCAGCCTGTGCCTCAGCCATTGTTCCAGTATCATCCCTTCAGCCTGTGCCTCAGCATTGTTCCAGTATCATCCTTCAGCTGTGCCTCAGCCCTTGTTCCAGTACCAGCTTTCAGCCATTGTTTCCAGCCTGCTGACAGCCTCCTCCAAAAGGTACAGTGAACTTCGTCCCTCCGGGACTCTATTCCTACAGTACGAATAGGCCATGGAAGTACCTGAGGAAGCTACAGCCAGTTTAGGCAGACACTGCGACTATTTTCCCTCCGCATGGACGCCCTTGAGCACCAGCAGATCAATAGCTCAATTTCCTGACTCCATTTCAGCTCGGTTAGCTCCGGGCCGGCTCCTCGGTTTCCGCCTGCTCTGCCTAGAGAACCCGTTCCCCCCAGAGAGCGCGAAATACCACCTCCTGTGCGGTATGAAGGGGACGCTCAAAGCTTGTCGGGGATTCATTAACCAATGCCTTATACATTTTGAATTAAGCCATCTAACTTCGCCTCGGACCGTGCCAAAGTCGGTTATGTTATTGCGCATTGGGAGGGCAATGCCTTGGCCTGGGCATCCCCCCCTGTGGGAGAAGAATGACCCCCCGTAGTGAACGATACTCCTTATTTTTGGAAACTTTCCGGAAGATTTTCGACGCTCCGGCAGAACTATTGCTGCGTTCCTCCCGCTGATGGAATTACGTCAATGCTCCCGTTCGGTAGGGCAGTATGCCATGAGTTCCGACTTGGCTGCCGAGACTGCCTGGAAAATGAGGCTCTGTTAGCACCTTTTGGCACAGGGCCTGTCGATCGCATCAAGGACGACCTGTGTCCCGGGAACTTCCCACATGTTAGAGGAAATGATTTCTGTGTGTATAACGGGTGGATACTCGTATCAGAGGAAAGGCAAGCCGAAAAGTCCATAACCGTCTTGTTCCCCCAAGTTTTGTTCCTCGCCCCAAGGACCGGATCTTTGACAGCTGCCCCGCCCTTGGAGGAACCCATGCAGATTGGGGGTACACACATTTCGCGCCGAAGAAAAACTCAGGAGGAGGACTCATGGGCTTTGCCTGTATTGTGCCGCCCAGGACACTTCGCTAAGTGTGCCCTTCCAAGCCGGAAACTGAAACCCCTAGACCTGAATAAGGGCTCTTCTAGCAAATTCAAATCTCCTTTCCACAAGAATTCCCTCAAGTCATTTCTTCCTGCTACCCTGATTTTTCAAATCCCGAACCTTCTCTACCCAAGCCTTCCTAGATCTCTGGAGCAGCGTATTTTATTGATCCACACTTTGCTTCTCTGTTAGGTATTCCGTTATTTTCCTTGCCTCATCCTCACCGAGGTACTGGCTATTGACGATCAAACCTTATCCACAGAATTTATTTCTATGTCCTCTACGAAATTCTTCTTCAGATTTGGCTGTCTTCATCAGGAATTAATTTCTTTCTTGGTCATACAAAAGTCCCACGACCCCTCTCATTCTAGACCCCTTGGCTTCGACTTCATAACCCCATCATCAACTGGACAAAAAACGAACTTGATTCTTGGAGTCCATCCTGTCTTTCCAGATGTCTTTCCCACCCCAAAATCTCTGTTCTTTGTTTCCTGTGAAGATAAAAAATTTAAATTTTACCTCTTCAGTATCTGGACTTTAAGATGCTCGACAAAAAGTCTTCTGAGATCTGCTCCCCACCGGCCCTATGATTGTCCCATCGATTTGTTTGACCGGTACCTCTCCACCCGAGGTCGACCTATCATCTATCTCCTATGAGACCACCGCTATGGAAGATTACATCAAAGAAACTGCTCGGGGCTTCATCAGACCGTCCACTTCCCCTGCCGGTGCGGGGGGTGGTGGGTTTTTTTTGTGGAAAGAAAGACGGAGGACTACGTCCATGCATCGACTATCGGGGTGGCTCAATAAAATCACTATCAAGAACCGCTATCCTCTACCCCTCATCTCGGAACTTTTGATCAATTGAAAGGAGCTAAAGTATTCTCCGCTTGAATCTCGTGGAGCCTATAATCTGGTTCGCATTCGAGAAGGAGACGAATGGAAAACGGCCTTCATACTAGAACTGGACATTATGAATATTTGGTGATGCCCTTCGGTCTTTGTAATGCTCCAGCAGTTTGTTAAAGGGCATGTCACACCCCGAAATGTACTTTTGATATGCGGTAGGGCATTGCTCCCTAGCCCCAACCGCCCCATTAATATAATTGTTAGAAAGTCCCCCGATTCTTACTTACCGCCCTCTCTCCTCCGCTGCAGTGTTTCAGGCCCTCTCTTGCATGGATTGAAAGCAGGGGGCAGGACCGGCAGCCGCGTCCGTGATGGCTGAGAGGCAGGGGGGCTGCATTGAGCAGTGCCTCAACTTGATGAGGTTGAGGAAGTCTCAGGCACAGCATGAGTACACACTGCTCCTACACAGCAGTTTTCCTGGAATTTGGAGGGGCACAGCAGGGGAACTATTTTGAGCAGGAATGTAAGGTAAGGATTGTTTTAAACTACTTGATGTGGCCAGTAAGGGTTAATTTTAGTTTTGGGGGTGGACATGCCCTTTAATGACATTTTTCGAGACCTCTTAGTATTTCAGTAGTAGTTTACTTGGATGACATCTTAATATTCTCTCAAGATCTTTCTTCTCATCGTCGCCAGTATGTCAAGTTTTATATCCCGACTACGAGACAACCACTGTACGCTAATTGGAAAAATGTCTCTTTGAATGCTCCAAGTACCTTTTCTGGGTTATCTTGTCTCTGCTCAAGGCTTTCAAGATGGATCCAACCAGAATCTCAGCCTATTGTCAATTGGACGCTTCCCATTGGCACTAAGGCTATCCAACGATTCCTCGGTTTTGCCAATTATTACAGACAATTTATTAAAGGGTTCTCTCCATCATTGCTCCTATCTTGCCCTTATCCGGAAAGGAGGCAAACTAGAATCTGGTCTCCAGCCGCCTTAGTAGCCTTCAAGAAATAAAAGATGCTTTTTCTTCTTCTGCCCCAGTACTTCTGCACCCCGACCCCAGTCTACCCTTCTCACGAAGTTGACGCCTCTATCTTGGAGCAGGTGCCGTCCTTTCCCAAAGCAAAGAGAGAATGGAAACTCCACCCATGTGCATTTCTCTAAGAAATTTCTGCCCAATGAGCTGAATTATGATATTGGGAATCGCGAACTTCTGCTATCAAACTCGCACTAGAAGAATGGCGACACTTACTGGAAGGGGCAGTACAGCCCTATCACCATCCTCACCGATCACAAAAATCTGGAATTATCCAAACCTTAAGAGATGAATACCTCGTCAGCCCGTTGGGCGCTGTTTTTCTCTCGTTTCAATTTCATCATTTCCTTTCATCCCGGTTCCAAGAATAAAAAAGCAGACCTCTCTCCAGGTCTTTCCTTGCAGACGATTCTACTGATAAGATAAAGCCCCATTATTCCCTCCTCCAAGATCCTAGCCACTATTACCCCTCAACTTTGCCATCGATTCTATCTGCTCAGGATTCTGCTTCTGCTGCCTTACCCCCTAATAAGACCTTTGTTTCCCCTCTCTCCCTTCGGAAAGAAATTTTACAACTAACTCATAATCCAAACAGGCCGGTCACCCTGGGGTTCATAAGACGTTCAATCTTCTTAATCGGTCAGTATGGTGGCCCTCCATGAGGACAGATGTCAAAAACTTTGTCGCCGCCTGTTCTGTCTGTGCTTACTTTCCAAAACTTCCCATACTCTTCCTTGTGGGACTACTCCAACCTCTACCTATTCCTTCCCTACCGTGACCCACCTTTCTATGGACTTTATTGGTGAACTTCCCGTTTCTAAGAAAAATACAGTCATCTGGGTTACTGTAGATCGTTTTAGCAAAATGGCTCATTTTGTTCCTCTTCCTAAATTGCCCTCCTCTGCTGAACTTGCCCAATTGTTCATTTCTCATATTTTCCGTCTGCATGGATTACCTATGGAATAGTGTCCGATCGAGGAACCCATTCATCTCCAATTCTGGCGGGGCACTTTGCAAACTATTGGAATTAAACTCCAATTTTCATCGGCTTATCATCCTCATCTAATGGAGCCGCAGAACGCACCAACCAATGTCTGGAACAATTCCTTCGATGCACATTTCTTACTCTCAAGACAATTGGACTGAGCTTCTGCCATGGCAGAAGCTCTTATCTACCGGAAAATCTCCTTTTTTTTTTGTGTTTTTGCTTAAACCCCAAAGGGTTTCCACAGGAATTTTTTTTTTGTTCATCGGACCAGTTCCGGCAACTAACAGTCTAGTGCAGAAATGTCTCAGCCATCTGGCAGGCTACTAAGAACTGCTTTGAGAAGTCTGCCCGCCTGGTACAAAAGACTGCAAGCCGATAGGCGTAGACGTAAACCTCCATTATATTCGGTGGGAGATAAAGTTTGGTTATCATCAATCACATCAACTTACGTGTTCCTTCTCCTAAATTGGGTCCTAAATTTATTGGCCCATTCCCTATATTGGAATTGGTGGGTCCTACGGCAGTACGACTTCTATTACCTCCATCATGAGAATCCCTAATGTGTTCCATGTTTCTCTTATTAAGCCTGTGGTGCTGAATCAATTCTCTTCCCCTCTTCAGTCGCCTGATCCTATATGATCAACGGTCAACAAGAATTGAGGTGGAGAAAGTCTGGATTCCAGATTCGTCAGAAGTTCTCTTCAATATTTGGTCCATTGGAAAGGATTTGGACCAGAGGAAAGGTCCTGGGTTAAACAGTCGGATTTACATGCTCCCCAGTTAATCAAACCTTTCATAGAAGATTTCCTGACAAACCTGCTTCAAGTGGTCCTGAGGCCCCCTGTGGGAGGGGGGTACTGTAAGGATCTTACCTGCCGCGCTCCCTCGCCGTTCCGGGACTGGTGACGTCGCCGGACGTCGGTCTGTGACGTCACCACGTCCGGACGCCGGCGGCGAAGATTCAATAGGCACTCGCAGAGGGTGCGAGTGCCTATCGTAGTCCTTGCTACCGGACAGACGGTTGTCTGCCTGTGTAGCGTTTTCTGCCTTCGGCTCCAGCCTTTACCTTGATTGTGCCTCAGCCATTGTTCCAATTACCATTCCTTCAGCCTGTGCCTCAGCATTGTTCAGTATCATCTTCAGCCTGTGCCTCAGCCGTTGTTCCAGTATATCCCTTCAGCCTGTGCCTCCGCCATTGTTCCAGTATCATCCCTTCAGCCTGTGCTCAGCCATTGTTCCAGTTACCATTCCTTCAGCCTGTGCCTCAGCCATTGTTCCAGTTACCTTCCTTCAGCCTGTGCCCGCCATGTTCCAGTATCATCCCTTCAGCCTGTGCCTCCGCCATTGTTCCAGTATCATCCCTTCAGGTGCCTCAGCCATTGTTCCAGTTACCATTCCTTCAGCCTGTGCTCAGCCGTTGTTCCAGTATCATCCTTCGCCTGTGCCTCAGCCATTGTTCCAGTATCATCCTTCAGCCTGTGCCTCAGCCGTTGTCCCAGCATCATCCCTTCAGCCTGTGCCTCAGCCATTGTTCAGTTATCGTCCCTTCAGCCTGTGCCTCAGCCATTGTTCCAGTTACATCCCTCAGCCTGCTGCCTCACCTTGTTAGTATCATCCCTTCAGCCTGTGCCTCAGCATTGTTCCAGTATCATCCCTTCAGCCTGTGCCTCAGCCATGTTTCCAGTTTACCCGCTCTTCAGCCATTGTTTCCAGCCTGCTGACAGCCCTCCTCCTAAAAGGTACAGTGAACTTCGTCCCTCGGGACTCTATTCCTTACACTGGGACAGTTCCCAGGGGAGTGCAAAATTAAAGTGGATACAATGATTACTCCAACAGTGCAGCACCTCGCAGAATTCCAATAGCTCTTAAGAAAGACTTTCTAATGAGATTGATAGAATGCAAAACTAGGTGTAATGTCAAAGTAGATGAACCCACTGAATGGGTTAATTCAATGGTCATAGTAGAAAAACCACGCACTGGTGCACTACGAATTCGTCTTGACCCCAGAGACCTAAACAAAGCAGTAAAACGAGAGCACTATCAATGCTACCCTCGAAGATATTACTACCAAACTAGCAGGTGCAAAATATTTTAGTGTCCTTGATGCCAGATCAGGATATTTGGCAATAAAACTAGACCAGGAGAGTTCTATGTTAAAGGGTATGTCCACCCTTAAATCTAATTTTTAATATAGCCTTCCCTGGTCCCCCAGCCCCAACCGCATCATTATATCTTTAGAAAGTGCCCCAAACTTTACTTACCTCCCTCTTTCCTCCGCCGTGCTCCCGGCCCTCTGCTTGCGAGGAAAATGCAAGCAGAGGGGCGGGACCGGCAGTCACATCTGTGATTGGCTGAGCGGCAGCCAATCACGGACGCGGCTGCCGGTCATTCAGTGCGCGGAGGAAAGAGGGGAGGTAAGTAAGAGTTTGGGGAGCTTTCAAAAAATAAAAATTATGCGGTTGGGCGTGGGGACCAGGGGAAGGCTATATTAAAGGGGATAAATGCTAGGGGGAGGGAACTCGGGAGAGGCAGGGAGGGAGGGGGAGGGAGGAGGGCTGCAGTACACATGCCAAATTCTCCCGGGAGGCCAGGTAGGAAGCAGAGTCCTATATGGACTATGGTATCCCCTGGTGGGCAGTTTTTGGGATCGGCGGAGGAAAGAGGGGAGGTAAGTAAAAGTTTGGGGCACTTTCTAAAGATAATAATGATGCGGTTGGGGCTGGGGGACCAGGGGGAAGGCTATATTAAAAATTAGATTTAAGGGTGGACATACCCTTTAACATAGAACTCTCCTGGTCTAGTTTTATTTGCCAATATCCTGATCTGGCATCAAGGACACTAAAATATTTTGCACCTGCTAGTTTGGTAGTAATATCTTCGAGGGTAGGCATTTGATAGTGCTCTCGTTTTACTGCTTTGTTTAGGTCTCTGGGGTCAAGACGAATTCGTAGTGCACCAGTGCGTGGTTTTTCTACTATGACCATTGAATTAACCCATTCAGTGGGTTCATCTACTTTGACAATTACACCTAGTTTTTGCATTCTATCAATCTCATTAGAAAGTCTTTCTTTAAGAGCTATTGGAATTCTGCGAGGTGCATGCACTGTTGGAGTAATCATTGTATCCACTTTAATTTTGCACTCCCCTGGGAACTGTCCCAGTGTAAGGAATAGAGTCCCGGAGGGACGAAGTTCACTGTACCTTTTAGGAGGAGGGCTGTCAGCAGGCTGGAAACAATGGCTGAAGAGCTGGTAACTGGAACAATGGCTGAGGCACAGGCTGAAGGGATGATACTGGAACAAGGGCTGAGCACAGGCTGAAGGGATGATAACTGGAACAATGGCTGAGGAGCACAGGCTGAAGGGATGATACTGGAACAATGGCTGAGGCACAGGCTGAAGGATGGTAACGGGAACAATGGCTGAGGCACAGGCTGAAGGGATGATGCTGGACAACGGCTGAGGCACAGGCTGAAGGGTGATACTGAACAAGGCTGAGGCACAGGCTGAAGGGATGATACTGGAACACGGCTGAGGCACAGCTGAAGGAATGGTAACTGGAACAATGGCTGAGGCAGGCTGAAGGGATGATACTGGAACAATGGCGGAGGCACGCTGAAGGGTGATACTGGAACAATGGCGGAGGCACAGGCTGAAGAAATGGTAACTGGAACAATGGCTGAGGCACAGGCTGAAGGGATGATACTGGAACAATGGCGGAGCACGGCTGAAGGGATGATACTGGAACAATGGCTGAGGCACAGGCTGAAGGAATGGTAATTGGAACAATGGCTGAGGCACAATCAAGGTAAAGGCTGGAGCCGAAGGCAGAAAACGCTACACAGGCAGACAACCAGTCTGTCCGGTAGCAAGGACTACGAATAGGCACTCGCACCCTCTGCGAGTGCCTATTTGAATCTTTGCGCCGCCCGGCGTCCGGACATGGTGACGTCACCAGTCCCGGAACGGCGAGGGAGCGCGGCAGGTAAGATCCTTACACCCAGCCCATGAAAGACATCCTTGTATTCCTTTACAATATCTGAGCAGTTATTGTTAGAGTCAGTTTGTGGAGAATCTGCAACAGATAATATTAGCTGAATCAGTTTTAAGTCCAGACATGCTCTGAGTCCCAAAATAGTATTGGCCATGGTACTGACAATGTAAAATTGCAATTTCTGTTTATAACATTTGTACATACAGTCCAAAGTGCACATGCCTTTCACATCTAGTTGTTCCCCTCCATAGCCATACAACCTGCGATTTGTTGCTTTTAGTGTCTCTGAAAACTGTTTTTATTGAAATATATGGAAAGGTATGACATTTACTTGGGCACCTGTATCCATTTTGAACTGTATCTGCGCAGGTTTGGATCCTACTGATATTTCAGTGAAGACCTGGTCAGCCTGGTCTGTTCCAATTGCACTTATATCTGCAGACTGACCTGTTACAGTTACCATTTCTATACATAAATCACATGGATCCTCATTCACATCCATGTTCTCTACATCAGCTGTTTTACACAGCTGTTTTCTAGCAAAATGATTGTTCTTTTTACATTTGTGGCATATCTGGCCTTTTGCTGGACAATTTTGCCATGGGTGTGATCTCCCACATCTGTTACCATTTATTTTGCAGATGCTGCACTGCACGTTTGAGTGTTTGTTTTTGCTTGGGGATAAAAGGCATTTGTCTCACACCGTGAACTTTATCAGCGGCAGCCATAAATTTTATTTGTGTATGAGCTGCTTCATGGCATCTTGCAATCTCAATTGCTCTGTTAAAGGACAATTATACTCACCTTTTCCCCGATCCACTGCAGCATAGTACCCAGGGTGAGGACCTAAAATCGCTAAGTCCTAACCCTGGGTACTTTCCCTAACTCCTGCACTACTTACCGCAAATCTGCTTCGCCGATCCACACTGTTCCACCTCTCTTCTACTGTCAGTGACAGTCGCGAGGCAGCCAATTGGAAGACACGCCTCCTTGCAGAGCGTATCTTCCTATTGGCTGCCTCGCGATCTGTCACTGAAGCAGGAAGAGCGGAGGAATGGAGCGATCGGCGAAGCAAATTTTGCGGGTAAGTAGGCAGGGTTAGGGAAAGTACCCAGGGTGAGGACTTAGCGATTTTAGGTCCTCACCCTGGGTACTATGCAGCTATGGAGGAAGAGGAGCGAGGGTGAGGTGAGTATAGTTGTCCTTTAAGGCTGAGATCAGCACCTTGATTTATTAATTTCTCTTGCACTTTAGTGGCATTTGTGCCAAACACAATTCTGTCACAAATCATTTCATCAGCATCAATGAATGCAAAATCCTTAGCTAATAATCTCAGGTCTGTCACAAACTGTCCTATAGTCTCATTTGCATCTTGCATCCTGTTATAAAATGTATATCTTGCAAAGATGGGGTTTGCTTTAGGGGTTACATAATCACTGTATCTTTTATAATAAGCACTGAGTTGTTTGCTCTCCTCTACAGACATGTCTCCCCATGAGTTATAAATGTCCCTTCCTTTTTCTCCAAGCCATAACAACAAGTAACAGCATTTATCTTCCTCTTCTTTTGCCTTAAGAGGACCTTTGAAAATGAGCTCTGCATGCTGTTTAAACCTTCTCCATTCCTCTGAGAGGTTAACACTATCCCAGTCCATGCTGGGTGGCCGCATACCTGTATTCATATCCTTAGGTCCAACATGGAACCACATACCAACAAGTTATAACATGTGCAAGTATAGACCATTAACTTGTTACAGTGACCCCTAGTGGGCACTAATTATGTTACAAATATATATATTGCCTATGTTTTTGTCAAAGAGTCACCTTAGTATGAAGTACCTCTTGAATTATGGTTTCACAGATTTTCCATGTCTTTTGGACCTCGGCACAGTCCCACCAACAGTGTTTTATATCCGCCACCATTCCACACCCTCTGTAACAAAGATTAGGGGCTTGAGGGAATATTCTATGTGTCGTTTGAGGGGACATATACCAGTGATGCATTATTTTAAAGGCCTTTTCCTGAACCACTATGTTGGATGAGCACTTACGTAGCGAATCAAAAATAGTTAGCCATTGGTTAGTCTCTAACTGTGAGCCTAATAGGCTTTCCCACTTGTCCATAAAAGCCAGTCTGGGGACGGGGTGAGATTCATTAAGTAATATATAGATTTTAGATATATTATGGGAGTTCTGTGAGGTTGAGTTGCATATTAGCGCGACAGGAGAGAGTTGAGTAGTTTTGGACCCAAGTAAGAGTGAATTGATATAGTGTGCAAATTGCATGTACTGGAACCATTTGCTATGTGGTAACTTGTATTGATGTTGGATTTGGCTCCACTAAAGTATCCTTCCCACTGGAGCTAAATGTCCTATTCTTGATATATCTCGATCCAACCATGCTTTCCAGATTTGTGTGTTCTGTCCTGGTTGGAAATCAGGATTATAGTATATTGGGGTCATTATTATTCAGTTTATAAGTTCTTATTGTAGTATGCCAAAGCTCAATTGTGTGTTTTAAATATGGGTTAGATATATTTTGTAATTTGTCTAATTTGTGTGTGGGTATCCATAGTATATCTCCTAGGGGTATGGGGGAGAGAAGATTCTGTTCCAATTATTCTGTTCTAATTTATTGTGCCATTGTATCGTTTGTGCTAGTCTAGCCGCCAGAAAATAGTGTTGTAGAGAGGGGAGAGCTGCCCCTCCTAATTGTTTGGGTCTCTGAAGCGCTTTTATACTTATACGGGGGCGTTTTTCATTCCAAATAAATTTTGTGATTTTAGTTTGAAGTAATTTCATATCTGTGGGACTGAATGCTATTGGTAGTGATCTAAACAAATATAGTAGTCTGGGCAGTCATCATCTTAATACTATTGATTTTACCGAATAAGGATATGTTGTAAGTCTTCCATTGATTGAGTTGGGCGATTCATTTTTCACCTAATGGTGTGTAGTTCATGGTGTATAGACTGTCAGGGTCAGAGCAGATCTGTATCCCTAAGTAGGTAAGATGTGAGTGGTTCCACCTGAATACAAAGTTGAGTTGTAGCAGTTTCACTGTCATGTGAGATATATGGACGGGTAGTATAACTGATTTTGAGTAGTTGATCTTGAATCCTGAAAGATCACTAAATGTTTGCATTTCGGAACAGAGATGTACCAGTGAGGTTTGGTGAGAGTGAATAGCGTGTCATCGGCAAAAGGGCTATATTGTATTCTTCCCCCCCTATTTGTATTCCACTTATTTTTGTATGGTTACGGACATGTGCTGCAAGGGGTTCCATGCATAGCGCGAAAATAAGTGGTGATAGGTTGGACTTGATGGACGTCTGTCTTTATTCAACCTTAATTACTATGTAAAAAAAAATTAATTACTATGATAGGGGGCATCCCTGGCGTGTACTGTTTTTAATTGGAAAACTATGGGAGGAGTAGCCCATATTTAAAATCTTTGCTGTTGGATAAGAATATAAATTGTCTAAAGCGGTCATAAAAGGGCCTGTGAGTCCAAATTGTAGGATAGTATATTTCAAGAACTGCCAATCAATCCTGTCGAAAGCCTTCTCCGCATCTATTGAGAGGGCAATCATCGGTGTATGGGTGGAGTGGCAGTGATGGAGTAGTTGAAGCGTCTGGCATATATTGTTTGTCGTCCTTTAATAAAGCCCGTTTGATCTTTATGCACTAATACGGGTAGGAGTTTGGCCAACCTGTTTGCTAAGATTTTTGTAAACATTTTTAAATCTATATTTATGAGAGAAATTGGTCTATAGCTCTCACACTGGGTTGTTTCTGTGCCTTCTTTAGGAATGACCACTATATTCGCCTCTAACATATCCGGAGGGAGTGTTGCTTTTTGTTCTAATATAGAGTTAAGGGCACCTAAGAAATGGGGACTTAGAATCTTTTTAAATATTTTATAATAGGTGATACTGTACCCATCTGGGCCTGGGGCCTTCCATTGTTTAAGACTTTTCAGTACCTCTTCCAATTTAGTTTGGGTGATGGATGCATTTATTTGTTGGGCATCTAGATCAGTTATCCTAGGAAGGTGATCTTTTTGTAAGTAGCTTTTTATATTATCTGGGGTAGTTTCATTTGATGTCTTACCTTGATAAAGCTCCGTGTAAAATTCTGTAAACATTTTTAAAATTTGGGTTGAGTTAAATACCATAATACCGTTTGGTGACTTCAGGGGAAGAAGTCTGTTCTGTGTCATCTTTTTATTCAGTTTTCGAGAGAGCATGGTGTCAGCTTTGTCTCGTTTATCGTAAAATGCTTGCTGGGTTAGTCTGATCGCTTTTTCTGCGTTGGCCGATAATAACAAGTTTATTTCCCCTCTTAGTGAGTTGATTTCGGTTAGTGTCGTATCCAAGTGTGTTTTACTATGAAGTTTCTTTGTCTTTGAGTGTCGTGAGTAGGTTATGTAGATGTTTTGTGGGTTCCCTTTTTTTCGTTGATGCTAGTTTTGAGTTGGCCTCTAATTACTGCCTTGTGCGCTGTCCAGACTATTGGGGGTGAAGAATCTCCATTAGAGTTAATGTTAAAATATTCTGTCAGAGTGGTGGTTAAATTTTTACGAATGTCTGGTACTGCAAGCAGAGAGTCATTAAGTCGCCAGTGATAGTTTGGTTTTGTAGTTATCAAGTTATGTAGCTGAATCGAGACTGAGGCGTGGTCGGACCATGTTATGCTAGATATATCGGCATCTTTTAACAGTGGAACCAGTTGAGCCGAGATAAAAATCTATCTATCTTGGAATAGACTTTGTGGGGGTGGGAGTAAAATGTAAATTTCTTTTCAGCTGGGTGTCTCATTCTCCATGTATCCCATAAATTTAAAAACATTCAAAAAAGATCTTAGAGATTTAGTGGAAGAGGTGGGGCTGGTGGAAGATGAGGGTTTTAAACGGTCTAGATTGGTAGTAAGAATGGAGTTAAAGTCACACAGGACTATGAGCGTGCCCAAATCAAATGATAGGAGGTGTGTCTCTATTTGGAAGGCGCCCTGTCCATGGGTAGGGGCATAAGTATTAACAATTGAAATCTGAGTATTTTGGATACTACCTGTGAGAATCAGATATGCGCCCTTGGGATCTCTAAAACTCAAAATCTCAAAATCTCTTGTGTGAACGGTAATGATTTGTGCAGTATGATTGCCATGCCCCCTTTCCTGGTTACATTGGATGCAAAATAGTGGGAGGTAAATTGTTTGCCCCAATATTTTGGTTCTTTACCTTGGATGAAATGGGTTTCCTGAAGTCCCAGTATGGGATAAACGGATTTTTCGTATTGTTTGATAGCGAAGTGTCTCTTGGTGGGACTCTTGATGCCCTTAACATTGTGGCTGAGAACTGATAGTTGAGTGGTATTAATTTTCATGGTGGTGGCCATGGTGAGGGAGCACACTTACCGTCCAGAGAAGAGGACTCCGGAGTCAGGAGGAGAGGTCTTCAGCAAGCTGCCCAGTAAACTTCCGTTAGAGATACATAATGCGGCAGATCCAATTTATCCAAAGTTGTTAGTGTCAGGGAGTCGGCGAGAAGAGGCATCCAAGAGACCGCTTGAGTAAAAAAAAACAAACCTAAAACTAGTATTTAGTATTTAGTATTTGAGGTTGAATAAAGACATACGTCCATCCAGTCCAACCCATCTAGCAATATCCTCATTTCCTGCCTAACTGTTGATCCAGAGGAAGGCAAAAAAAACCCCACCAAATTTATGAAGGGGGAAAAAATTCCTTCCTGACTCCAAGTAGCAATCGGAAATTTCCCTGGATCAACTCTACTTTATGTATCAATACCAGTAACTTGCAACATCTCATTACTCACATTATAAAAAAATAAACTGCAATATAAATTAACCAAATAACTTAAATAAAATAAACAGAACCAATAAAGGGGAGTGGTCTTATCCATGCCACTCAATTAACAGACCAACGAGATATATATATATATATATATATCTCCAACCTTAAGACAAACTGCAGAGCACTCACAGATTTCTCAAGCTATAGTTCTGCCAGTGCAAACAATCAACTAATATATCCTCAACCCCTCCCCTCCAATTGTGACATCACAGATTACCAATATAACAACCATGTTAACCGTTCACAGTTACTAAAAGTGCTCAGTGCAATAATTTATTCATGATAAAAAACGCTAGCTGAAATATATTAAAGAGAGTAAGAAACAGCTAGACTAAGAGTGACTTCATAGTCAAGTGCCTGCATAAATATAAATATGAAGTGCATGCTAGTATAAATATAAAGTGTGATAAGAACAGTAGGTGGTTAAAAACATTCATATTCAAACATCTTAAAATACTACACAGCGCCCTTTCTCAAGTAACATGTGACTACAAAATCACACACATTTCTTATCAACATTATATAGTGTCCAGACAGCATGTGACCTAATATTTCAGTTACAATAGAGTGTGGAGTCCCAAGTTCCAAGCAACTCTAAGTGTCAACACCACCCTATAACACCCCCTCTGGTCAGGATGCTCATTACACATAATAAGTGGAAAATGTAAAGTTGGAATGTACCCCCAAGGCCTCAAAGAAATAAGTATAGATTATAATCTTTATTCAACCCACTAGGGGTTAGTGTTTTCAATTCCTTAATCCACCAGGTTTCACAACATTTTAGTCTGTGTTCCCTATCACCCTGAAAGTTTAAAGGGTATGTCCACCCTTCTAAAAAATTTTTAACATAACATTCCCCCTGTCCCCCCAGCCCCAACCGCTATATTTTTATTATCAGAAAATGCCCAAACCTTTACTTACCTTCCCTCTTTCCTCCGCTGCTCTGCCAGGCCCTCTGCTTGCGAGAAAATGCAAGCAGAGGGGCGGGACGGCATTCGCGTCTGTGATTGGCTGAGCGGCACCAATCACGGACACGGCTGCCGGGATTTCAGTGCAGCGGAGGAAGAGGGAAGGTAAGTAATGTTTTGGGCATTTTCTGAGAATACAATATAGTGGTGGGGCTGGGGGGACAGGGGGAATGTTATGTAAAAAGATTTTTACACTGGGGGGAGGGAATCCTAATCGAGAGGAGGGGGGGAGGGCTCTTCGGCGGGCACAAAATTCTCCTGGAGGAAGACGGAGCAAGTCCTATATGGACCTGCAGTACTCCTTGGTGGCTTTTTTTGGACTTTAGGGGGGGATAGCAGAAGAACCAGATGGAGCTAGGATGTAAGGTATACTACACTTCACAATGGGGCCAGTAGTGGGGGGGATTATAGTTTTGGGGGTGGACATGCTTTAAGGGAACACTCTCCAAAACCATGGACCTCATGTCCCTCTCTCCATGTCCTTTTTCTACAAAGTGCCTAGCTAAAGGCAAGTTTTTGGGTCACAGAGGAATTATGTTGCGAAATACGCTATTTTATCTTCTGTGTAGTCTCCACCACATAGAGAAGACCACACGAACAGATAATCATGTAGACAACAAACTTGGAGTCACTTGTAAATTTACATCGTAATTCAATTTTACTCCCATTTGTTGGGGGCATAAAATGAGTTCCTTTAACTACCAAATTGCAGTATATGCAATGGCAGCACGGATACATTCCCTTTCTACCACTGTCTAACCAAATACTTTGGGGTTTCTTGTCTTGTTGTACCTGAGTGGAAGTAACCAATTTTCCAATGTTGTCATTCCTTTGGTATGACATCAGAGGGGGCACATCAAATTCTAAATAAAAGTGTGTAGTATAGAGCAACCAAACACTCAGACAACCCCCCAGGTATTGCTATAAACAAACGTGCATTTATTGTGCACACCACAACATGTTTCTAGGTCCTTTCTCAAGTGTTGAAAGGACCTAGAAACATGTCGTGGTGTGCACAATAAATGCACGTTTGTTTATAGCAATACCTGGGGGTTTTCTGAGTGTTTGGGTACTCTATACTACAGACTTTTATTTTAAATTTATGTCCAGGAACAGACATCTGGGCAACCAAAGTCTATAGGAGATGTGGTGAGCTGAATTGCATTTAGGCACATCAAATTCTCTCACTCCAGGATAAGCCTGTTTCAAAATGTGCCAATGACGTTTTAAGACCTGACTAATCTGGGGGCTCTGATGGATAAATTGGGACCCTATCCTTCCTCTCCTTACCCAGGCTCTCTATCACATTCACCTTTTCTTTTGCTCTCTCCAATACAGTTTTGGGGTATCCCCTCTTTATAAACTTTTTGACCATATTGTCTGTCTGTTGGTCCATCAATGTCTTTTCACTGACAACCCTGAAGCAGTTCAGAGAAGGGCAACTAAATTAATAAGGGGAATGGAGGGGCTTGAATATGCAGGCAGATTAGACAAGTTAGGGCTGTTTACATTGGAGAAGCGACTTTTGCGTGGGGACATAATAACCTTATATAAATATATTAATGGGCCATACAATGAACTATCTGGTGAATTGTTTACTAATAGGTCATATCAGAGGACTCGTGGACATCCTTTAAGGTTGGAAGAAAAGAAGTTTCATCTTCAGGTTAGGAAGGGTTTCTTTACAGTGAGAACGGTGAAATTGTGGAACTGTCTTCCAGCAGAGGTGGTAATGGCAAGTTCATTGAATAGCTTTAAAAAAGGCCTGGATAAGTTTCTAAAACTAAAAAATATTGAGAATTACTGGTATTAATGCATATAGATCTGGTTGATCCAGGGATACTTTCTGATTGCCGTTTGGAGTCAGGAAGGAATTTTTTCCCCCCTTTTTAGCTGGGTTTTTTGCCTTCCTCTGGATCAACTGTTAGGTAGGGTTAAAAAAAAAAAAAAAGGGAATAGGTTGGACTTGATGGACGTATGTCTTTATTCAACCTTAATTACTATGTTACTATGTAACTTACCGCTAGCGTTTTCGCAATGTATTAACGGTCGCAAAGTGGTTAATACATTGCGGAAACGAGTGCAATTTCTAAATATATTGCATCTCCCCCCAAAGTACCTATGAACTTCTATTAGGTGTATCACAGTTTCTAAAAGACCATAGGGTCATATATAGCTGGGACTGTGAAGAGAGAATAGCTTGATTGGCAGAAATAATTTTTTTAAAATAAAAAATAAAATTTTTTAAAACATCGTTTTATTGAAGAGTTTGATTTGACACGTTTAGATATCCTCATAACATGTGACCGATATATATACATTTATCATAGTCAAAAAAAAAAAAAAAAAAAAAAAAAAAAAAAAAAAAAATTCTCATCTAGTATGTTAAAAAATAACAACAAAATAACATTATAACAAAACTGTACTGTTATAATATGATACATAATTTAAATCTGAGATAATCTTGGGTCTCTACATTGTTAGGTTTTCAACCTACCCAGGGTGTGTCTCACATCCATGTTACAGTACCATTGTGTGTATTTAAATTTTGAAACTATTTGATGTCTTGTGAGCATGTTTCCTCTGCCATGTTTTAAAGAAACCTGTTTTAGTTTTTCTAGACTAATCTGAGTCTAGTTTTTCTATATGTTAGACTTGGGTTAAATTCTGAATCACCTCATCTATAGTCGGTGGAGCTGTTCTCAACCAGTTTATAAGAATTACTCATTTAGAGGCTAGAATAATCAGGTGTAGGATTCTTTTCTGCGTGGTTTTAATCAGCAAGCAACCTCCAGTCTGAGTTTGTGAGGCAACTATCTGTGGTGGATCAGAATAGTGGAAAAGGTACAGAGCGAGATTAAATGGATAGTTAGTTTTGCACGCCCTGAGTATAAGTCTCTCCATCTTCCAGTAAATGTTGAGAGCTGTGCATTCCCACATACTGTGAAATACATTAGCATTTTTTAAACCACATCTAGGACATTGAGAAGGTGGTAGAGTCAAGTCTGGGAATTTGAGATTCAGAATATTGAATGCTCTATATGGCAATCGCACAAATACGAGGGTTGCAGTCCAAAATAATACATTTAATAGTGAACTACACACATCAAAATCAGAAAGTTTCGGGGTCCTTGCCCCTTCCTCAGGTGTGTGAAAATAATCTATACACAGTGTTTTATACCCAGAGGACTCCTCCTCTAGGGAATGTGCAATCAAATTGACATGTGCAAATACAATAATCTTTTGATAAAAAGACTACTAAAACATCAAATTCAAAAGGTAGACAATTGGTCATAATCTAGTTCAGAGTAAAAGTGTAAAAAATAATCACATATTAAAATATTGTACCGTATATACTCGAGTATAAACCGAGTTTCTCAGGCTGTAAAATCAGCCTGAAAACTTGAACTCGGTTTATACTCGAGTCACTACTTACTTTACCACTCCGGCAGCCGCACAATCATTTGGCACTTCAGTTTATACTCGGGTCGGTTTATACTCGAGTATATACTTTTACTATGAACTAGATTATGACTGTTTAACTGTTGAATGTGATACTTTATTAGTCTTTTTAAGGTTTGGGGTTTGTGAGGCGTCAGCACCCATTCGGGTTTAGTGTGCCTTTGGGACTTCAATGGTTTTGAATGCTCTATATGCCCTATAAAGTAGTTTAAAGTGTGTCCCTCTCTGTGACTCACATTTGAATAGAAGTCTCAATGTTTGATATCCCTGAAGAAATTTTTCTACTGTTCCCTCGGGTTTCCAATTCTGTATCCCATTTGTTTAGATTTGAGGATGTTAGTGGTTTTGACATCACTGTGTTGATTATTTTGTAGAAGTCTGATATTCCTAGATTTTCTATTGCTCCGTGTATAAGGGTTTCAAATGATTCTTGTCTTAAAGCTGAGGAGAGGTTGTGTGTAATGCTTCCACAGTAATGTTTAAGTTGTGCATATTCCAGAAAATGTGAGGTAGGTAATTGGTATTTATTTTGTAGTTTTGGCCAGGAGTAAAGTTTGTGTTCAGGTGTCATATATAAATCTTTCAGTGTTTATATCTTTTTAGATTTCCGTCTTTGAAAACCTATGGATTGATCCCCTTGTGGGAAAGCGGGATGAGTATGAATTAGCATGTCCTGGGATAATAAACATGGTAATGAGTATGCTTTCCTGAGAATTCTCCATGTAATAATTATACATCTTTTAAAGTTGACATTTGTTTGTGTGAGATGGGGAGTTGGTGAATGGTGCAATGAAGTAAGGTTTTAAAAGAATGGTTTGGCTAATTCAGCCTCCAAATCCTAGTTAGAGTAATATGAGCTATTATTTATCCAGTCCATGATATGTCTACGTAGGACTGCTAGGTTATAATTTCTAGGATTAGGAAGATTGACACCTCCTTGATGGTGTGAGAGCTGTAGCTTTTGAAATGCAATACGGGGTTGGCATCCATTCCATAAGAATTATGTGAAGGATTTGTGAAGTGCATTAATGTCTTTATATTTAAGAAGCAAGGGGATCATTTGGAGAGGGTACAACAGCTTAGGGAAGCTTATAATTTTAATTAAATGACATCTGCCTAATAAGGAAAGTGGTAAGTTCTTCCAATTGTGTAATTCCTTGTGAATTTTTTTGAAGATGTTTTGGTAGTTAAAGTGATATAGGGAGGAAGGGTAGTTCCCTATCTTTATTCCCAAATACATTGAGGTGGATTTGCCTATCTGGATCCTATCTGAAAAGGACCATGGTGGGGAGAAATTCTGTTTTGTCTAAGTTGATTGGGAAGCTGGAGAATTGACCAAAATCTGTTAGATCTTTTAGTATTTTGTGAACAGCTTCTTCCGGAATCTGAAGGAAGATTAAAAGATCATCCACAAAAAAAGATGGATTTTAAGTTAATCTTTTCTATGTGGATCCCTTCCCAATTTGTAGCTTTTTTTAAGTGGATGGAAAGTGGTTCAATTGCTATGTTGAATAGTTAGGGAGACAAGGGGCATCCCTGGCAAGTTCCCTTTTGGAGGGGAAATCTTTCTGATAGATAATCCAGTATTGAAATTCAAGATGACGGATTTGCATATGTGGCTTGTAGTAATTTGATAAAGGCCCCTGAAAAATGCATCTTTTCTGAAACTAAAAATAACCAATTCCAATTTACATTGTCAAAAGCCTTTTCTGCATCAATTGTAAGTATACCCATCTGTGGCCCTTTTGTCATGTTGTGTGCCCAGTCCAGTGCCGATAGCGCCTTTCTGATATTTACTACACCTAAGCTGCCTTTGATAAATCCAACTTGATTTTACCCTATGATATGTGGAAGAATCTGGGCGAGTCTTTCTGCTATCCGTATGGAAAGCATTTTGGTATCCACATTAATATAGGGTTTAATTGTTTAATGTATCTCTTCCTTTCTTGGGTAAGATTTTGATGTTTGCTTCTTGGCTAGTTGGTATATGACTTCCTGTAGTTAGTATTTTATTGTAAATCTGTGAGAGTGTTTGAGCAATCTTTTTTTAAAATTCCACTGTCCGGCAATCTGGACCTGGAGCTTTACCTGAACGAAGTTTGGAAATTGTTTCGATATTTTCCTCAGTTATTACAGAGTTAAGCAAATCTAGTTGGCTAAAAAAGTTTTTATCTGACAGTCTATATGGTAGTTAGGCCTCTATAATGCTACACATTGCAGTAATAATAATACAACAGTGTTATGTATCTATTTATTTGAACTTGGGATGCGAAAATTGCAATGATTTAACCAAATCTTTGTAACAACAATTTTATGTAAATGCTATTTTACATGTTAATACAATGTTTTTGGTTTTTTTTGAATTTTGCAAAAAACAAATAAAGTTCCTCCGTTTGGAGGAGATTAAAAAAAAAAAAGTGCAGCAGAATGGCAGATGAGATTAAATATTGATAATGTGTTTGTGTCTTAAAGGGAAAGTTGAGATCATTTGTTCTATAAGGGACACACTTAAAGGGCAATTATAGTGAGATTTTTTTTTTTTTTTAAATTCATTCTGATGTATCCTAGAAGCCATCCCAACCACCAGGGTACAAGGGTACCTTTAGTTTCTTTAAATTCTTCATAGTCCCTGAGATATAAGCCTTTGAATATGCTGTAATTTGTAGGAGCTGTTACCTCATTTGCCACTCAAAGGCACAAACCCACACAATCCAAAGCTCCCAGCTCCCATGCAGCACTCTCACAAACTCCCTCACCCACACTATTTGCACCATGTGCCACACATAGTCTGCTAAATGTTAAACACAATCAATAAACCATTAACCCAGCAATATGAGGATAACACACTTTAAAACAGCCCCTCCCTCCAAAAAAATATTATATAAGGGATAATACACCCCTTACAGTGTAATATACAGATAATATAATGTCACAGAGGAGTTCCCTGACCATATAAAAGCACGAGACCTAAGGTCTCCCACACTTTGCTTGCTTGCTCGCTTGCAGTCTAGCTCTGGATGGGAGGGGGCATGTTCAGTGGGGTCAACATGATGTCAGAACTTCCTTTCAAGTACTTTCAACTGAGCATGCCATGATTTTGCATACAGCCATTTTCTGCTTGAGGGGGACTAGACTGAGAGGGGAGGAGGACTACACAGCATGGTACAAACTTCTGCCAGTGTGAAGAAACTAAGCCACACAACAATGAATGTATGGCAGTGTATTCTAAGTGATCTGTACATTGTATATAGACAAAGTTTTTTTTTACTATAGTTTCACTATAGTTGCCGCTTCTATTTAATCTATTAATGATTTGGAAGTGGGTATTGTCAGCAAGGTTTCTGTGTTTGCTGATGACACAAAACTTTTGTCAACCATTAAAAACTTCAGAGGATGTGCAATCGTTGCAGGGGTATCTAGATAGCAGCCCAAAGTGGCAGATAAGATTCACTGTTGATAAATGTAAGGCGATGCATTTTGGACTTAAAAATCCTGTGCTGCTTATAATATAAATGGCTCTGTGTTAAGTGAATCCCTATTGGAAGGGATCTTGGAGGTTTGGTGGATAACAAACTAAAGGAAGAAGCAGTGGCAGGCGGCAACAGCCAGAGCCAGCATGGTATCGTCTTGTATTAAAGGGTATGTCCACCCTTCAAAAAAATTTTTTAGCAAACATTGCCCATGTCCCCCCAGCCCCAACCACTATCTTTGTAATATCAGAAAATTGCCAGAACTTTACTTACCTTCCCTCTTGCCTCCGCCGCGCTCCCAGGCCCTCTGCTTGCGAGAAAATGCAAGCAGAGGGGCGGGACCGGCAGTCGCGTCTGTGATTGGCTGAGCGGCAGCCAATCACGGACGCGACTGCCGGGAGTTCAGTGCGGCGGAGGCAAGAGGGAAGGTAAGTAATGTTCTGGGCATTTTCTGATATTACAAACATTGCGGTTGGGGCGGGGGGACAGGGGCAATGTTTGCTAAAAAGGGTTTTACACTAGGGGGAGGGAATCCAAATCGGGAGGGAGGGGGGAGAAGGGCTGCAGTACGCATGCCAAACTTCTTCCGGAGGCCAGGTAGGAGGCAGAGTCCTATATGGACTCTGCTATCCTCCTGGTGGGCAGTTTTTGGGACTTTGGGGGGGAACTACAGGAGAACATATGGAGCTGGGATGTGAGGTAAGGATTAAACTACACTACATGATGGGGCCAGTAGTGGGGGGGATTATAGTTTTGGGGGTGGACATGCCCTTTAGGAGAGGTATGGATTCAAGGGAGAAAAATGTTATTCTCTTCTTTACAAAGCATTGGTAAAGCCTCATTGGAATATGCAGTGCAATTTTGGAATCCTGTGTGCAAAAAGGACATCTTTGAAATGGAAAGGGTTCAGAGAAGGGCAACTAAATTAATAAGTGTATTGGGGGAGCTTGAATATGAAGAGACTGGAAAAGTTACAATTATGTACGCTGGAGAAAAGGCGCTTGCGTGGGGATATGATTACTGTGTATAAATACATTAACGGGCCATACAATAAACTATCTGGGGGCATTGTTCACTAATAGAGAATTCAGAGGACACATGGACATCCTTAAGACTTGAAGAAAAAAGGTTTAGGCTTCAAGCTCGGAAAGGGTTTTTCACCGTGAGAAAGGTGAAGCTATGGAACGGTCTTCCAGCGGAAGTTGTTATGGCAGGTTCATGCTGCATGTGTTTTTAATATGTGTTCCTACATGTCTTTAATGAACTGCTACACAGCCTTGTAATACCGTATGTGTTCAGGTTTAATCTTTCAGGCTGAGGCCACACTACAACGCATAAGATGCACGATTTTGGTACGCGCTTTCTGTGCATTAGCGCTTGCGTTTTTGCTATCTTAAAGGGCATGTCCACCCCCAAAACTATAATCCCCCCACTAATGGCCCCACCATGTAGTGTAATAAATCCTTACCTCACATCCCAGCTCCATATGGTTCTCCTGTAGTCCCCCCCCCCCCCCCCCCCCCCAAAGTTCCAAAAACTGCCCACCAGGAGGATAGCAGAGTCCATAAAGGACTCTGCCTCCTGTCTCGTCTCTGGGAAAAGTTTGGCATGCGTACTGAAGCCCTTCTCTCCCCCCGTTTTGCGATCCCTCCCCCTACCGCTAAAAAATAATTAAAAAAAAAAAAAAAGACCCCCGAACTCTACTTACTCCCTCTCTCCCCCGGCATTCTGAGAAGCCGGCAGCCGCGTCCGTGATTGGATGCCTCTCAGCCAATCACGGACGCAGCTGCCGGTCCCGCCCCCTTCTTGCAGTGTCTTGCAAGCAGAAGGCCGGGCCGGGCGTCAGGAGAGAGGGAAGGTAAGTAAACATCGGGGCACTTTCTTAAACTTTTTTTATAGCGGTTGGGGCTGGGGGAACATATACTATGCTATGGGAAAAGTTCATAATAAGTGTGGACATGCCCTTTAAAGCAAAACCGCAAGCGATTGCGTGAAAAAATGCTCGCCGCAAAAATCGAACAGACGCGCAATCACATGTGCACCGGAAATTGCAGAAATGTTTGCGTTCCCGCGATTTCCATGTTGGCGAAGATCGCGAAAGCGAGCAACAAACGCGCTACTGTGGCCTAGCCCTTACAAGCTCCACAAGATTACTTTTATCACATTACCACATTATCCTAGATATTGCTTTCCATTTGACCGAAACTCATAAAAATTGCTTTAAATCTGCCACAGTCTCACAGATTGCATTTCATCTGCATATCCTTTAATATTAAACCTTTAATATTTACACATAGTACAGCGTTGCAGAGGGAGGATAATGAGTTGGACCCGATCTTAGCATAGCTCTGTGCAATGCTTTTCTCAATAGTGTCCCTATTGGAAAGTAAATGAAACCTTCACTATATGTTGGTGAATGAAACCTTCAGAGAGGATTAATCCGGCTCCACAATGTTTTTACTACCCCAATTAAAGACTGACACATTGACGTAAGCTCCAAAAAACAAGATTGTGGCTACTCACACGTTATTTACTTATTCAGTATATGCTTTCAATCCCACTCCACTCCGTCTTGCGTGGAAATGATAAATCACCAACAAATACAAATGCTGGAGAACCAAACGCAGAAATTATACTGCAAACGAGGTTTATTCAATGCGACATGTTTCAGAGCTAGTGTGCTCCTTTTATCAATCATCGCTTTATCAACATTGACTTAAGCCCCCCTATGCACAGCATAGATAGAAAATTAGATTAAATCGCTCAAAATATCAATAATGTGTATGCAGTCTTTTCCAATGGACCACATGACAATATCAAACAGTTTATCAAAAAAAACAAAAAACCAAAGATCGTGCTTTGCAGCACAAGGTGGGGAACTTCAACCATCTCTTCTGATCGGATTTACAATTGTTGTTCAAATCCGATCCGAAAAAACATCTAGATGTGACTGAAATCCATTGTGGAAGTAATAGTGAAAAAACTGGCAGGTCAACAAACGACACCCAACTGAAGGTATACACACTTGCGATTATCTACCAGGAGGGTTGTGCGTGATTTCGGGGGGTCATTCATTTGGTTCAGCATCATATGTGTGTACAAGCCTTTAGAGAGAGAGAGTGAGAGATAAACAAAAGGATATATTATATATATATATATATATAATTATATATATATATATATATATATATATATATATATAAGCTTATCTATCTAAGCTTATCTATCTAGACTTATCTATCTAATAAGCTTATCTATCTAAGCTATCTATCTAAGCTTATCTATCTAAGCTTAATCTATCCAAGCTTATCTATCCAATCTTATCTATCCAATCTATCTAATCTATCTGCTACACAAAGCTAGATATAGAGAGATAGCCACTTTTATGGCACTGGGCAGTAGCTGACACTTTTATGGTACCCCCAGGGAATAGTAAAATGGTCTGGCTATTATATAATTTGCTTGTAAGTAAATTTTTAAGTCAAGGACCGCTCTTCCTCTAGTCTCTACAGGCACACCATTGCCTGTTTCCCCCTTCCATGCAGGAACAAATGGCAAAATTTAAAGAGAAAGGGGCAGTCGGGCAAACATATCGGACTAAGACGAAAGTGAAATTTTTTTCTTTTTTTTTTTTTTTTAACGGTTCTGTTTTCTTACAGGCATTAAAAGCTACAGGATTGCGAACATCTGACCCCAGGCTTAAAGAATGCATGGACATGCTAAGATTGTCTCTTCAAACTACATCTGATGGTGTCATGCTTGATAAAGAGCTTTTTAAAAAGTAAAGTAGTATTTTTCCTTACATTCCTACTTTCTGTTTATATAGTTGCAAGTTGTGGGATAGCCGTTGTGGCTTATTTTTAATGTTCAATGTACAGGAAACCAACCATCACAATTTCGCAGGAAAACACACGCTGAATGGAATTTTGGTGCTAATTGTATCTCATAAATGAGCTTTTGAAAAATCACAGGTGCCAGGTCAGCCCCCGCTGACGCTGATGTGGGTTCTTGTAATTAGTAGATTTTTCCACTAGCCAGTCCGTGTTTCAGTGCTTAATTTGAGTATTAACAAAAATGTGAATAGATAGTGAAGGTTTTATATACTTTCAGGTAGTTACACTATTGAGAAATGCATTGCACAGAGCTGTGCTAAAATCAGATCCAGTACATTATCCTCCCTCTGCAGCTCTGTATTTTGTTGTTTTTATATGTATAACTATTAAAGGTTATGAAGATAGAATGCAATCTGGGAGAGACTGTGGCAGATTTAATGCATTTTTAGTAGATTCTTGCAGGTTGAAAGCAATACTGTATGATGAAGTTAGATTGGGAAAAAAAGTGATACAACCTACTATTTGCAAAAGGGTGTACAAATCCTTCTAAAGGGCATTTACACCCCCCCACTCGAAATTTGTCCCAATGCTGAGCACACGGTCTAGTGTTAAATGACACCTACCATTCTCTTCTGCTGAATGTGGTTATCCTGCGCTGGGTTAACAAAGACTTTTAATTTCGGGAAGGCAAATTTTCCCAGGTTAAAAGCAGCTCTTCAGAATGTCAACTGGGATAATGTATTATCAGGTAAAGGTACTGAACAGAAGTGGACTGTGTTTAAGGGGATCTTAAGCCAGTTCACATCTAAATTCATACCCTTGGGAAATAAATGTAAAAAAAATAAATCCGCGCCCATGTGGCTGAATTCTGATGTAAAGAGGCAAATGGAAAGGAAGAAAAAGGCATTTAAAACCGTTCTGAGGGAACGGAAAGGGCCTTTAGGGATATTAAAAAGTATTACAAGGAGTGTAAGAAAGCAATCAAACTAGCTAAAATTAATAATGAAGTTAGGATAGCTGAACAAAGCATCACTAAGCCTAAATTTTTTTTTAAGTATATTAATAGTAAGAAGATGAGGACTGCGAATGTGGCACCATTAATTAAAGGGGATAAGTTAGTTACGGAGGATGGCGATAAAGCAAATGTCTTGAATACTTTCCCCCCCTTTGTATACACTATAGAAGATCCAAGTACAAATATCATAGAGTATAGTTGCAATAATGGTATAAAAGATTTAAGTGCACTTTGGTTAACTGAGGATATGGTACAGAAAGTACTAAATAAGGTTAATATTAATAAATCTCTTGGACTGGATAAAATACATTCTCGGGTACTTAGGGAGCTAAGTTCAGTTTTATCTAGGCCATTGTTTCTTATTTTTGCAGATTCCCTCATGTCCGGTGGTGTGCCTCTGGATTGGAAAAAGGCTGATGTTAATCCAATATTCAAAAAGGGTAGTCGTTCACAGCCGGGTAATTTCAGGCCTGTAAGTTTAACTTCAGTGGTGGGGAAGATCCTGGAAAGTTTAATAAGGGAACATGTTCTAGAGTATGTTTCAAGGACTGACATTATAATTAGTAACCAGCATGGATTTAGGAAGAATAGATCTTTTCAAACTAACTTGCTTGGCTTTTATGAGGAAGTAAGTAGAAATTTAGACTCTGCCATAGCAGTAGATGTAGTTTACTTGGATTTTGCAAAGGCTTTTGATACAGTCCCCCATAAGCGACTGATGTATAAGCTAAGGTCTGTTGGTTTGGGGAGTCACATTTGTACATGGATAGAAAATTGGTTAATTAATAGGATACAGAGAGTAGTTGTAAATGGGGCTTCATCATTATGGACTAAAGTGCTAACCGGGGTGCCACAAGTTTCTGTGTTGGGACTGCTTCTATTTAATCTATTTATTAATGATTTGGAAGTGGGTATTGTCAGCAAGGTTTCTTTGTTTGCTGACGACACAAAACATTGTGGACCATTAAAAACTTCAGAGGATGTGCAATCGTTGCAGGGGGATCTAGATAGATTGTCACATTGGGCTGCTAAGTGGCAGATGAGATTCAATGTTGATAAATGTAAGGTGATGCATTTTGGACTTAAAAATCCTTGTGCTACTTATACTATAAATGGCTCTGTGTTAAGTGAATCCCTGTTAGAAAGGGATCTTGGAGTTTTGGTGGATAACAAACTTAAAGGTAGCAAGCAGTGGCAGGCGGCAACAGCCAGAGCCAGCATTGGAATATGCAGTGCAATTTTGGAAATCTGTGTACAAAAAGGACATCTTTGAAATGGAAGGGTTCAGAGAAGGGAAACTCAATTAATAAGGGGATTGGGGGAGCTTGAATATGAAGAGAGACTGGAAAAGTTACAATTATGTACGCTGGAGAAAAGGCACTTGCATGGGAATATGATTACTGTGTATAAATAAAATAATGGGCCATACGATAAACTTTCTGGGAAATTGTTCACCAATAGAACATGTCAGAGGACACGAGGACATCCCTTAAGACTAAAAAAGGTTTAGACTTCAAGTTCGGAAAGGGTTTTTCACTGTGGGAACGCTGAAGCTATGGAACTGTCTTCCAGTGGACGTTGCTATGGCAGGTTCATTGGTCAGTTTAAAATAAAAAGCTTGATGAGTTTCTGCAAACAAGGAATGTTGCAAGTTTTTGGTATTGATACATAGAGTAGAGTTGATCCAGGGAAATTTCCGATTGCCACTTGGAGTCAGGAAGGAATTTTTTCCCCCTTCATAAATTTGGTGGGTTTTTTTTGCCTTCCTCTGGATCAACAGTTAGGCAGGAAATGAGGATATTGCTAGATGGGTTGGACTGGATGGACGTATGTCTTTATTCAACCTCAAATGCTATAAACTAAACTATAAACCAATCAGATGTTAGCTTTTTACTGGGTTACTGCAATTGGATAACATTGATTGGCTGCAGATTTTTTAGCACAAGCAAACTTTTACTTTTTTACAGCATTTAAGCTAGAGACACATAAGCCATTAGAAATTTGTGTGTTTTTAAAGACTATTGTGTGGGATCTCTGTATCTCCCAAAACATATGTTTGGAAAGGGTGCATTAAATGGTATCTTTACTCGCTATTCTTACCTTCCTTATTGATTTTATTTAGAAGCAGTCGGGTTTCTTAAAAAGGGCATATCCAGCCATAAATGTCTTTTGAGCCTAATTACCCCCCAAAATCATCTACGCTGAGACATACTTACTTTTACTTTAGCCGATCCCTCGTTTGAAATCCCACCTCCAGTTTTTTTTTTTTTTTTTTGTCTTTTTGAGCCGGTTACAAGCACGCAGGAGCAGAGTGTGCTCATAATCGGCTCTTCAGGGTATGGACTGACAGCCATCAATGACAGTACATACCCAAAAGAAGGCAGCAGGCGGGACTTCGTTGAGGGATCAGCTGAGGAAAGGTATATCTTCTTGTGGGAGCCTCGGATTTAGGTAGGTTAAAACGCAACTATGGTTTTTGGGGTAATTAGGCTAAAAAGACATTTATTTTTTGGCTGGACATGCCCTTTAAGTCATTTACACACACACTTTTTTTTATATAGTTAATTGTTTCAGTGCAATTATACAGCAAAATGCATACCCCTCCACAAAAGGTTTTTAGGGTGTCATTTTTGATAAAAATGCAGAAAGGGCATGTTCACCCTTACATTGTTTTTAACACACCTTACCTTGAAGTAGGGCAGCCCCTCGCTGCTCTCTTCCTGGTGCTAGTCATCAGTCAAGGCTGTTACGGTAACTGTACGGCCAATGACATGTAAAGCTGGCTGCTTTATGGATGTGCAAGCTCACATAGAACTGACAAAGCCATAAAGGAGGCAACTGAGAGCATAGGTAAAATCTATTCCCTTTTAGCAAACACTGTAAAATGTTACATGGAAATTAATAATTAATTTGTGCTTAAAACTTTTCTTTTTTTTTTGTGTTAATTTATACAGGTGTGTTCAAAGCAACATCGTGTTGCTTACACAGGCATTTAGAAGAAAGTTTGTTATACCTGATTTCATGTCCTTTACTTCACACATCGATGAGCTTTATGAAAGTGCCAGGAAGCTATCTGGTGGAAAGGTACTTTTTTTCTTTTATTTTTTTGCTGATAATTCCTTGCTTAAAAGTCGTGTACATTTTTTTTTTTCTCTAACAGTCCCCAACTTTCAATTTCCCTTATTTGTCTCCTGTCATTTTTAAATAGTAGATTTAATCACTTTTTCTAGTCATGTTACCTAACTGGATTTCAGTCTGCAATCATTCCAGCTAGATCAGTGTCACTGAATAGACACTGAATGCAGATATTGTTTTCCATCAAGAGACACATTTAGAGTCACAGGATTTTGAAACAATGATAAAACTCTCGGTTGATCATGTTCTGGTCTCGGGTGCAGTTAAAGGGCATGTTCACCCCTCAAATGCAAGAAGCTTGGCTGACAAAATAGGAGAATTGGAGATGATGGCATTGACTGAAAATTATGATGTAATAGGTATAGCAGAAACATGTTTGAACAATTCTCATGACTAGGCTGTAAATATAGAAAGATACTCCTTATTTAGAAAGTATAGAGAAAATAGGAAAGGGGGAGGAGTATGTGTTTGTTAAACAGGAGTTGAAGCCAAATTTAAAAGAAGAGATAGCAGGCATGTAGGTGTTAAAGGAGAGGCAATATGGGTGGAATTGGGCAATAGGAAGGGGGTAATGTCATTGTTGGTGTCTGCTACAAGCTGCCAAATGCTAGCAGTGAGTTGGCTTCATATGCAGATGGCAAGGGCTGCAAGTTTGTGGAGTGTTTTGATTATGGGAGAATTAAATTATCCTGACATTGATTTGTATGTATGTATAGTTTATTTATAAAGCGCCACTTTGGGACGCAGCACTGTACAGTAACGAAATACAATAAAGTCATACAAGGGGAACAAATGCATAGATCGTTCAGTATATAAATATATAAATTATATAAATGGAAGTGCTAGAGCTTTACCATAAAAGGAAAGGAGGTCCCTGCCCCATAGAGCTTACATACTAGTTAGGTGGGTAACGCACAGATAAGTGCTGGAGTGAGACGTATGCAGTTCAAATAAAACAATCATATACTGTGCTGGTTACCAGATAGGTAGGATGTATGGATAGATTTAAACCTGCTAATAGAGGTTTCTTGATGTAGAGAGAGGGGAATAGAATTCCAGAGGATGGGAGCCACAAGAGAGAAAGATTTAAGGCGAGAGGAAGCAGTACGAGTGGGGGGTCTGTACAGGAGCTGGTTCTGTGATGAGCAGAGGGTACAGGCAGGAACATATGGAGAGACTAGAGAGGAAATATAAGGAGGAGCAGCAGAGCAAAGGGATTTAAATGTTAGGAGAAGGATTTTGTATACAATGCGCTGTTTAACGGGGAGCCAGGTTGTTGTGCGGTACAGAGGAGATTTGGGATCTGGTTTATTAGAGAGCAAACTGAAGGGGAGAGAGATGGGAAGCAGGAAGACCAGAAAGTAGTAGGTTGCAATAGTCCAGACGCGATAAGACGAGAGCATGCTTAAGCATAGCGGTGGTCGGGAGAGAAAGGAACCTGCGAATTTTGGGCTATATTGCGAAGAAAGAAGCGTCAGGTTTTCCCAACACAGTTCATGTGGTTAGAAAAGGAAAGAGAGGAGTCCATAATTACCCCTAGGCAGCGTGCTGATTGGATAGGGGAAATGGGGGTATTGTCAACAGAGATGGAGAAAGATGGGACAGGACCAGGTTTAA
Organism: Hymenochirus boettgeri; assembly: GCA_019447015.1. Taxonomy (NCBI): domain Eukaryota; kingdom Metazoa; phylum Chordata; class Amphibia; order Anura; family Pipidae; genus Hymenochirus; species Hymenochirus boettgeri. The sequence goes on from CM033477.1 coordinate 83,203,274, forward strand.
AAAACGATCAGTTCAGTTTTAGAAAGATTTAATTTGAGGTAGAGTTGAGACATCCAGGAGGAGATGGCAAGGAGGCAGTCGGACACATGTGATTGGGTTAGCGTAGGGGTGGACAGATAGATTTGTGTCTCGTCTGCATATAAATGATATTTGAAGCCAAAAGAGATAATAAAATCTTCCAAGGAAATAGTGTAGAGGGAGAACAATAAGGATCTAAGAACAGACCCCTGCGGGACCCCCACACCGAGAGGAACCGGAAAAGAGGTATTGCTAGCATAAGATACAGAGTAAGTTCTGTCAGAGAGATAGTATAGAAACCAGGATGCCACTTCATTCCGAATGCCCAAAGTATCCGCATAAGGAGGGAATGAGCAACTGTGTGTATGACTGTGAGGATAAGAATAGAAAAGTGACCATTGGCCTTTGCAACCTGCAGATCATTTACAACCTTACACCGAGCCGTGTCTAGGTGGAATGCACAGCACGGAGTCCAGATTGCAAAGGATCCAATAGGTTATGAGCATGAAGGTAGTTAGCGATACAGGAGAAGACTAAACGTTCTAGTAGTTTAGAGGCTATTGGTAAGAGAGGAGGTCCAGCGGGCATGCTTAAAGATAGAAGGGAAAATTCCAGATATAAGGGAGGTGTTGAATATGTGGGTGAGTATGGGGGTAAGCACATGATTACAGTGCTTTAGTAATACAGAGGGCATGGGATCAAGAGGACAGGTCGTGAGCGGACATGATAGAAGCAGGCGAGAGAATTCTGAATGGGTCACAGAAGCAAAATATTCAAGAATAGCTGAGGGAGGAGAGGGCAACAAAATCTGAGAGTCATCCCTAGGACCAGATATCTGCACATGGATGGACTCCACTTTATGCTGAAAGAAATGGGCAAAGTCCTGAGGAGAGTGCGGAGAAAGGAAAGGGTCAGCGGGAGAGGGTTGCAGAAGGGAGTTGAAGATGGAGAACAGGGGACGTGGGTTCGATTTCTTTTTTTTTTTTTTTTTTTGGTAATAGTTCTGTTTTGCCAGAAGTAGCCCAGAGCCGAGACATTGCAGCATGAACTTGTAAAAGAGAAAGTCAGCCTTAGTATGGGACTATCTCCATGCACATTCAGCAGCATGCATGCATCTGCGTATTAAACGGGAAGTGGGGTTGAGCCACGGACGAGCATTAGAGGTTCCTCGTCTGAGGGAATGCAAGGGGGCAATAGAGTCTAACGTGTTAGTCAGGATCGAGTTATAGGAATTAGCAAGCGAGTCAGGGTCATCAACTGTCAAAAGGGAGAAGAGAATAGAGGACAGGGATGAGGCGAGTGCTGGGATATCTATCGATCTAGCATGACGGACAGATGCACAAGATGGAGGGACAGGAGGTAAAAGATGGTGTTGAGCCTAAAAAGTGATAAGATGGTGATCAGAAAGGGGCAAGGGGTTAGATTGAAAAGACGAAATTGAGAGGTTTTTAGTGAATACTAGGTCCAGGAAGTGGCCATCCTTGTGAGTACTAGCGTTAGTCCATTGCTGAAGATCAAAGGAGGAGGTTACTGAGGAGGTTAATTGTAGGAAGCGAGAAGGCCAGGAGAGGGAGAAGTCATCAATGTGACAGTTGAAGCCCCCCAGAATCACAACAGGACAGTCAGCAGAGAGGATGAATGTAAGCCAAGTTTTAAAGTCTGAGAGAAATGCAGGCGGGGATGCTGTAGACGGCGGTCTGTACACCACAGCTACTCGTAGGGACATGGGCTGGGAGAGCTGAATTGAATGAACCTCAAAAGATGTGAATGAAAGGTCAGACAGGGAGGTAATGTTAGTAAATCGACAGAAGGCGGAAAGTAAAAGGCCAACACCCCCACCACGACCCAAGGAGCGAGGCGAATGGGAAAGGCGGAGCCCACCATGAGCAAGGGAGGCCTCGATAGTCGAGTCATATTTGGAAAGCCAGGTTTTGATAAGGGCAAGAAGATGAAAATTATTAGAGCAGAAGAGGTCATGAATGAAGGTAGATTTGTTAACTAGTGAGCGAACATTAAGCAGAGCACAGGAGAAAGGCAGACAAGATTGCTGAATCAGAGGAATAGATAGAAGGTTGGAGGGAATTGAACCATGACAGGGGGCGAGCGAAGGTGAGACAGGGCACGGATGATGGCAGACAGATGTTAACATGGTCCAGGATTTGGGGACACATCACCAGCAGACAGAAGTAATAGGACGAACAGAGACAGAAGGTGGGAGGAGGATTTGTAATTGGGTTGTTTTTTTTGCATTTGAACAAGAAGGAAGAGCAGTGTTAGCGAGGAGCTGATAAAGCGTATGGGAGCAGTAAGAGGGGGTAGAGAGAAGAGATGGAGAGATATAAACAGAGTTGGGAGATTAGTAAGGAGGGGTGGAATACAAATACAATTTAGGGAACACGGTGCAGAAAACCGTGAGACCCAGCCACAGTATATACATAATTTTTCCAATCAGATTAGGCAGATATTAAGACTTAGGTGAAACTGGATCCTCAGCTCCTTTGTAATTCTGTGTTGTTGATCTCCTTGTTGAACACCCTTGTTAAACTCCAATATACTTAGGATATCTATACTTTGGATGATCTAGACTAGGGATGATTCTATCCTGCACAGCATCTTGACGTAGCACAGCTCCCCCTATGATTGTCTGAACTTATAGGGAGAAAGCCAGGCACAGGGCAAGGTAATTAACTAATTAGCAGAGTTCAATTTGGACAACAAAGTGATCTCCAGCTGTGATACAAGGGCTGAAACTGGGAAAATACCATCTCAGGAGTCAGGGCAATAGGAGTTTGTCAGGAAATAAACAAAACTACTTTTACCCCCCTTAATTAAATAAAATAAAGCACTTAGGAAAGGCTATGGAATGCATACAGATATATGAATTTTACAGTCACAAATAACAATGGGGCACAGGAGGAAAGGCTATGGATATGGAATGCGTACCTGTTGGAATAGAGAGAGAGGAAAAATGTCAGATCAGCAGATTCCCTTGTTAAACTCCAATATACTTAGGATATCTATACTTAGGATAATCTAGACTTGGGATGATTCTATCCTGCACAGCAACTTGACACAGCACAACTCTAACCCCAGCACAGCAGTGGAACTGCCAACACAGAAAAGGGTGATGGGTTCCTGAATTTGTTGCATGATCTTTTTTTCTCACAGGTGGTTGGAGTTCCTACTAGAAAAGTAGCTCTGTTGGATCTGGTAATATCTAACATCATGGAGCTTATTATAGATATAAATGTAACTGGAGGCTTAGGGAATAGTGACCATGAAATAGTGTAGTTTTAGCTTTTATTATCAAACGGAAAGAACACTGGGTTAACAAAGTGAAGGAGAGCACATTTTCTCAGGTTAAAAGTAGCTCTTCAGAATGTCAACACATCTAAATTTATACCCTTGGGAAATAAATGTAAAATAAATAATACCACACCAATGTGCCTTAATTCTGATATTAAGATGGAAATGGAAAGCAAGAAAAAGGCATTTAAAGGGCATGTCCACCTGTAAAATAAACTTTTCACATATGGTAGGTCACCCTAGCCCAACAACAACCGCTAGGTTTGTTTGATTAAAAAAAAAAGTGTGCAGAAGACGCGACTGCCACAATACAGAATGCCAGGGTAACAAAGGATTGTAAGATTGTAAGAGTTCTACACACATTTTATCAAAACGACTTAGCGGTTTGGGTTGTTATAGGGTGCCCTACCATATTTTTAGAGGCACGACCCCTGGCAGCACGGCTCCTGAGAGATGGTGGGAGGTCAGGAAATGGCTCCCCTGCACATGCCACTTTTCTCTCAGAGGACACTGAAACCTTTCACACAGGAAGACAGCTCCTACTGTTCAGTTTCCTGGACTTTGAACAAGCACTACAGGACCATTTGGAGCAGGAATGGTAAGGTAAGGATTTTTTAAACTCAGTGGGGACAGTATGGGGTTAAATTTTAGTTTTGGGGGTGGACATGCCCTTTTAACCTTTTCAGTGCCAGCAGAATTTCTTGGTGACAGAATTTGCAAAATTTTAAAAGCTTTAAAGGGCATGTCCACCCCCAAAACTATAATCCCCCCACTACTGGCCCCATTGTGTAGTGTAGTTTAATCCTTACCTCACATCCCAGCTCCATATGGTTCTCCTGTAGTCCCCCCCAAAGTCCCAAAAACTGCCCACCAGGAGGATAGCAGAGCCCACCTCCCCCTCCCGATTAGGATTCCCTCCCCCTAGTGTAAAAATCTTTTACATAACATTCCCCCTGTCCCCCCAGCCCCAACCGTTATATTTGTATTATCAGAAAATGCCCAAAACATTACTTACCTTCCCTCTTTCCTCCGCCGCACTGAACTCCCAGCAGCTGCGCCCGTGATTGGCTGCCGCTCAGCCAATCACAGACGCAACTGCCGGTCCCGCCCCTCTGCTTGCATTTTCTCGCAAGCAGAGGGCCTGGCAGCAACTGCTTCCATTTCCAAGATGTCCCTTTTGTATATGGGATTCCAAAACTGCACTGCATATTCCAAATAAGGCCTTAGCCTTACCAGTGCCTTGTACAGAGGGAGAATGTCTTTCTCTCTTGAATCTATTCCCCTCTTTATACAAGACAATATCTTGCTAGCTCGAGCCGTTGCTACCTGGCATTGTTTGCTACAGCTAAGTCTGTTATCTACCAGAACCCCCAAATCTTTTCCATTACAGATGGGGTTGCTGGGTCTTCCTTGCAGCGGGTGGCAGTATGAATGAATTACCACATTTACAGTACCAGTACAGTAATTTACGGTATTAAAGCTATTTAAAGCATTCCAGCACTTGCCACAAAGCATGCTGGGAGTTGTAGTTTACAAACAGCTGAATTGCAATGGTTAATAGATTATTATTACGGTACTATATGGTATTAGGGCAATAGGCTCTTCTTACGCTTATTACCGTATGCTTGTTATTGTTTATTATACCGTAGCTGTTTTACTTATTATAAAAGTCAATTTAAAGGGCAACTAAAGCCTCAGAACAATCTTGAATCAGAAGGCAGAATACCTTGATATAAAAGCAGTAATCCATGCCTCGTTTGTAATTTTAATGTGGTTGCTGGGAAATTTTTCTTATTGGTTCTTCTGTGTTTTTTTAAACTGTTAGAAACGGTTGGTCGTGTAAAAAAATTGCGCAGATCATACGACGCTGGCTTTAAACTAAGAGTTGTGTCAAGAACAGAGGAAAGCAATAATTCTGTTGCAGGCCGGGAATTTGGCGTTGATGAAAGACAGGTGCGAGACTGGCGAAAAATAAGGTCAGAATTGGAAAAGATGCCGAAGTCAAAAAAGGCTTGTTGTGGTTTAACAACCTCATATGGGACTCTAGAGACTGACTTGCATAAATGGTTTGTGGAATGTCATCTAAATGGATACTGTGTAACACGCATGGGAATCCGATTACGTGCCCTTCAAATGGCTAAAGACGAGCAATATAAAACAGTGGTTATTGAGAACTTCGTTGCATCAGCTGGATGGTGTACCCGATTCATGAATCGGTTTGGACTTTGCTTGCGCCAGAGAACGAAGATATCATAAAAGCTGCCACAGAATCTGGAAGAAAAGGTCATGTCATTCCATCAATTCATTATAAAACAAAGAAAGCTTTATAATTATGACCTCGGAAGTATCGGGAATATGGATGAGACAGCAATGACTTTTGATCTTCCAAGCAACAGGACCGTGGCATCCTTGGGAGAAAAAACTATTTTCCTTAGAACAACCGGGAATGAAAAAAATCATTTCACAGTGGTTCTGGCATGTTTGGCCAATGGAGCCACGCTGCGACCTGTTATTATATTTGAAAGGAAGACCTTGCCTAAAAATGCCAAATTCCCCCCCCACGAATCACTGTCTGTCCACATGTTAAAGGCTGGATGGATGAACAAGGAACAAAAAAATGGCTAGAAGAGATATGGAATGGACGACCAGGATTAGCTTTAAAAAAAAACAAAAAAACTCACTGTTAGTTTGGGATATGTTTACCAAGCCATATATGTTAAGATGTAAAAAAAATGGCTAAGTCATTTCGAACCACTTTGGCTGTTATTCCAGGTGGGCTTACATCTGTTTTACAGCCTCTGGATGTGTCTATAAACAAACCTTTTAAAGTCCGTGTGCGAAAAATGTGGCACGAATGGATGTCGTCAGGTCAAGCCAAATTGACAAAAGGTGGAAATCTTATGAAGCCTGACATTAGAAATAGTAGCATAGTGGGTACGAGATGCATGGGAGGACATTCCAGAAGACATCATCAAGCGTGCTTTTCAGAAATGTGGTATAAGTAATGCCATGGATGGAAGCGAAGACGATGTTTTGTTTCAGCACAGCAGCAGTGATGAAAATGATGGAGATGTTGATGATGGTGATGATAATGTCTATGTAGATGACATTACACCAGCTCAATTTGAGGCACTATTTGGGGAAACCGATGATGAGGAATCCGATTTTGAAGGATTTTAAATGTGTTTTATGTTCCAGTATATTGCTGTTCAAGCCATTGAACTTTGGGTCCCCCAGTTAAAATATTTAGCATTACAGTACTAGTTTACCATACCATTGTTACGGTATGTACCGGTTATGTAGATGTTCCTACATACGGTAGATTTGTGACTTGACGGTACATTATGCTGCTAAGTGAAGTGACTACTGAACAAGTTGTTTTTATTTACGGTAACCTGTCTAATTACAGGTTTGCTTAAGTGTTCATATTTTCTACCCTCGGTTTATACTCAAGTCAATCATTTTTACAAGTTTTTTTAGGTAGAAATGGGTACCTTGGTTTATACTCGGTCGGTTTATACTAGAGTATATACGGTAGGTCTGCTTGCAGCACTTGCACATCATTTGAAGTTTCCAAAGCTCTGCATAGTTTAGTGTCATCAGCAAACACTGAGACCTTGCTCTCAATGCCCCCTTCTAAGTCATTTATACCGTATATACTCTAGTATAAGTCGAATTTTTCAGGCTTTAAAGTTAGCCTGAAAACCTAACCTCGACTTATACTCGGGTCAAGTCCTAATTTAGATCCGAATTCTGCAATTGCAGATAGTAACCAGTAGGTGGCGCTGTGTTAACCTGCATAGAAAGTTACAGGAGCTGATCTGCCTTTACACTTCCTGCTTCCTGTAGTCTGGCTGCTGGACTCACTCAGCACTGTCACTGACTGCTCATCTGGATACTGTAAATCTGATGGGTCTCCTCAGTTTGGGGCAAAAAACAGCTGCTAGTACAGTGCAAATGACAGCTTGAAACTACAACTCTCAGGTGACTGTTTAACTATTGGGATCAGAGAGTCCTTTACTATATAGGGATCAGAGGGCCCTTTACTATATGGGGGTCAGAGGGCCCTTTACTATATGGGGCTCAGAGAGCCCTTTACTATATGGGGCTCAGAGGGCCCTTTACTATATGGGGTCAGAGGGCCCTTTACAATATGGGGTTCAGGAGAATTGTAAATAATGGTAAGCTTAATTAAAAGTTTACTGAACCTTGCCACTCCACATGTTTAGAAACTAAAACTCCCAGCAACAAAGCATGCTGTGAGTTGTAGTTTCCAAACATCTGGAGTGCCAAGGAATTGGGGGTTACTGGTACTGGATTTGGCTGTTACTGTATGGGATTCATGTATGGGAATTCTGCTGTCCATTTAAAGGGCAACTAATTTCTACCCTCGGCTTATACTCGGGTCAATCAGTTTTTACAAATTTTTCAGGTAAAAATAGGTATAGTATAGTATTTGAGGTTGAATAAAGACATACGTCCATCCAGTCCAACCCATCTAGCAATATCCTCATTTCCTGCCTAACTGTTGATCCAGAGGAAGGCAAAAAACCCCCACCAAATTTATGAAGGGGGAAAAAATTCCTTCCTGACTCCAAGTGGCAATCGGAAATTTCCCTGGATCAACTCTACTTTATGAATCAATACCAGTAACTTGCAACATTCCTTGTTTGCAGAAACTCATCCAGCTTTTTTTTGAAACTGACCAATGAACCTGCCATTACAACATCCACTGGAAGACAGTTCCATAGTTTTACCGTTCTCACAGTCAGTACCAGTACAGTAATTTACGGTATTAAAGCTATTTAAAGCATTCCAGCATTCCACAAAGCATGCTGGGAGTTGTAGTTTACAACAGCTGAATTGCAATGGTTAATAGATTATTATTACGGTACTATATGGTATTAGGGCAATAGGCTCTTCTTACGCTTATACCGTATGCTTGTTATTGTTTATTATACCGTAGCTGTTTTACTTATTATAAAAGTCAATTTAAAGGGCAACTAAAGCCTCAGAACAATCTTGAATCAGAAGGCAGAATACCTTGATATAAAAGCAGTAATCCATGCCTCGTTTTGTAATTTTAATGTGGTTGCTGGGAAATTTTTCTTATTGGTTCTTCTGTGTTTTTTTAAACTGTTAGAAACGGTTGGTCGTGTAAAAAAATGGCCAGATCATCGACGCTGGCTTAAACTAAGGTTGTGTCAAGAACAGAGGAAAGCAATATTCTGTTGCAGGCCGGGAATTTGGCGTTGATGAAAGACAGGTGCGAGACTGGCGAAAAATAAGGTCAGAATTGGAAAAGATGCCGAAGTCAAAAAAGGCTTGTTGTGGTTTAACAACCTCATATGGGACTTAGAGACTGACTTGCATAAATGGTTGTGGAATGTCATCTAAATGGATACTGTGTAACACGCATGGGAATCCGATTACGTGCCCTTCAAATGGCTAAAGACGAGCAATATAAAACAGTGGTTATTGAGAACTTCGTTGCATCCGCTGGATGGTGTACCCGATTCATGAATCGGTTTGGACTTTGCTTGCGCCAGAGAACGAAGATATCATAAAAGCTGCACAGAATCTGGAAGAAAAGGTCATGTCATTCCATCAATTCATTATAAAACAAAGAAAGTTATAATTAGACTCGGAAGTATCGGGAATATGGTGAGACAGCAATGACTTTTGATCTTCAAGCAACAGGACCGTGGCATCCTTGGGAGAAAAACTATTTTCCTTAGAACAACCGGGAATGAAAAAAATCATTTCACCAGTGGTTCTGGCTGTTTGGCAATGGAGCCACGCTGCGACCTGTTATTATATTTGAAGGAAGACCTTGCCTAAAAATGCCAAATTCCCCCCCCACGAATCACTGTCTGTCCACATGTTAAAGGCTGGATGGATGAACAAGGAACAAAAAAATGGCTAGAAGAGATATGGAATGGACGACCAGGATTAGCTTTAAAAAAAAAACAAAAAAACTCACTGTTAGTTTGGGATATGTTTAGAGCCCATATATGTTAAGATGTAAAAAAAATGGCTAAGTCATTTCGAACCACTTTGGCTGTTATTCCAGGTGGGCTTACATCTGTTTTACAGCCTCTGGATGTGTCTATAAACAAACCTTTTAAAGTCCGTGTGCGAAAAATGTGGCACGAATGGATGTCGTCAGGTCAAGCCAAATTGACAAAAGGTGGAAATCTTATGAAGCCTGACATTAGAAATAGTAGCATAGTGGGTACGAGATGCATGGGAGGACATTCCAGAAGACATCATCAAGCGTGCTTTTCAGAAATGTGGTATAAGTAATGCCATGGATGGAAGCGAAGACGATGTTTTGTTTCAGCACAGCAGCAGTGATGAAAATGATGGAGATGTTGATGATGGTGATGATAATGTCTATGTAGATGACATTACACCAGCTCAATTTGAGGCACTATTTGGGGAAACCGATGATGAGGAATCCGATTTTGAAGGATTTTAAATGTGTTTTATGTTCCAGTATATTGCTGTTCAAGCCATTGAACTTTGGGTCCCCCAGTTAAAATATTTAGCATTACAGTACTAGTTTACCATACCATTGTTACGGTATGTACCGGTTATGTAGATGTTCCTACATACGGTAGATTTGTGACTTGACGGTACATTATGCTGCTAAGTGAAGTGACTACTGAACAAGTTGTTTTTATTTACGGTAACCTGTCTAATTACAGGTTTGCTTAAGTGTTCATATTTTCTACCCTCGGTTTATACTCAAGTCAATCATTTTTACAAGTTTTTTTAGGTAGAAATGGGTACCTTGGTTTATACTCGGTCGGTTTATACTAGAGTATATACGGTAGGTCTGCTTGCAGCACTTGCACATCATTTGAAGTTTCCAAAGCTCTGCATAGTTTAGTGTCATCAGCAAACACTGAGACCTTGCTCTCAATGCCCCCTTCTAAGTCATTTATACCGTATATACTCTAGTATAAGTCGAATTTTTCAGGCTTTAAAGTTAGCCTGAAAACCTAACCTCGACTTATACTCGGGTCAAGTCCTAATTTAGATCCGAATTCTGCAATTGCAGATAGTAACCAGTAGGTGGCGCTGTGTTAACCTGCATAGAAAGTTACAGGAGCTGATCTGCCTTTACACTTCCTGCTTCCTGTAGTCTGGCTGCTGGACTCACTCAGCACTGTCACTGACTGCTCATCTGGATACTGTAAATCTGATGGGTCTCCTCAGTTTGGGGCAAAAAACAGCTGCTAGTACAGTGCAAATGACAGCTTGAAACTACAACTCTCAGGTGACTGTTTAACTATTGGGATCAGAGAGTCCTTTACTATATAGGGATCAGAGGGCCCTTTACTATATGGGGGTCAGAGGGCCCTTTACTATATGGGGCTCAGAGAGCCCTTTACTATATGGGGCTCAGAGGGCCCTTTACTATATGGGGTCAGAGGGCCCTTTACAATATGGGGTTCAGGAGAATTGTAAATAATGGTAAGCTTAATTAAAAGTTTACTGAACCTTGCCACTCCACATGTTTAGAAACTAAAACTCCCAGCAACAAAGCATGCTGTGAGTTGTAGTTTCCAAACATCTGGAGTGCCAAGGAATTGGGGGTTACTGGTACTGGATTTGGCTGTTACTGTATGGGATTCATGTATGGGAATTCTGCTGTCCATTTAAAGGGCAACTAATTTCTACCCTCGGCTTATACTCGGGTCAATCAGTTTTTACAAATTTTTCAGGTAAAAATAGGTATAGTATAGTATTTGAGGTTGAATAAAGACATACGTCCATCCAGTCCAACCCATCTAGCAATATCCTCATTTCCTGCCTAACTGTTGATCCAGAGGAAGGCAAAAAACCCCCACCAAATTTATGAAGGGGGAAAAAATTCCTTCCTGACTCCAAGTGGCAATCGGAAATTTCCCTGGATCAACTCTACTTTATGAATCAATACCAGTAACTTGCAACATTCCTTGTTTGCAGAAACTCATCCAGCTTTTTTTTGAAACTGACCAATGAACCTGCCATTACAACATCCACTGGAAGACAGTTCCATAGCTTTACCGTTCTCACAGTGAAAAACCCTTTCCGAGCTTGAAGCCTAAACCTTTTTTCTTCAAGTCTTAAGGGATGTCCTCGTGTCCTTTGACATGTTCTATTGGTGAACAATGCCCCAGATAGTTTATTGTATGGCCCGTTAATGTATTTATACACAGTAATCATATCCCCACGCAAGCGCCTTTTCTCCAGCATACATAATTGTAACTTTTCCAGTCTCTCTTCATATTCAAGCTCCCCCAATCCCCTTATTAATTTAGTTGCCCTTCTCTGAACCCTTTCCATTTCAAAGATGTCCTTTTTGTACACAGGATTCCAAAATTGCACTGCATATTCCAAATGAGGCCTTACCAATGCTTTGTAAAGAGGGAGAATTACATTTTCCTCCCTTGAATCCATACTTCTCTTTATACAAGACAATACCATGCTGGCTCTGGCTGTTGTCGCCTGGCACTGCTTGCTACCTTTAAGTTTGTTATCCACCAAAACTCCAAGATCCCTTTCCAACAGGGATTCACTTAACACAGAGCCATTTATAGTATAAGTAGCACAAGGATTTTTAAGTCCAAAATGCATCACCTTACATTTATCAACATTGAATTTCATCTGCCACTTAGCAGCCCAATGTGACAATCTATCTAGATCCCCTTGCAACGGTTGCACAACCTCTGAAGTTTTTAATGGTCAACAAAGTTTTGTGTCGTCAGCAAACACAGAAACCTTGCTGACAATACCCACTTACAAATCATTAATACATACATTAAATAGAAGCGGCCCCAGCACAGAACCCTGTGGCACCCCACTTAGCACTTTAGTCCATAATGATGAAGCCCCATTAACAACTACTCTCTGCATCCTATTCATTAACCAATTTTCTATCCATGTACAAATGTGACTCCCCAGACCAACAGACCTTAGCTTATACATTAGTCGCCTATGGGGGACTGTATCAAAAGCCTTTGCAAAATCCATGTAAACTACATCTACTGCTATGCCAGAGTCTAAATTTCTACTTACTTCCTCATAAAAGCCAAGCAAGTTAGTTTGACAAGATCTATTCCTCCTAAATCCATGCTGGTTACTACTTATAATGTCAGTCCTTGAAACATACTCTAGAACATGTTCCCTTATTAAACTTTCCAGGATCTTCCCCACCACTGAAGTTAAACTTACAGGCCTGTAATTACCCGGCTGTGAACGACTACCCTTTTTCAATATTGGAATAACATCAGCCTTTTTCCAATCCAGAGGCACACCACCGGACATGAGGGAATCAGCAAAAATAAGAAACAATGGCCTAGATAAAACTGAACTTGGCTCCTTAAGTACCCGAGGATGTATTTTATCCGGTCCAGGAGATTTATTAATATTAACCTTCTTTAGTTCTTTCTGTACCATATCCTCGGTTAACCAAAGTGCACTTGAAAAAAAATTATTCAAGACATTTGCTTTATCGCCATCCTCCGTAACTAACTTATCCCCATTAATTAATGGTGCCACATTCTCAGTCCTCATCTTCTTACTATTAATATACTTAAAAAAATGTTTAGGCTTAGTGATGCTTTGTTCAGCTATCCTAACTTCATTATTAATTTTAGCTAGTTTGATTTGCTTTCTTACACTCCTTGTTACAGTTTTTATAATCCCTAAAGGCCCTTTCCGTTCCCTCGGCCTTAAAGGTTTTAAATGCCTTTTTCTTCCTTTCCATTTTCCTCTTTACATCAGAATTCAGCCACATGGGCACAGATTTATTTTTTTTACATTTATTTCCTAAGGGTATAAATTTAGATGTGAACTGGCTTAAAATCCCCTTGAACACAGTCAACTTCTGTTCAGTACATTTACCTGATAATACGTTATCCCAGTTGACATTCTGAAGAGCTGATTTTAACCTGGGAAAATTTGCTTTCCTGAAATTAAATGTTTTTGTTAACCCAGCGCACTTTTCCTTTTGATAACAAAGTCCAAATGCCACTATTTCATGGTCACTATTCCCTAAGCCTCCAGTTACCTTATATCTATAATGAGCTCCACAATATTAGATATTACCAGATCCAACAGAGCTCCTTTTCTAGTAGGAACCTCAACCACCTGTGAGAGAAAATTATCCTGCAGCAAATTCAGGAACTCATCGCCTTTTTCTGTGATGGCAGTTCCACCACACCAATCAATGTCAGGGTAATTAAAGTCCCCCATAATGAGCACATTCCCCAAACTTGCAGCCCTTGCCAACTGCATATGAAGTTGACTCACCTCCTCTCTGCTAGCATTTGGCTGCTTATAGCAGACACCAACAATGACATTACCCCCTTTCCTGTTGCCTAATTCCACCCATATTGCCTCCACTTTATCATCCATATCACCAGTTATCTCTTCTTTTAAATTTGGCTTCAATTCTTTTTTAACATAAACACATACTCCTCCCCCGTTCCTTTTTTTTCTGTCCTGCTTAAACAAGGCATATCCTTCTATATTTACAGCCCAGTCGTGAGAACTGTTCAACCACGTTTCTGCTATACCTATTACATCATACTTTTCATTCAATGCCATCATTTCCAATTCACCCATTTTGTCAGCCAGGCTTCTCGCATTTGCAAACATACATTTTAGATTATGATCCTGTAATTTATTCGTACACTTTAATACACATGCCTCCCTATCCCCTATGCTAGCCCCACCCCCCTTTCCGCCCACCACTGGCCTATCTAAACCCTGCTTTCCTCCTGGGCTATCTATCCCAGTGAGACTGCTAATACCATCCCCCCCAAACCTAGTTTAAAATCTCCTCAAACCCTCTAGCCATCTTCTCCCCTAAAACAGCTGCACCGCCATCAGTGAGGTGCAACCCATCCCTACTAAAGAGCCTGTAGCCGATAGCAAAGTCTGCCCAGTTCTCAATAAACCCAAACCCTTCTTCCTTACACCACTCTTAGCCACGCATTAATGTTCCTAAGCTCCCGCTGTCTCCCTGGCTTAGCACGTGGCTGCGGTAGTGTTTCTGAAAACACTACCCTGGAGGTCCTTGCTTTTATCTTGGCCCCTAGCTCTCGGAAATCATGTTTAAGGACCTCACCTCCTCCTCTAACTTTGTCATTGACACCAATGTGAACCAAGACCGCCGGGTCATACCCGGCCCCACCCAATAATCGGTCTACACGATCCACCACATGCCGAACCCTAGCACCAGGCAGGCAACACACAGTTCGGCATGTAGGGTCTTGGCGGCAGATTACCCTATCTACCTTCCTTATAATGGAGTCCCCTACCACTACCACCTGCCTTGCATTCCTGACCCTTTGTTCCTCCTCCCTTGTATCAGAGATGGCAGTCCTCTGGGTGCTCAAGGGACTAGCCCCCTCCATACACGCTAATTCCGAGGAGTCAAGGCGGCAAATCTGTTGGGATGGACAATCTGGGAAGAAGCCCCCCTTACTCTTCCTTCCCCCACTTACCCTAGTAACCCTAACAAAACTACCTCCTCCCTCAACCTTTCCTGTCTCTCTTCCACCCACCTCTATACTGGCCCCAGCCAGTGCCTGCTGACCCCCCAGTTCTGCCAATCCCTGCGATGCTGCAAGCTGCCCCCTTAGACTCTCCACCTCAGCTTCCAAACGGGCAACCCACTCACACCTGACACAGACATAGGTTCCCTGGAACGTCTGCTCCAGGTTCCTATACATGTGGCATGATGCACATTGCATGGTACCGACAAAACTGTCCCTTCTAATACACCACACCAGCACAGTGACGCACAAACCTTGTTTAATTGCCCTTCTTGTTTCAATGTCCTTTTTCTATGTCCTTGAGAGCAAGGTCCTTAAGAGAAAGGGACACTCACTCAGTTTGTTTCACTCACAGGAAACTTCCTTTTGTTAGGTCCAAACCACAGGCCCAACAACTGTGAATCCTATTTAACTAATAGGCCCCAACCCCCACACCAATTAGTGCAAGAGCCAGAAAGAGAGGGGGAAAAAAACCCCAAAAACCCCCCACTTATTAACCCTTTCACAGCCTGTTTGTGATTACAACAGGTACAATACTAGAATATAGAAGTCCAGCGCACCCCTTTAACTGGAAGAAGAAAGATTAGTCTGCTTACTGCACACACAGTCCTTAACAGTACAAACAAAACTTATTTTATACAAACAATCCTTATTTTACCTCGACTTATACTTGGATCGACTTATATTTGAGTATATGCGGTAAACAGATTAAACAGAAGCGGCCCCAGTACAGAGCCCTGAGGCACTCCACTTTAGCCCACATAGGTGTAGTTCCATTTACCACCACTCTCTATTTACGATCCAATAACCAATTCTCTATCCATGAACAAATGTTTTCTTCAAGGCCAACAGTCCTCAGTTTATACATTAGTCGCCTATGTGGGCACAGTATAAAAGCTTTCGCAAAATCCAAGTATACCACATCCACTGCTGTCTTACTCGCTTCTTTCTACTCGGTTCTTCATGAAAAACAATTAAATTTGTCTGCCATGATCTCATAAATCAATGCTTACTACTACTTATAAAATGAGCTCTGGAGACAAAGTCAAGGATATGGTCCCGTAACAAAGTTTCCATCACCTTCCCTACTACTGATGTTAGGCTTACAGGTCTATACTTACCAGGCTGTGAACGACTAGCTTTTTTCAATATTGGTATTACATTTTTTTTTCAATCCAGCGTCACATCCCCAGACCAAAGTGAATCTGAAAAGATGAGAAACAGTGGTCTAGAGATCTTTTAAAATCTGAGGATGCAATCCATCAGGGGCTTTATTGATATTAACTTGTTTCCGTACCATATCCTCTGTTAGCCAATGTGAATACTCCTCATTTCTACCCTGCACATTATCATAATTCCGGCTGTAAGGACTAGGATTATCAACAGTGAAAACCAATGTAAAAAAACGGTTTAGCAGATTAGCCTTTTTGGCATCCTCTACAACCATCTCAGCCCCATGATTTAATGGTCCCACATTCTCAGTCCTCATCTTTTTACCATTTATATACTTTAAAAAAAATTTGGATTTGGACTCGCTTTGTTCGGCAATCCGTATTTCATTTTCTATTTTAGCTAATTTAATTGCTTTCTTGCACTCTTTATTACAGCTTTTATATTCCCTGTAAGACTGTTCTGTTCCCTCTGATTTCAAAATTTTAAAAGCCTTTTTCTTTTTGTCCATTTCCATTTTTACCTGAGCATTAAGCCATGCAGGAGTGGACCTAATTTTTTACTCTTGTTCCCTAAACAGTCGTGTAGAATCCTGCACACCTCGTTGAGTCATTAATAGATAAATGCTGGGTGCTCCAGCACTGCAGCCAGCAGTATAAGTACACAAATCGTAATTTGAAGCTAGGCACACCAGTCTTGATTCAACCGATTTATTGTGACGTTTCAGAACCAAGACTGGTGTGCCTAGCTTCAAATTACGACTTGTTCCCTAAAGGTTCAAATATAGAAATTTAATAGTTTAATATCCCTTTAAAAGTGGTCCACATCTGCTCAGTATCTTTACCTAGAAACAATTCCCCCCCAGTCTATGAGCAGGAGTGATTCCTTTAACAGCATAAAATTAGGTTTCCTAAAGTTAAAAGGTTTTATTAACCCAGTGCACTTTAGTTTTTTGTAACCTATATTAAATGACACTATATCATGGTCACTATTCCCTAAGCTTCCCATTACCTTCATCTCCAAAATGAGCTCAGGGTTATTAGATATCACTAGATCCAACAACGCATTCTGTCTAGTAGGAACTTCTACCATCTGTGAAAGAAAATGCTCATATAGGAAATTTAAGAACTTTATACCTTTTGAGGTGCTGGCAGTTCCTTTACTCCAATCTATGTCAGGGTAGTTAAAATCCCCCATAATCAAAACATGCCCCATACCAGCAACCTTCCGCTGACTGCATATGGAGATTCATTTCCACCTCCTCCCTGGCCTTTGGCGACTTATAACATACCCCAACAATTAATTTACCTACCTTCATGCTTCCTGTACACAACTCTACCCATATTGTTTCTGCCATATCGTTTATGTCCCCATCTATTCCATATTTTAGATTTGGCTTCAATTCCTGTTTAACATACATACATACTCCTCATACTTTCTTATTAACTCTGTCATATCTAAATAAGGAGTATCCTTCAATATTTACTGTCCAGTCGTGTAATTACATCATACCTTTCCTTTAAAGCTATTAGTTCTAGTTCCCCGGTTTTTCCAGCCAGACTTCTTGAATTTGTAAACATACATTTTAGATTATCAATTGATTTACTTCCATACTTGGCCATACATGCCTCCTTATCCTCTATGCTCCCCCCTCCCCCTTCTTTTTCCTCTGTTGTGTTATTAGCCCCCTGATCCCTAACTTCTCTATCTACCCCTTTGTGGTTCAATGTACCCTCCCCCCATACTTAGTTTAAAATCTCCTCCAACCCCCCAGCCATCTTCTCCCCCAAAACAGGGGCACCATCTTCATTGAGATGCAATCCGTCTCTACTAAAGAGCCTGTAGCCAACAGACAGTCAGCCCAGTTCTCTAAAAACCCAAACCCCATCTCCTTACACCATCCTTTTAGCCACACATTTATACTCCTGAGCTTCCGTTGCCTCCCTAGCGTAGCCTAGCAAACGGTATGCCATATGCATAGGTGCACACGTGAAGGTACAAGCCACAAAGTAAGACAATGCACAATGATTTAAAAATATTCAGATAACTCTGAATTTGTACAGTCTGCAGATTTTACCACAACACAGCCCCATAACTCAAAAAAACATGTTACCAAATATGAACCTCCCAAATGTCCTGAATCAAACGGTATGCCATTTGCAAAGTGAGTCAATGCACAGTGGCCCAATTACAGCAACTTTTCAGATTAGTCAGACTAAACACCCCTCTTTATTAGTAATACCCCCCAATATGTTACTACATTTTTGGAATCTGCACACCTTCAACTACGCAACGGTGTCATGATTTTATACATACCACCAATGGTGTAGGCTCAGTTATGCATAATTTGCACTTAGAAATTTATTTTTGTACATTTTCCAGAAAAAAAATCATGGCAAATTAATGGTAATGTGAAAAAACTTGTCGAGTATCAATCTCCCAAATGCCCTGAATCAAACTGTTTGCCATATGCATGGTTACCCACACAGACGTGGAAGCCAATAGTCATAAAGGGAGCCAAAGAGCAGGGGCCCAATAACGGCAAATGAACATTGAATTTTTTCAATCTGAACACCCCTCTAAGTCAAAAATACCCTCCAAAACTATATATTCTCAGAATCACACCTTCAGTTAAGCAAGGTGTCATTTTATCATTTTTATTATCAATAGTGTGGGTGGAGATCTTCATAGAATTTCACACTTTTAGCAGATTTTCTAAAAAAAAAAGGAAAAATAAGTTTCAAAGTTAAAAATCATGGTGCAAAACCCTAAGTAATGAGAAAAAAACCTTACCAAATATCAATCTCCCAAATGTCCTGAATCCAACAGTATGCCATATGCGTGGGTGCTGGATATCAACTAAGCACAAGCTAATTAAAGCCTACTGTCAGGGGAGGTGCACAATGGCAATCAAAATATGCAAATAAAGACAAAAAGGATATGTCAGGCACATTCAGAAATATACAATTTAAAGAAACCTTTTTATATGCATGGGTACACATAGAGACATGGCCACATACTAACTCAAATGGGATGCATGTACAAGTGCAATTACAAGAAAAAAAGCCAAGTCCTCTGTAATTTGAACAGCCCTCACTTTTTCAAAGACCCCCCCAAATTTTGAAATACCACAACAAACTATATATTTTGTTGCTTTCATACATTTCCAGACTCTAATCCATAGAATTCCTTTCTTTTAGGAGATATTGTGGGGAAAAAAAAGAAAAAAAGAGATGATATTTAAAGGTGGAAGTCCTACTTAAACCCACTTGACAAGTAAAAAACCCCCACTAAATTTCACTCTTCCACATGTGCTGAACCAAACGGTGTATCATATGCGTGGTAGCACACATAGACGTGGCCACAAACTAGCTCAAATGGGACGCATGCACAAGTGCAATTACAAGAAAAGAATCAAATTGCTGTGCAAGGGGACAGCCCCGAAACTTGGAAATTTCCCTCCGCAAACTATATATTCAGTTCTATTGAAGAACGGGAGGTAAAGGAGCTGTGCCTTACCTTCCGTTCTTAAATAGAACAAACAGGAGCCAGGAGAGAAGGTAAGAAACTTAACCGCTCGCTCGCTCCCCCGGTGCTTAGTCTGACAGGTCCCAACGGACCTTGTCTTCTATGCGCATAGACCTGTAATCAGTGGTAGGGAAGGTGATGGAAACTTTGTTACGGGATCATATCCTTGACTTTGTCTCCAGAGATCATCTCATTAGTAGTAGTCAGCATGGATTTATGAGAAATAAATCCTGCCAGACAAATTTTATTGGTTTTTATGAAGAAGTGAGTAAGAAGTTAGATTCAGGCACAGCAGTGGATGTGGTATATTTGGATTTTGCGAAAGCTTTTGATACTGTGCCACATAGGCTACTAATGTATAAACTGAGGACTGTTGGCCTTGAAGAAAACATTTGTTCATGGATAGAGAACTGGTTGTTGGATCGCAAACAGAGAGTGGTGGTTAATGGAGCTACATCTATGTGGGCTAAAGTTCTAAGCGGGGTGCCTCAGGGTTCTGTACTGGAGCCACTCCTGTTTAATCTGTTTATAAATGACTTAGAAGGGGGCATTGAGAGCAAGGTCTCAGTGTTTGCTGATGACACTAAACTATGCAGAGCTTTGGAAACTTCCAATGATGTGCAAGTGCTGCAAGCAGACCTAGATAGATTATCAAAATGTGCAGCAGAATGGCAGATGAGATTCAATGTTGATAAATGTAAGGTTATGCATTTGGGATTTAATAATCCCTGTGCCACCTACACCATAAATAACTCTGTGTTAAGTGCATCTGTAATGGAAAAAGATTTGTGGGTTCTAGTAGATAACAGACTTAGCTATAGCAAACAATGCCAGGTAGCAACGGCTAGAGCTAGCAAGATATTGTCTTGTATAAAAAGGGGAATAGATTCAAGAGAGAAAAATATTATTCTCCCTTTTTACAAGGCACTGGTAAGGCCTCATTTGGAATATGCGGTGCAGTTTTGGAATCCCATATACAAAAAAGACATCTTGGAAATTGAGGCAGTTCAGAGAAGGGCAACTAAAATAATAAGGGGAATGGAGGGGCTTGAATATGCAGGCAGATTAGACAAGTTAGGGCTGTTTACATTGGAGAAGCAACATTTGCGTGGGGGCATGATAACCTTATACAAATATATTAATGGCCCATACAATGAACTCTCTGGTGCATTGTTTACTAATAGGTCATATCAGAGGACTCGTGGACATCCTTTAAGGTTGGAAGAAAAGATGTTTCATCTCCAGGTTAGGAAAGGTTTCTTTACAGTGAGAACAGTGAAACTGTCTTCCAGCAGATGTGGTAATGGCAAGTTCATTGAATAGCTTTAAAAAAGGCCTGGATAAGTTTCTAAAACTAAAAAATATTGAGAATTACTGGTATTAATACGTATAGATCTGGTTGATCCACAGATACTTTCCGATTGCCGTTTGGAGTCAGGAAGGAATTTTTTCCCCTTTTTAGCTGGGTTTTTTTTGCCTTCCTCTGGATCAACTGTTAGGTAGGGTTATAAAAAAAAAAAAAAAAAAGAGGGTGGATAGGTTGGACTTGATGGACGTATGTCTTTATTCAACCTTAATTACTATGTTACTATGTTACCTTCAGCTACGTAACTGTGTAATGCTTACATACAAACATGAAGAATTCCAGACACCGTAATCCATAAAACTCTGCTTTTAGGAGATCTTGTGAAAAAAAGAGGATTCAAAGGAAACTAAGCAAAACGTAGTACATTTTGCAAAGGTTCCAAAGAAAGACCAAATTGAATTTTTAGGATCAGTAAAGTGTGCAAAAACTTGTGTGTCTCTCAGTACCAACCAGTTTTCACTAAAATACTACTAAAAAGGGAAGTGTATGTGCATGGGGGATGGCTTGTGGTGTTTGATTTTATTCTTGAAATTGCACTTCGCATGCGTCCCATTTGGGTGGCCACGTCTCTGTACGCATATGGCATACCGTTTGATTCAGGACATGTGGGAGATTAACATTTAGTGAAGTGGTCCCGGATGGACTGAAACGCGTTGATGTACTCCCAATAAACTGTTTGTTATTTTGAAAAATCCAGATGAGGGCTCTGAATTTTCTAAATATTTATCCGTTTACCCCAGAGTAAGCTAAGCACCCTGGTGGATGATGCGGAAGCGGAGTGCAATCAACCTCCTTCTAATATATAATTTCCCTGCTACCCTTATTGGTTTTCACTACTGGGTTTTATCTTTTTATGTTGGCTGATGCCTCCTATTGGCTGCTCTTGGAGCGGGGCGGCCCCATAGGTTTTCTAGTGGTTACACTCTCAGCACTCAGCACTGAGGGATCACGTGGGGGGCGGGTTTTGGGGGAGTGGCACGGGTGTGTATTTGGCTATATTAGGTTAGTATGCTCATTGGTCTGTGACCCTGATGACGTCCCAACACCTAGGGCAGAAACGCGTAGGCCTCAGACCTACTATGCTATAATAAAATTGTATGGATTTCAAGTCCTTGGAGTGCTCGATACTTTTCTCGATATCTGAACCCTCTTATCTGCAGCACCCAGGCAGCTGATAGCAGTGAACTGAGTGCGTAAGACACTGTTACAAACA